>VACF01001431.1:0-187840 GCA_006891605.1 Pleurozium schreberi | reverse complement strand
AAAAAAAGTTTTTTTTCAAAAATTTGATACTTGTACTAAAAATGGCAATTTGGGAGGAGTTTTGGTGAAAACATAGTCCTCAAACTTTAGGGGTTAGGGATTAATGCCATTTAAGTTAGGATAGAACAACCAAACACCACCATCCAACACCTACTAGACCCTCCCATTTGTGTCAGTGGTTCATCCATTTTCACACTCTAGGCAACCATGTATCATGGTAGCAATGCACTTGGGGAGTAGACATGTCACCCTATGCTTCAACAAGGATCAGCCCTCACTTCAACAAAGATCAGCCCTCACTTCAACAAGGGTCTAGTCACCCTTTAACAGTTTATCATGATGGCAATGTACTTTGGGATCAGACATGTCACCTTAGGCTTCAACAAGGGTCAACCCACACTTCAAGAAGGGTCTAATCACGCTTTAACAGTTTAGCTTTGAAAATTCACAAAAAATTCAATTCTTGTCAGAATGTCTTCTTTTTTTTGCAAATGATTTCTCTCAAACTTTTCAATATCTGATATATCTGAAAAACATGAGAGCTGCAGATAACTTCTCCAAAGTCACTTCTCCAAAGTCACTTCTCCAAAGTAACTTCTCCAAAGTAACTAGATAGCAAATCTGTATGATGATGGACTAATCGACCTTCATGCAGTTCACCTTTTTGTAACATCTATTCAATTTGCACAAAGTTCTAAATCTGAATCAATTTCATATTATTCAAAATTACATGCTCAGAGTGGCTGCCTTCGGGTAAAGGACTCAAGAACCTGTATCTCCTACCTCCTACCACGTCTGGAACGCCTGCTATTCAATCCTCAGTGACGTATTTCAAATGATTTAGTTCAATAGAAAACCCTTCTAGCTAACCACCACAAATATTCTAGAGTAATGCTGTAACCAACTGTCGTGACTTTGAAGACTGGATTTCTACACCAAAACCAATATCACAGAGCCCTGAACAAATAGATGCCTGCTCAACAATGCACTCACCACTGGAAAAAATGAGATGCAAAAGACTCTACAATGCAAGGATCAATACATAACATTCCTGACTGGAGAGCTCAAGACCAAACCGACCACATGCATGAGGAATGGTCTCCTTTGAATCCATGAACAGACAGCATCATACATATATAAAACGAAAATACGTTGTTCTCAGCATTAATTCCTTCAGCTTGCACCGAAAATTGTCCTTCCCATAATTGCACCCTAGTCGGTGCAAAGAGCAGGTCTGGTATCGAGCTTCCAGACCGCAACGCTCCTAAATCCCCATCCCCACATAATTAGGGTTTGTCTTTGACATACACTAAAACGACGATCGGAAATAAACGAAGTTTACTTGTACAAGGATCTGAACTTTCATAAACCTCAAGATCATCTATCAAAAGAAATTTACTGACCTAACATCCAACTCCAAAGCAGAGGAAGAAAGCTGGCAAACGGAGACATTCTCCACTGCCAAACTATTGCTTCTCCTCTTTCATGGCCACCTTCTCCGATTTTCCTGCTTCTACTTCCCTTGGCTTCACATGTTCGCCTCTGAAATACARGAACAGCTGAGAATTCAGTATGCACGTAGAAAACATAAACCCGAGCACCCTAAACCCGCACGGGAATCGTGAAATTGAGAACATATATGCTAGGCGTGAAGAAAACCTGAATCCCGAAACGTTAAGAATATGTGTGCTAGGGTTGAAGGAGCAGAATTTTTACTTGGAAGTAGACGCTTGTTCCTGCTCTAGCCAGGTGCGCACTTGCTTCAGATTGCGCCGAAGATTCACAGCCGACCGTCGTACGTCGCCCTTGAGCAAGACGAATCCAGCGCCTACCGCGGCGACTGTCAAGAGGAAATTGCTCAACGCCATCGCTAGGCAGCGCTTCTTCCTCCAATTACAGGAATTATTCCACACACTCACTACACCTCGCAACTGGTGTTGCAACCCTGTTCCGGCATACCCTGCAGTCCAGAAACCCTAATACGAGCTTCTCATCAAATTCGGAAGAAGAGTTGAAGAGTGAGTGCGTTCCCAATGGTGACTTTTGAATTAGTTACTTTTGCATTGGAAAAAAGTAAAATCTAAAAACTAAAAGTGGAACAGTGTTTGTTTTTGTTTTGACCATAGAATTGAGTGGCTGGGGTGAACTGACCCCCCCCCTCGTCCCTGAGGGAAAATGCTGAAACTTTTTCTTTTCTATGTGGTAAAATTTGCAAAATTTGAATTCATATTTGCAATTAAAGGCCCCAAATTAGCAACATAACATTGTTAACCAATGCTGGGGTCCCTTTTCCTCCCCCGGAAGTGGAGCCTCCCAGCGTCAGAATCACCCCAGTAGCCAATGGTATTATAACTAAACTTCCCCTCAAGTATATAGGGGAGAAATATACCTCCAACTGGCATAACATTGTCCACCAATGGAATGTGCACCTCCAAGGTCGAGGGATAATTCCCCTTGAGATACATGGGTGGGATTTTCAGCTATAATCTGTACAAGTTCATTGATTGGCTTTTCCATTCTACAGTGTTGGTCCATCCCTTGGCCAAAGCATTACATGTTTTTTGAGGCTCAGGGAGGGCTGCGAGTTCCCTGCTGCGTTTTCGCAGCAGCAACCTGACGTGGCAAAGCGACTGCCATGTCAACTTTTTTTTTTACATTTCAGGACCAATTTTTTTTTTTTTTTTGATAATTATTTTTCTGCCAGCAGCCAACCGTTCCATCACTGCATTGAGAACAACAAGGGGAACAGGCCTGAAACGGCCTTCTAGAGGCCTCGTTTCTCATCTAATGCCCTCTGTGCTGGTGGATGCAACATGAGCTTTTTTTGTTGGGGGCTCCCACTTTTTGAGCAAGCAAAAGGGACCTCCCTAGGGAAGGTTAAGAATGTTATGTGGGGAAAGGAGGGAAGTCAGTAAACAATGTTATGAAGGAGGGATGTACTAGGTAAGTTAATCAAGCATAAAATAGGAGGCTTTTATTTTTACTTGCAGCCTCGGAATGACTTGGAGGGGCCGAGTGAGGGGACTAGTTCACCTTGACCTTTGAAAGATGAGTGAGGGGGCCAATTCATCCTAACCATAGAATCAAGCTTTGTATGCATTAATTTGTAGTCCGGAGTATTAATAGGCCCTACACGGTTGCCACAACCAAAATAAAAGCAAAAGTAATTTTCTATTTTTTCAATGTATAAAACTTTGAAGTTCAATATCTTTTATGCCATGAGTCAAAATGCCACGAAAAAAGTCCATGCACCCCTCCTCGCAAAGAGCTTTCCAACGGTACCAAGAACGCCATTGGGCAACTCACGGTCTAGGAAATTTCAATTGTAACAAACAAAACAAAGAGCTTAATTCAAAGGTATGTGTGGATGGATAGATCCTATTTCTAAAAATAATTTGGACAATTGTAAAATTAATGCAATTATTTCGTTCTCATTTTTTGATATTGCGGTCTAAGCACAAACATCACTCAAAATATAAAACCCAAAACTCCAAACCCTCTACTTTTTGTTGAATGTTGTAGTTGGAATACATCCATGGAAAAAATCCAAAGATTTTTTTTTGCTTTAAATGAACAAATGATGCAAAAGTTATGAGCAAAAAACTACCTCCTAAAGGTTAAGGGAACAAAAAATAGGACAAGTGTTTCTTGCAATCACCCAATGACAACAATTTTCAAGTGCCAATAACAAACTTGATATTTTGGTGGAAATGCTAAATCTGTTCTCAAAACCATATGACAATTATCTCTAATTCTTTTTCTAAATGACTATATTGACCATCATTTAGGATATTTTTTGGGTTTTACCAACTATTTTCCTCTAATTTCTACATTGAACCATTCTTCCAACTCCTTGGTGCAGATTTTTCTCTATTTTTGACTCCAAACAAAAATTGAAAATATGAATTTCATAGATTTTTCCCCTATGTTTTCCCCRATGATTTCAAATTGCAATTGTTTTTTCCCCCAATTCCACGAGCTAACAATGAACCAATTSGGGCGATTCTCCCCCAGCATTGATATGGACAATCATTTATCATGCCTCACTATGCACTCAACTATGCACTCAAAAAAGAAGGTGCACCTCCTCATTTGCATTAGTCCCCCCCTCTCTCGAACAATCACAGGCCATTGATTTTTTTTTCACACCCCCTCTTCCTTGCCGTCGATCTTGATACAAATACTGAGATACAATATACTAGGATACAAATATTGGGATATGATATGCATATTGTATATGTACGATATATATGCGGATACAAAAATGAAGACAAAAACCAATTATCCCTTATCGATTGTCAAACAAGTTTGTTTTGAAAAATATAAGATTGAGGGGGGTACTAGGGTTTTTAGGTTATTTTCAGATGAAATTATTTTTCATACCCCCCCCCCCCCCCCCCCCCCATATAAAATGAATTGGAGGGGTTATGAAAAATAATCCAATCTAAAACTTTTTGGTCCATTGGTATCACTATGCCTATGCACTCAAAAAAGAGGGTGCACCTCTTGGTTTGCATTAGTCACCCCCTCTCTCTCGAACAAACAACATGCCATTCATTTTTTTTTCCATACCCCCTCTCCCTTCCCTGCTGTTGATTTTGATATGAATATTGAGATACGGTATACTAGGATACAAATACTGGGATATGATATGCATATTGTATATATACGATATATATATACGGATACAAAAATGAATACGAAAACCAATTATCCCATATCAATTGTCAAACAAGTTTGTTTTGAAAAATATAAGATTGAAGGGGGTACTAGGATTTTCAGGTTATTTTTAGATGAAATTATTTTTCATACCCCCCGTATAAAATAAATTGGAGGGTTATGAAAAATAATCCAATCTGAAACTCTTTGGTGCATTGGTATCACTATACACTCAACTATGCACTCAAAAGAGAGGGTGCACCTCTTGGTTTGTATTAGTCCCCTCCTCTCTCTCAAACAAATCACAGGGCATTGATTTTTTTTTCCATACCCCCTCTCTTCCATGCCGTTGATCTTGATACGAATACTGAGATATGGTATATTAGGATATGAATACTGGGATATGATATGCATATTGTATATATACGATATATATATGGATACAAAAATGAATATGAAAACCAATTATTCCATATCAATTGTCAAACAAGTTCATTTTGAAAAATATAAGACTGATGAGGGTACTGGAATTTTCAGGTTACTTACTTTCAGATTGGATTATTTTTCATACCCCCATATAAAATGAATTGGGGGGGTTATGAAAAATAATCCACTGTGAAACTTGTGTCTGAAACTTGTGTGTCAGTATCTCCTCAAATGAGAGGGTATACAAGAGAAGGTACACAAGAGAGGATATCACTATGCACTGAAAAGATGGCTCCCATCTTGACATCCCCCGGATCAAAATTTTAAAATACCCCCCCCCCTCCGAATACCCCCCGAATACATATACAAAATACGTGTAAAAAATACATATATTGAATATGTATACTAAGTATGTATACGGGTGAAATCTCATATTGATTGTCCATCCTATTACCTTCTGAAGATTATAAGAGGTGGAAGGGGGGACGCAAGTTTTAAAATTTTAATTTTTAATTTTAAAAAATTTGGTAAGGGGTTGGGTTAAGTTAATAATTTTAAAAAAATGTTGTCTTTTGGGTGCATGCTTCACTATGCACCCAAAGACAGCACTCACAATGTACCAAAAAATGTACCAAAAAATGTACCAAAAAATGGCAGTAACTGCCAGTACACACTACCCATCCGTGGCACCTCGCATGTTTAGCATGCAATGCAATGGCTTCCCAAAGTGTGGGAGTGGAATTTTTATTTTGTAAAACTTAGTTATAACTTAACTCCCCTATGCCTTGTCCCATACCTTTTGTCCTTGGACTGGCTGAACTCTTAGGGACGGACTGACCAACCAACCAGGAGATGCCAAAGTACAGTCCCAGGACATTGGGCCGGGGTTTTCAGCCAACCAGTGAACCAGGAGACCTACAATGCAAATCTTTGTAAGATTGTGCAAACATCATTTTCAATCTTTGGTGGAATTCTTGACTTATTACAACCTCCATWACATTGCTGAGGAGCCATGCAAGACAATTTTGTTCACTCTTGGGATCTGCTTTTGAAAGGACGTAAAAGGCAACCCTGCCTCATCAGTAAACCATCAGATGGGAGCCAGCCTTTTACAGAAAAAAATTATTCTAGTGGTGCACATTTCAGAATTGGAATGTACACTATTAATAAAAGGCTGGCTTCCATTTGGCATGTCATAGGCTGAGTTAGCTTATGTCATTCTTTGAATTCTTGATACCGCAATATCCAAACCACAACATCATGTGCATGTTGGTTAGTGGATATTGTAATGTAAATTCCAAAACAATGGTGATCCCTAGACTATTGAATGCAATCCCAAATCCAATTTTGTTGCTCCTCCAAATAAAACTTCTTGCTTTTCATGCAGTTTATAACTAAAACTTGAGATTTTTTTTATCATTGAAAGCGCATCCCAAAGTACTTCTTGCTTTTCATGCTGTTCATAACTAAAACTTGAGATTTTTATCATTGAAAGTGCATCCCAAAGTACTTTGAAAAAAGTACAAGAAAATTTAGATTTAGACATTGTATAGTAAAAACACATTGCTTCAAAGAGAGCAAGAAGACAAGGGTGATTGCAAGAATCACTTGTACTATTTTGCGTCACACGTTGCGTGTGGAAGTTGTAATTTTTGTCTCAATCGGTGCCCGGGGGCAAAAGTTATGCCATACTATGCATAAATTTCAGTTCATCGGGCAGAAAAAGAAAAATCACAAAAATATGATTTTTTTTAATTTTTAATTTTTTTTTCAAAGATTATATTTTTGTGTACATATGAAGCTTTGATTCATTCTATTTGTCCTAATAATAAAAAAGTTATGGACAATCTTGTTTTTTTGGGAAATCTAAGCAATCTAAGCATTCTATGCAATCAAAGTTTGTGAAAATTTTCGTACACATATATATACTAGTCTAGTGCAAGATCCTACAATTCGATATGCAAAAAAAATGAAAATTTTGAAAGCTTTGGACCTTGCGTTAGAAATGGCAGTTTTGAATGGATTTTGAGAGAAGAAAGGCCTTGGGACTTTAGGGGTTAAGGGGACCCATACTAATCAGTTGACATTTCACACTATATAAATATCTATATGTCTTGTACATCGGCAGTTATTGAAGTGTTCTTGGGGATGTACATTAAGTTTTGAACATCTATAGTTTTCCTCATTTGGTCCTCTTAATTGTTTGGTTCTCTTAATAACCCTATTCAGTGTAGTACTTTGACTTCCAAAGAGTACTTTTGGATTTTTTTAAACTAGTGATTCCCATGGTATCAAAATTGATGATTTCCATGGTCACCAGTCCATCCTTTAAGGATAAAACACAAACACAAACACACCCCAGCAATTTTTTTTTTTTTGGTTTTCGGACAAATGGTTAGGTGGCCTTCCTTTCAAGAGCTTTTAGGTTGTGTGGCTCCGTCACTTGGAGGGCTTTAACCAAAAGAGGCCAATTTAGAGTATGTCATTTTGAATATGTATTTTTTGTATGCAATTTTTGTATATATTGGCTTTGTATGACAAATGAAATAAGGTTTAGGAAGCATTGTGGCATTAGTGCATAGGGCCATCATTTTTGTCTGGCATTTTTTCACTCATTTACCCTTTTTTTTTTCTATAGGCTTGAAGCTAGTCATTTTTTTTTTTTTTGAAGAAATTGGGCATTTTTGAAGAAATGCTTAAAAAAACCCTGCGCCCCGCATTGAGGGGTTAAAGCCAGTTTGTGAACATACCGTAATACTTTGATGAACAGTAAAATTTGACAAACTGAAGCTTCAGTTGTTGTTGATGTACTTTCAAGTTTTTTTTATAAAAAATTATTTTGGTCAAGAGGGTCATCTAAATAGTGTCATCTGCAACCAAGATCTTCCATGTCGACAAAACTACGGTTCAATAGAGTTTCGCAATTTCCAAGGGTAGTTACCCCCGTATAGATCTCAGGAGACAAAAGTTGTCACTTTGAGGTGGGTAYCCCCAAACCGCCACTTTTTGTTACCGTGTCTAAGTTTGTATGATTAGAATGGTCAAATTTTTGTGTTTTCTTGTTGGCAAGTGAAAGGAGGTTCAAATTCCAACCCATCAAAGAACGTCACATTTGAATATCGTATACAAAAGTTAGGAAGGGTCAAAGTCTATTTTGATGGAGGTTCTAAATTTGTTTCGGTCAYATGTTGTGTGAAAATTTTCAAAGAAAAAAGTGAAAATTTTATGGGGAAATGGATGACCTAAAACYATATATTGGCAAAAAAATGTGCTTTGGGGTTTTAGGTGTTAAGCATGTCATTTTGATGATGTGGATYGATCTATATATAGATTTTTGTGCAAATGGACTACTCTTGTAGACACTTTACATGACATCCTCTAACAATCATGACAAATTCTATATTGTGACAAGATTCTTAGGAACGGATGTCCCTAGTCAAGAATTGACCTCAAATAATGTCACTATCACATTCACTAATGTAACCTCAATAGACAAACAAATTGAAAAACAAATGATTTTCATAAGATTGTTTTAAGGTGGAAAGTCACTTATGGAGGAACTATAGAAGAAAATGCTAAATGCACGAATCACAAGAGATGCCTCTCTAGTGTATTCAACAATTCCAACCTTTTGGTTCAAGATCTTAATTATAGACATGAAAATGATATTTTWTGAATTTGAACTCAATTAACAAATTGAACCTTATTAAGGCTAGTTTCTTTTGCCAATTTGAAAACTTCAAATATTCCCCRATTTGAATATTATATTGTCATTSAAACTTTGGGCCTATTACCATGGTTTGCTAATAATTTTTAATTTTAGGATGATACAGATACTTGGTTTACACCATGATATTCTAAACCATAATATGCAACTACTATGAAATTTTCAAAATTTTAAAGCTGTGCATTGAATTTTGACACAAATTTTCTTCAGTTTCTTTAAAAAATTCACGATAATTTCAAAAAAGTCTGTAATTTTTATGACTTCTAGAAGATACGGGAGTTCATCTATGCAAAGAATAGAATAAAAATTTGTGCATTTTCAATRACAAAATGGAGCATCCAAAATAGTAGGACAGAAGTTTGACCACATGGTCATAGGCTCAAGCGTTTTCAAGGGTTAAAAATTCAAGCACAACAACTATAAACGCAAAACAATTTCAWTGTGTCTTTGACTAATTCAGTCACTGTTCTCAAGGAGTTGGTAGGCCTTGACAAAGTAACACATGCAAAATATCCTTCTTTCAACCATTGATTGTTTCAGCAACAATTCATGAAAARCCAACCTCAAAGAGATCTTAACTTACAGTATTTTTTATAAAACAAGATTTGAAAAAGAAAGTACGTGGAGTTGTGGTGCTCAAGCTCCAGTTCCTTACAATTTCACTATATTTTGAGCCAAACCACTCACAAGTAAAGATATCATGCTACTTGATCCCTAAAATATTGACCTTGGATGTATCATAACTTGGCTACTCAACACAGTCAACACATATACAGTAATCTTAATGTGGCTTGTGGCTATCTCAACATAAACATCACCCTAATCTAATATTGACCTAACACCATTCTACAAATACAATTAATGAATCGTAAAGGAAAGAGAAATGTGCTCCGCACCAGAAACAAAAAGATAAGAGATTAATACAAACTTAATAAGTGAGTCACAACTTCTTCTAAAAATTTTGCATTTACATTTCTAAAGTCTCAATAACCAGACATTCGAGAGTTGAAAGGTCCAGTATCTCGATTACCAAGCCTGATACGATCATCTTCCAAAACATTCAAGGTGGGTGCCAGCAACTTTGTGTAGCGGTCGAAGTACAAGAGCTGCTTCAGGAGCAGCCCAAATTCTCTTGGAAACTTCAGCCCATAATTCTCACTAACACGAACCTGCAGCCAAGAAAACGAAGAAAATATGAGAGCAGGATTATTTCCAATAATAGAATTCTCCTTAAAAAAGAGGAATCTGATAAGCTGTCCGTGTTTCAATGCAAAAAATAGAGGTGAATCTAATGAATAATCCTATGAAAATAAAGCCTTTCTTTGGTGAGAATCTGACAAATCTGAAAAAGTCTTAAATTTTAAGGATTTTCAAACCTACAGTGGGTTGTCGTCATTCTAGGAGCAGCAAGAAAGTCAACAGAGATCAAGGCCAGCTAGTTATAACATCAAACGTAACATAGAAACAAGTGTACATCACAAAAAATGCGTCATAAAAGACACGTGTTTCTTCTACACTGAATAGTGAAATTAGGTTGCCCCTCACTAATTTCTCGACATGCCACACTATATAAATATTTATTGCTGAAATACAAAAATATCCTACTTTTAAATTAGTAATTGGTGTATTTGGAACTCATAAACTTCCATGTGCACAAATAGAAGAATTTGTAGAAATATTTTTTGACTTTGATGGCTTTTACAGTCACTTTCTTGGAGGAAGGCAACCTAATTGCAAAGGCAACCTAATTTCACTATTTAGTGTAGTGAGGCTACTTATGGTTTTATGTTGAAGCTTGCGCTTGACAGTGTGGAGATTCAGGGGRTACAGTCACCAGATTAGAGAACAASGAGCGGGTGAGAAATCATACCACATCCAGAAGAAGATTATTCACTTGCTCCTCATCAACTGCTAGAGATGCAGCTATGGTGGCGCTCTGCGGTCCTCCAGCAGTTGAGAATACCACATTTGTATCAAGGTCCTGAGGGCAAAGCAAGCTCTCATTACGTTTTATTTACAAAAAACGCTCGATAAAGAGGTCAGGAAACGATTGAACATCTACAGCCAACAACCGTAAAGGAGGCTCTGGTTAGGTTCTTTTAAGCACGGCTGACTATATATATGAAAAGGACGTATAAAAAAAATTCAAAGTAGAAATACCTGAACMGCTGTGAAAACTTTCTCCAAGTCCCTTGCAAAGCTGGCAGTATCTACAGTGGAGTCAGCTGCACCCATCTGTACCAAAGCAGCCGCCATTGCATTATACTGCCCACTCCCAATTGACGTTAAAAACGTCTCCACTGCTACCCACGTAGTTGGTGATATCCTCCCAACAATACCTGACCAACCAACTCGCAATTTTTGTTATTTTTTAGTGGAATATATATATATATATATATATATATATATATATATATATATATATATATATATATATCGTGTATCTGAAAGGCAGGAGCTTCATCGCAGTCTTAGCCCTCATATTTGGTAATGAATTCCTGGTGTTACATAGATTTCACCACTAAGTTTAAAGAATATTGAAATGTAAATACCAACCAAAGTCAATGAAGCCAACACGCCCATCTCTGAGCACCAGCAAATTTCCAGCATGRACATCAGCATGGAACGTCTCGCATGCCAGCAAGCTCCCAAACCTACAAAATCATTGCAACATCAGCTACTGGGATAAACTTTTGACAGCCTTTAGCGGTACATTTTGAAGAAGGGAGAAAGTGCTCATCATAAGAATATTAATGTGAACAAGAGAACTTTCAACATGCATTGATTGTATCAGGACTTTAGCAAAGATATGAAACCGGCGAAGCTAAACTGTATTSTGAACACTTGGTTGTAAACTAAGGTAGAACCACCCATTACCAACCAGTGCCCTATAACCAACCATAGATTGACTTATTTCCAACCAAGGCTAGAATGGTTTTTTTCTTCCTCTTTTCAAAGTTTGACTAAAAGTTCATGATACAATGTTTCAAAGTAGTTCAAAAGAAAAGTAGGAAGCAGTGAGTGGAAAAGTAGTTTTTTGAATGATTGGAATTGGAAGAGTCTAGAGATTGGCTATGGGTCTGGAGCACTTCTTGCCTTTCAAAATTCCTAGTAATTTCAATTCATGCGATAAAATTACCAAAGTTTTTGCAATCCTCATAATCTTTATCAACACACCTCTCAAAATATTTTACCTTGCATTCCATTGCTTCAGATTCGTCCAAATTCCTTATTTGGTTGGTTATAGGTGGTTCTACCTTAATTGGATTATCATGTGCTCTGCAAATCGGCTGAATTGAAAGGAAGAGAATTTACTGACCAGACATTAAGAGCAGTTATCAACGTGGTTTCGGGGTTTGGAACAATRGAGCGGATGGAGTCAAGGTCYGTCAGAGGAACACCGAAAAGACGCTCCATGGTGAGCACGCGCTCTGTGCTGCAATGGCGGTACACAGATGGGGCAGTGGCCTGGTTCGAAAGTCCAAGGGAATCCACATAGTTTCTGAAGGCCTCAATGTTCAGAGCCTCCTTCCTGAAGTCCACCTCTTCAAGCATAGATGCCCTTATATCCCCCAGAATTGCCACCTGGATGTATAATAAAACATGAGGAAACTGCTCTTCTTACAGAAAGTTATCATTGTGTAAGAACACAAAAAAGTGCCTACATATTTTCCATCATGCAAATACTGCAAAAAAATCATAATTCAGATGATGCACATATCACACAATGCGACGTTCATGCAACACCAATCTAAATTCTGATAGCTCTCACAAGCTTCAACACTGACTTGGACCTCTGTTCATGCCTTGAAAAAACAATTAAACTTGTMACAGCATATGATTGAAGATAACTTTCAAACAACTTCCCAAATTAAGGATTTGGTCCTACCATTGCACCTCTGAGTTAAAACCTAAGACCAGAAGGTTTTGAGCCTTACTAAAAAGATATTTGATAACTTGGTWTCTATTGRTTGCATTTAATTCAATATCAAACACTTGAAGGATCACATCACTGGTTGCATTAGTTCAAATTTGGGGTGTCAAGAGAGGAGTGACATACATTAATTAAAGTAAAACTCCATTGATAAGRTRAGARTCAAAWGAAAATGCATGCATGTGAAGTAGAAATTCTTCATCCCAAATAGCCTCTACACGRTTGATTTACTCACAAYAGACAAATCTAARAAGGCCAGCAATGCGTCCCTCRGTATCAGATAGAAGCAACATGATACAAGTTCATTCGCAAAATTTATCATCAATTGCACAAACTYCATGGAAACTCACCAGGGATGTCCGTGAAAGCTGTGGATTCAAAAATTCCAATACTCGAGCAGTGACATACAGGAAGTTCAAATCGGCAGTGAGTACGTCTTCAACTCCAGGTTTCAACACTTTGATCACCACCTCCTTCTGGCTTCCTCGCAACCTAGCTGCATGCACCTGGCTTACAAAATTACATAAAAATATCGATTAATCCAGTCAAAAACACTAGACGGATCCTTTCCAAAAGAGTCAATGCCCATCCAAGACRTGCACCGAGTATATTTATTCCTTCCTRGTCTTAATGCTWAAAGTTTTCAGGTCATCTACATTTGGAGTTTGGCATTTGCAGAAAGCACGTCTAAGGATTTACTCAAAACTGAGGATATATTATCACAAATGGAAGAGCGAGGTTCCTACCTGAGCTACGGAGGCAGAAGCAAGAGGCTGTGGATCAACAAAGTCATACACTTCCTCTAAAGGACGGCCCAACTCCTTCCGAATTATCGCTTTAATATCTTCGAATGGCACGGGTGGCGTCTTGTCCAGGCAACTTTGAAACTCCTTCACATATTCCGCTGGAAACAATGTTGGAGCTGATGCAATCAACTGCATCAACAACAAGTGTAAACAACCAAAAACAAATCCACAAACATCGACCCTATATCCTTGTACCTATCTTTGGACATGATCAATGAGTCCMAGGAGAATTTGAACTTGAAAAAGACACTAACAAGTTTGACCACCAGAGGAGTAGAGGTGCACTTCATCCAGCAGAAAATGCCAAGCCCCCATTGGTGTTAATGTGGCTATAAAATCAGCAAAAAATTCCAATACTACGCCGTTGAAATTTCATATGAAATAAGCATTCTGGTAGATATGGGTAGTATTGAACCTGGCCCAACTTGATGTAGGTTGCTCCAAGCTTCTCGAACAATCGACGAAGCTGTGCTGGACCAGGCGGACTCAAAGGTAGCCCCGGTGAAGTTGCAGCTGCTCCTGGATTCTGCAGTAYCCACATCCAAATCAGTAGGCGCTCACTCTTTTTTGCTCATGAACTTTGAAATTTTTACATATTCTGCGGGCTGCATTTCCTGAAGTGTAAATGTTGCCAMGGAAAAAGTTTATAACCAACATAGGCCTTGAAATAAAAGGCTCCTAAACTACTCATACGGTCTCATAAAATAGGGCATGTTGCTAATAAATAGGGGTCTGATAATTGGTAAAACAAAAAGGAATATCCCCCTCTTGATTCTCCGTGTACGCACGTGTTTCTGAAGTTTTCAAAGAGGTGGCTCCCCCGGAAAGTACCTCAATTGGTATCTTTGACATGCCCTTCCAAGATTTACATGCTGTGTTCTTTCAAAAAATTCCGGTACGAATTCAAACTTTTGGGCCTTCATTTGAGACATTTTTAAAGTTTAAAAATTGCCTTTACTACATGTTGTTGCCTTCATTTTCGTGTCTTCAATTTGAGGCCTCTTTTAAAGCAAATGAAAAGTCTGTGTAGTAACCACACACTCAAATATAGTTTGTGAGTGGTGCATCACCAGCACGAATGTATGTAACCATTATTTGCAGAAATGACTTACTGTCAGAAGCTGGAACAAGTATTCACCACCCACGGTGACAAAAGCTTCAATACCCTGRGCGAAGCGAATTGCACCTCGAGGCCCAGTGCTTACTGCAATCTTCGCTACATCTTCCAACAATTTATTAAGCTCCTTCAATCTTTCGGCTGCAGGAAGTACAAGAGACCATTAGATGAGCTCTTTCTGAGAGAATCCGTCTCTTCTCTAGATTTATCATGAATTTCACATAAGCGCAAAATTGTGGTCAATCTGATGCTCTAGAGAAAGAAATTTAAAGTTCTGAACCCCACAATAAATGCACACTGTTAAAGAGACCAAAACCTCCTTTAAACCCTAGAAGATCAAGGGTTCACAGTTTGAAAATGACCAAACTTAAGTGATCGTATGTGATGACACAAGATGTTCAAATCAAAACATGAGAAGTGTTGGTTTTCGGTACACTTAGAGATAATACTTTGGAAATTCATAACTTATTCATACAATGTCCAAATAATATATGCTAAAGTGCGTTGGAATCCTCTTTCGGTTCCCAATATGACCCAATAAAAATAGTTAATGCTTAATAATAATAGTAACTATGTTCAGTTGTAATTGCTGACGACTGTAGGTGCGCATCCCTTATTTGCTTTTAAGGATAAAAGAGTTCGTGAGCACAAACCTGATCTGACACCATCGTCTGCTTGGGAGGGTATAGTGGAAGCCGAACGAGCTCGCACTACGAGTTTCAAAGGAGCCGCCTGACTCCAATTAGGTTTATACCCAAGCTTTTCCTGTTCCGCCCAGTACATACCATCGCCAAATCATCAAACAATTTGGAATCTAAACATCCACAAACTCAATGCAAGAAATGGAGCAAATGACCTAAAATTCCTGCCATAACGGCACTGGGCTTCGAGCAAGACCTGCCGCAGTATTGTTGAAGATGGCAGGCGCAGTGTCATCACTGTGGCGCTGCTGGCCGCCATCCTTCTCAGCTAATCTACTCTGCTCTTCAATGCCTTAAGCCCCCAAACCCTGCACCAATTTCAATTCAAGAACACTCAAACCTCTTTTATATTATGACCTTTTCTAAAATGAAATTCTAGAATAGTACCCTGCCCAGTTGCTACACTGTCATCGACTGTCGCAAACATTCAAATAATGTCAAAGTGAGAAATTTAGTAAGCTAAAAAGAGGTTTGAATCAGAATTACAAGTCGAAAGTCCGATTGAAACCCCAATGTAATCAAGAACAGGAACCACAAAATACGCACAATGTCAAACAAACAGCAATTCTATCTCGGTGCTACCACCAGTATCAGTAATCGACAGAGAGCAGAATGACCTAAAATCGCATACTAGACATCTTTCCAGTAATTCACATAATACTCTAGCAATTGCACCCACCCAAATTGCGGCAAGAAGCACCAGAACTCTTCTCCAAGCCTTGATATCTCACAAAAAGAAAATAAAAAACCCACAAGAGTACCAATCGCGGCCAAATTCTACACAATTGAACATTSGAAAAGTTCAAGAAAAAAATTCAAATAGCACTTGAATCTCAGAAACCGCAACATCAACCGTGCAAGAACGCAAGCAAGTGTTTGATTTACCGGTCAACAAATATTCTCGAAAATCTGCCATAAATATCTGCCTAGAAACAGAAAAGTCACCGCTAATGGACACCAATCCGGTTAAAAATTCAAGCAGTAAAGCTCCATTTACGTGGCCCTCTGTGAACCGGAAGCAAAGGCAAACCAACACCAAAACGCAAGTGCTCAATACCCTCACATACCCTCCTTAGGCGGATATCTTCCAGAGAACTGTCCGATTTCTGCGTTCAGAATCATCTCTTGTGGTTAACTTAATATGCTTCGCAAATCGTTAAGTTGTCAAAGATTGTACGAAACCCAATTCTCTTGAACAAATGTAGAGATTCGGAATTTACAATTTGGATTAGGTTTAATAAGATTAACTAAACCCAAAAAATAGGGCCTCTCGTGTACCCCAAAACTTTGCGGTTCAGATGGCAAGATGAGACACTCTACCACGTGGCCTGTCTGGTGCCGCCAAAGTCATTCCTGCACTTTCTGAGGCGTGTGCAMCCCAGCCAGTCACTGGGTTGCAATCTGTTCCATTGGTTCCATTGGCTTCATTGGCTTYATGGGTTTCATTTTGACATGTCTGAATTTTCTTATGGTTTAGGTGGGTTTGTAGTTCATCATCTCCAAGAGCCTCCAATTGCCGAGATTGGTGTTCATTTGCAGTCTCGGTGATGGATGCCACTCGCACTCTATAGCTTTGCGGAATTTGCGCACTCTGTAGTTTTGGCGAATTCTTGAGCTTCGGGTGGCGATGGAGATGGTCATTCTGGCACAGGATTTGAGCACAGGATTAGGTAGTTGTGTTCCTGCATTACCTACACTCCCGAAGTCAGGTTGTGTGAAGGCGACAGTAAGGTACCATTGCAGAACTGCTTTGAAGCTCCAGAGCTTCGCCTCTTCGCAAGCGAAGGTTACCAAGCTTGGTTCGGCGCTTTGGGGCTCTTCAATAGCATGCGCTTCGTCTTCGTCGGACGAGTTTAAGACAAGCCAGCGTTCAATTGCGGCTAGGGCTTCGGTTGAGGCTCCTGCTACCCCGCCCAAGACTACCATTGTTCGTTCGGCAGACACTGCTGGCGCTGTACGTCGTTGCCTTTCATATGAACCAGTTTCGTCACTGTTTGTTTATGCATTATTCAGTATGGGAAATTGCGCATTAMCTTGCTTACAAGATGTTTACCTTTTTTCCTTCTCCCTGTGATTGAAAGAGTAGCTTGCAACCAAGAATCCCGAATCTTCCTTATGTTTGGAACCTTTTTTTGATAGTAGCTTCGATTAGGTTTTGTGAGGGTTTCCACTTGTTGAATTTTATTTATTTTTTGTTCGTCAATCAGTCGGGTAATCAATTTAATTTGACCCCGTCTTAATTAGTTTTTTCCTATCATGATTAATTGATCTCTTAAAGTTCATGAATTTCTGGTCATTTGGYGGATTAAAATGTGACTCCATCTGAATAATTAAGGTAACTACACCTAATAGCGTCCAAATAAGCGATTGAGCATTATTCCTATTGATTTTGCCGCATCAATAGTCAATCGAATTGGGAATTGGGTAATAACAAAACCTTGAATCCTTGATATTGCAGTTGTGAAATTGTAGGGATTGATGCAAATTTGAGGGTTTGTTGTAGTACTTTGCTAGGGTTTTGATGGAGTTCGTGATGAGATGGTGCCCCTTGTGCAGGTTCTAGTGTTGGATGATGTGACACTAAGTGCGGGTGGTCGAGATTTGCTGTCAGGCGCGTCATGGCGTCTGCTGCCCGCCCAGCGGACAGGCCTGGTGGGCGTCAATGGTTGCGGCAAGTCCACGCTGCTGCGTGCTCTGGTTGGCAAGGGTGAAATGCACTCCGGATACGTGGCCTTGTCTTTAGATTCCGAGGTTGCCTACTTGGAACAAACGTGCGTACTTCGCCCTTTTGCAATCTCTGGAAACCAGGACCCTTACCTCTTTAATCTGACTGTTTGGGGTTCCAAAAACTGACTGTGACATAGTGTGAATTCGTAACACGTGTGCTGTGACAGGTTTGCAGGATATTCTAGAATGTAGATTTAGAGATCCTCAAATCAAAGAGGTTTGAGTGAATTTGGTTGTCTCTTTCAATTGGTTCAATTCTTCACAGTGCAGGTGCAAAGTGCTCGGCATTCCTCTTGGCTCTGCTTATGGAATTTGCTGTTGATGTTGTCCCTTGCAAGTGGTTCGATTCTTCATAATGTCGGTGTGACGTGCTTGGCATTTCCGTTGGTTTCTGCTTATGGAATGTGCTGTTGATGTGGTCTCCTGCAATTGGTTTGATTCTCAGTGTCGGTGTGAAGTGCTTGGCATTTCTCTCGGCTTCTGCTTGTGGAGTATGTTGTTGATGTTTGTCTCTGTCAATTGATTCGATTCTTCACAGTGTCGGTGTGAAGTGATTGGCATTTCCCTTGTCTTCTGCTTATGGAATATGCTATTGATGTTGCCTCTTTGCAATTGGTTCGTTTCCTCGTAATATCGGTGTGAAGTGCCTAGCATTTCTCTTTTCTTCTGCTCATGGTGTTATGCTGTTGCGTTTTGGTGTATGCAGGGCCGTGTCGGGGTCCACACGAACAGTCTGGGACGAAGCTCGGTCTCGCATGGTGGCAATCAATGCAGCGCTCACGGAGATGGAAGCCGCAGAGAAAGCCGTTGAGCGAGGTGAGGAAGGCGCCATTGCTCGCCTTGCCAGTGCCCAGGAGCAAGTGGAGGCCACTGACGGCTATCGTGTTGATGAAATGATTGCCGGGTATGAATTGCACCTTGAAAGCAGTGCATCACCATCATGAAACACGTAAAGCAATATGCAGGGAGTGTGCTTTCTATTGAGAGATCACTCAATAGAGTTTACTGGGGAGAGCAATGTCGGGTACTATAAGAGCCATATCTCAAGATCGAAATGTTATCACTCAATGTGTGATGAATTCCTATGCAATCATTGAAGGGAAAGTACACAACCTTGTTTCTATGCAAAGATCAGACATCGAGCCAAATCATGCTTACACCCAACTTGCAAATTAAAGGCAAACCAAGTATGTTTGTATAGATGAGTTGCTGTTGGTAATTGTAGTCGATCCATAGGAGACCGGGTGAGGTTCCTATCGGTTTTTGTATCCTCTACCTTAGTGTGGATTTGAAGGCTTTTTCTTTTGGTGTTATGGACTGGATGTGTGCTGACACTGAAACTGTTCATCCTGCTCCTTTCAGAGTGTTGAACGGCCTCGGATTTCAGCAAGAAGATTGGACGAGGTTGTGTTCCGACTTCTCAGGAGGTTGGCAGATGCGAATTGCGTTAGCCAGGCTGCTGTTGGAGCAGAGGTCTCACATGGGCAAGTCCTTACTTTTGCTGGACGAGCCTACCAATCATCTCGACACRAAGGCCAAGGTTGGTTSCATTGATTTTRTGCTTTTTTCTGTGGATTTATTCGTCAATGACTTTGCAGGATTTCGTTATCGTCCATGCTTGAATAAGAGGCTTACTATAGTAGGGGAAAACTAGAGGAAAGTCAATGATTCGGAAGCATGTTATTGAGCTATCAAAGCAAGTGGCTATCACGCACTCAAGAAATATTGAGGAGTCCCTTTGTTCATTTAAGAATACTTTTTTTTAATGGAAGTATGCTTCTTGCACTCCTATGTGACTCATGAAAATTGACATGGTAGTGAAGAAGTAAGTTTTTTGGATGTTTTTCTGCAGGAATGGCTTGGCAGATACCTTACGGGAGTGACAGCAGCTGTTATTTTAGTCAGCCATGAACAGGAGTTTATTGAGAAATCTTGCAATCATATTGCTGAGGTGATTTCTTGCTCTTTCATTCATTTAGCGTCCATGTGCTGATCCCAGAATTTTCTGAAGTAGAGGTACAGTTTCGTCTGAGAATAATAAAATTATCCTGAGCAGTTGGCTTAATCTTCGCAGATTACCGGAGGTCAATTGAACCACTATGTTGGGAACTATTCTAGCTTTTTACGAGCACGGGCTGCCCGACAGCTGCAAGCCTCCCAAGCTTACAAAGCGAAGCAAGCTGAGATTGAGAGGCTCCAAGTCTTTGTTGACCGATTTGGTGCAAAGGCAACCAAGGCATCTGCTGCGAATTCGAGGAAGAAGATGATTGAGAAAATAAAGCAGCAAATGCCTGACGTTGCTCCTCCAGAAGGTCAGTTGGCCCCTRCCGGACTGAGATTTTATATTCTCCAAAATAATCTATTTTGATTTTCAAATCGATTTCATGGTTTTTGAAATGAAAACTCCCTCCGTTCCGAAATAAGTGTCCACTTTGGACCTCATTTTTCTTAAGGTTGTTTTGAGTAGGTCATATGGGCCTSATTTGATTTGAGGCTGTTTTGAGTAATGTCATATGGAGGCTTTCTTATTTCCAATTTTATTTAGGTTGCAATGAACACATGCMATGTTCTTCGTTGATTTTGGTGATATAAAATTTGGAAACTTTCTGAATTATGTTTTTCACAATGTGATCAATGAAATTGGCATAAAATTTTCTTAACAAAATTGTGGACACTTAAAATCCGGACAGAGGGAGTATTATATTTCAAACGGCACTGAATTTTATATCACCAGAAACCAACGAAGAACATCTCATGTGCTGTTCAATAGACACACAAACAAGAGAAAATCCTCATTTGACCCACTCAAAAGTGCTAAAAAAAACATGTGCCTCTTGCTCTTCTAGGGGTTAGCGTTGCAGATTATCATTCAATTCACTTCATAAATCATAACCTTCATTCTACGCTCGTTTACAGGCCAGTTTTTTGGTTCTACATCTGGCTTAATTTCGTTTATAGATTCTCTACTTCTCAATAATATAATGTATAGTCTCTATTCACCATACAGCAAGGGGGGGGAGGTTCTGTTGGCCATACAAGTGATCTTTAAGCGTTTCCCTCTACAACTATGTAAGAACATGTTTCATCTAGAATTTTGCACATATACTCTGTGTTCAGCTTAAAATTAATTGCAAAAAACTGAATGCCATTAGATTAAATGTTAACGCATTAACACAAATCAAAGTTTACCTGTATGGTTTATGGAGAATCAAATGTATTGTATGGATAATGCACAAACGAAGTTATTTACTTCTGTCAAACCAGTCAAGAGCTATGGTGGAAGTGCACATGTAAAGCCTACTGCAGCTCCTGACCCGAAGAGAATACACATGGTAAGCAATGTTGTTGCTCACCTTTTTCTCATTATGTTTCCCTTCTGTTGACACTGTGCAGCAGATCTGTATTTCACCTCTTACTTCCTAAGAATTCATGATTTTTAAGTTGTGGACTTTGATTGATCGTATTGTAGAAAGTATAGTCTAATTACTATTTTTTTATTATACCATTAACTTGAATGAAGAACATTGCATGCATTGGTTTAAACAAATAATTATTAAAATAAATGAAAAATCTCCATATAAACTCCTCCAAAATTGCTTAAAAAAACATGAGACCCAATTTGGGCTTTCTCAGGAAGTAAAAGGGTTAATGAACCAAGAAGAAGCCCAAATCGGATCTCATGTTCTTTTCAAGCAGTTTTGAATAGCTCATATGAGAGAATTTTCTACTTTCCAATTTTGTTTTTTTCTTTTGATCAACACATGCAATGTTCATCACCGAGTTTGTGATTAAAAATAATGTGGCCCCTATTTCTAACACAATTCTCTCAAATTGGTTGTTTGAAACCATGAATCCTTGATTGCTTTGAGGTTACATTGCAAACATGTTATGTGATTCATTTTTGAAGTTGAGATTCATTTTTGAATCGGTGGTTTTTTTGTTCCGTTTTTTGCAGATTCAATCTCAAATYAAGAAGAACATGCAGATGATTGAGAAAGCCGAGATTGTGCTGGAGATGCTCGACAGGGAAATGCTTGAGGCGGGTCCGGATGCTGGAAAGGCTATGGATGTGTTCAAAAGGAAGGAAGCCATTGAGAAGAGGAAAGCAGACCTGGAACGAGAATGGGAATCGTTAGAAAATGAAATTCAGAAGCTCTTGGCTAAAAGCACCAAATAAATAGTGCACCGAAACTCTGAACTAAAACCAGGTATTCTAATTTTCTCTTAATTCTTATTCAAGTCCAAAGGAGATTTTTATATTCAACTATTGGTGCCTCTAGAGTCTTAGATGGAACTGTAATATAATATTTTGAGTTTTGTTCACTCACAAAACTGGAAATTGCAGTTTGTGAGAGTTTTTTTTACACATTTTGAGCATTTCTTTATGGAATATGTATCAGGTCTCTTATGATGCAGGGACCCGTTGGAATGAAATGGACAGGAGGTTTCATTGCATCTTTCTTGTGGGGTGGGTGGAATGGCATTTTGGGTTATGAATGGCATTGTAATTTTTTTGAAAAAAATCTCATAATTTTATGAATGGTCAAAGTGAATTTTAGACTTTTCAGATTTGAAATTTCTCTATCTCTCTTAACGTTGGTTATTTATCTAAAATTGTAAGCGTTTRTSAAATCAACGTTAGTTTGTATCCAAGTATATTTTGATTCAAAAGCATTCTGTGAAATTCCAAATTCCAAATGACTTGTCAGGTCATTGTTGGTATATTTWAGGTTTCACTATGATTATTGTACTTACCGTAGTTATCAAAAGCCTTTTCTTAACCAACCAAAATTGAATGCATTGTGAATACTAAACTATCCATGAATTTTTATCTATTCAATATTATTTGATTGCATTTATATTTATATTCATTTAAAATATAGTTAAAAAATGCTTCATCTTCCAACAAGAAGTGCAACTAGCAATTTTAGACAGCTTAGAGAATTGAAAAAAAAAAAATACTACCCACAACATTGCACCCCAAGTAAATTTGTTGTTTTTCCAGTCTCACTACATCGTGGGATCCACATGTTGTGACCTTGTGTACTTGTATTAATTCTTTGTCTTGGTAGATGACCCATTATCTGGCTTCCTTCAATTGTAGCTAGTATTCCTACTTATCAAATTCACAATTATTTAGTTGCAATAGAATGGCTAGTTTGAGAGGATGCTCTACATGTATCTAAGACAATTCATTTGTAACAAAGACGTTCTTTAGTTTGTGTGGATACTAATGAGGCTCTTTTGGTTGCAGTAGTCAATATTCCAAAGCATCCTCTTACATTATAAATGAATCTTATGCCATGTGTAGAAGCTACATATTGATGTTCATTGAATTCATAAAATCTTCTAGTTGACTTTCAAGTCCAACTCCATGTGGATGTTCATTGAATTCATAATTTCTTCTAGTAATTGACTTTCAAGTCCAACTCCATGTTGAGTTGTTACAATACAAATCCTTGTATCATATGTTTTTTTACTATATTATAGGACAATATAGGGCAAAATTGAGTGCAAAATTGAGTGCAAAATTAGACAACATGCAATCTCCATAAACAAGATGACTTTTCAAAGTTTTGAACTCCTAAAGTGCACATGAGTGCATTGTGACAATAAGGTTTTGTATCAAAGCCTCCAAACGCCCTTATCTTCTTAGAGCATGTGACACTAGTTTATCACAATGAAACTATTTACAATACATTTATCTTAATGTGGGCTAAGATATTATTGTCTTTAACTAAATTTCACCAAAATAAAATGAAACTAATAACAACCTTTTTACATCCTACTATCATACACAATTGGTCAATGTTAACAAGAACTATTTTTAATAATGTATGTCTGATTTTTTTATGTTAAATCATTTTTTTAAATTTCTTAAATAAGATTAAAAAAAATCTTGTTGAATGCTTTTATATATTTTGAATCTTATTTCTAAGAGTAAAAAACAACTAATATTTAGTAGAAGATGTTGACTAAATATAATCATAGGATAAACAATGTAAGGTAGGATCATATAAAACTGCCACTATTGACCATTTCTATGAATAGATTTGTAATATTTTTATATTTTATCAGTGGCAAGCAATTGCGGATTTCATTGCATCAAAAAAGACAACATTTGAATACCATACGCAAAGTTACAAAGAGTCAATATAATTTTGATAGATGTTCTAAAACTATTTTTTCAACTTTAGCCACGTATTCATTTGGAAGATGTATATAGAGTGATCATCTCTTCAAGTGGCACATTTAAGGTACCATGAAGTTATCGATGGAATTTGTTTTCCGTGAGTTAAATTTTAATCTAGAGAAGTGAGCCATATGATGGAAGACTATCACATACATGCACATTGGGTGTCCTTATCTTAGAAAGGTTGAAGCATCCAAAACTGTCAATATAAGCAATTCAGGTTACTTAGTTGGAGGCACCTTTTTCTAGAAATAGTATTTTTGTAGTATTAGGAAGTGAAAATCATGAATATTAAAAAAATAACAAATTTTTGCATGTCGTATTTAATGTCTATGATTTTTCAAATTGCAGGCTATCTAGACCATTGAAATTATTCCATAGGTGGACCTAAATCTAAAATCTGCAAAAATTAGTGGTTAGCAAATCAAAGCTAAGTATGTGTCCTTCAATTGTGTCAACAAATTCAATTTAAGCACTTGGAGGACATCTCAACCAAAGTCTAGGGACATAATTAAGTGAGTCTAAGGTGCAAGAATGGAAAAAGATGCACTAAGGTAGGAGGTCCCAAAATGGAACAACTCTAAAGATATATTTTGCATTTTCCAATGTACAAGTAGTCTACATTTGAGGAGGTGGTCCATTTTAGAGCCCATTGAAATGAACTTTTTTTCAACTTCAAAAATTCATAACTAATTCCACAAAGCTTCCAAAAATACGAAACAACTTGGGTTAGATGCCAATTCCCCATGTGTTTCAACAAAAGTTTACCAAAAAATATTTCAAGAAGTTCCACCACCCAAAAMTTGTGTTTCAACTCTTAGATGTTTCAACTCTTAGATGGGTGGTTTATGGACCACCTACCTTAATGGGTGGTTCTCCCTTATCTTAGTCATTCTTCGTCGGACATTTTCATCCTTCGGGGTTGGATAATGCTACTTGAATCTCAATTGCTAGTTTCGAAATTAGGGTTTCAGGTTTAGGGTTTCGATGTTCTCATTCCCCGGAGCTTGGAGAACGAGTGAGGTAAGCTTATCGCTACAGCAACTCGCTGGCCGAACATTCTGGTACGCCCTCGGAAACAGAGCGACCCTCTTTCCATTCCATTCCAATAGATAATATGTAATGGAAAAACGCAGGAAGATATGTGCAACAAGAGGGACGTTACACGTTGCAAAGAAGACAATTGAACCTACGCAGATTGCAGGTTGGAAAAGAGCCATTCCTCCAGCGATGCTGAGGCCAGTCAGATACTGGCTGTAATTTGAAACAACTCCTTGGATCTTACGAAAACCGTAGTCCATCACGGACTTATAGATCAATGTTGTGGACAGTCCACGCACATATTGCCTCTCTGMCAGAAACTGCAGAAGCGCTGGCAGGGACGCTATCCAGTTCGGGAAAATGGGCATCATCCCTTGCACCAAAGCAACGCATGTTGACATGTAGAGAAAGTGGATTTTTAAGAACCTGAAGAAGAGATACGTAAACAAGGCCTGGACAAACAAGACCTCTATTTACAGAGCAGAAAACACAACACTTGCAGCACTTCAATGTGAGCTCGATCAGGCTTATATCAAAGTACAATAATTGACCAATCTAAGATGCAAGGGATAAGTAGTGGAGATAAGGAACAGAAGTACCTGGAAGAGCATTAACTTCCCAGTGGTCAAGAGCACAGCGCTTATGGTCCGGTCCAATACAGTCGCACACTTCTGACGAGTCACTTCTGAAAGAGGAACCACTTCAAGAGCTTGCTCCATCACCCCGCCAGTCTCGGATGTGATGAGRAAAAAAAGCACAAATACAAACACCATCAATTGCTTGATGAAGTTCCCTACAATCGTTCCAAGTACCACTAAAACATAAAAGCTTCCTGTCATAAAACCTTCTCCGCTCTTGACCAGGTCCTTCATGGCTTGACGGAGCTCACGCTTCTCAAACTCTATCTGTATACACCAAATTCAAATRGAAAACGTTCAATGGAGCTGGTTTGGAATTTCGTAAACTGACSTCCGGAAAAGTCATAATTGGAAAAGAGACATAGCCAGCACAGAAACAGGTCTTGAAGAAATTTTGATTGCACGCCTAATAAAAGAGGATCAATGATATAGTTAACGGARAAAATGTGAATTAACATTATTGAATCGTATTGGTTATCTAACCTTGACTAACAATAGAAGCAAGGATAAACACTAGCCGTATAAGTGAAGAAGGCGGCGATTTACTTTCAAAATATGACAAATTGTCATAAACCTCTCCCAAAAGCTGGAGTTTTCGGTGATTGTTGAAGCTCCAGTAGTAACGGTTGTGTCATTGTTAGCAACTGCATTGAGGAACCCCTTCGCAGTGTTTGCAACGGCTGTCATGTTGTTCCTCGCCGCATATTCGTCCACCTACAGCCAAGTTCCATTTAGGATTATCAAGGCAAGTAAACGGGCTCCAATGCGCTCCAGCAACAATATGAAGAGAATTGGGACACCTAAATTAACCCCAATAGACCCAGAAAAGCCCAACAAACCCAGATGGGGTCTCATTCCTTTATAAAGCACTCTTGATAGGGTCGTATGGGGACTTTCTTTGCTCAATTTTATTTATTTTTTGACCACCACAYGCGGTGTTCTTCACTGATCAGTGAAGAATTTAACCCTGTATGGACCACGATGTTCACAAAATGACCAATCAAATTGGTCTTTATAAAACCCTGGAATTTGGTCCCTAGGGGTTTGAACTGAGTTACCTTCTGCACCACWGTGGCATAGGCTGCCATCATGTGAGACTCAACTGATTTGGGTTCTAACCAATTCGAGAACCCTATCCCCGCCTCAGACTTGCTGTTCTCCATTTTCAGCTTGAGGGCGACGACGGCATCCTTGGCTTCAACACCTACTTTGAATGAAAACAAGATTGTGCCTCCTACGACAACCAATGTCATTGAGACGATGAGTCCAAGTGCTACCGACGATGGCAGGTTCCTTGTCAATGTTTGTGCTAATCCTCGGTTACTCCACCTGCATATATCTAGTCTTTCAAGCTTCAGTATTATGATTGCTTTGCAAAAGCAATTAGGATCCGGTAAAGGATACCAAGCTGTCAGGGACCTGATCCCCATCTCGTGTACAAGCCCCCTGCGACCAACAGCAGCTCATCTACTCATACACTAAGTTGGCTTTCAATTAGCATGTTGAGAGTAACCATAACTACCCTAAATGTCTATGGACACTCATCTTTSAATGGACATGGGGTTGTCGGCATAATCCCATCAACAGTGGTCTACAACCTCCCACATTGAATGATTGAGATACATCCTCAATGATAGAAATTTGACCTAAACAGAGTTTGGCTCTTGTACTGAAATGATCTCTCCACAGCTCTAAAGCAWACAGCTTCTTACTGGTTATAACGCATAAAGAGGATCCTCTTACAATTGCTTTGCTAGAACAATTAGGGAATACAGTTCATCAAAGGACAATTATTCAGTTGCTTTGTAGCTGAGTTTTCTTGGAATTTGAGCATTTTGGAAAATCTCGGTCGATTTCTTCAAATCCGCAATTGTTCCCTCTGGTTTATTGTATGTGTTGATCAGCAGGTTCAAGATCTGCTGTACACAAGTTCAGGAAAATTCCTCTGTGCAGCTGGGTTAGCAGTTGTTTGTGGTCAATTTTGTCTAGTTTGATTTTTATCTAGCATCGGAGGAGTGCGTCAAATGTTTTGTTTTTGGGTTCAATTGGTTCGGAGTGGCGGTTCTGTCTGAGATCTTGACCAGATTTTGAAATTTCGCGCTCGACTTGTGGCGCAGTTCCTATTGTCGAGATCTTTGAAGTTTGAGCATTTTTGAAGAATGTTTTAGCAATTTCATTTTCACTGTTTTCTTCGTTCGTCAGTAGATTTTGTTTGTTCGATTCTCTTCTTCCAATGCAGGATTTAGCKCATTGCAAGTGTCATCACTGTGATGCAGCACGAGCTTCAAGGAATAATTAATCTTCTAGCAAACATGTTTTCTGTGTATCTTTTTGAATAATTATTGTAAAGAGGAAAGGGCTTTGGAATTTTTATTGATTTGGCGGCGTGTACGTTCTTTTCGTAGCAGGATCCAAAATGAAGGGGAAAGGGCTCTTCACGGCTCTACATGCAGCAGCATCTCGAGCGTTGAGTGCTCAGAGTCCTCTTCGACTACCCAATCAATCCATTATCTCGCACASTCTTACGAGGTCCAACGGCATCCTTGCAAGGTCCAGTTCCCCCTTCCTGCACAATGAACACATCTACCATCGATACGCTGGATTTAGCACGGCAGCCGAAAGGATTTTGGACAAGGAAGAATCTCCAGCTCCTGCTGCAACTGAGCTTGCCGGTATGTCCGCTACGCAGCAATTCCAGAAGCCACGTGTTGTTGTCCTGGGAACTGGATGGGGTGCGTGCCGGCTCCTCAAGGACCTCGACTCTCGTTACTACGACATAGTRTGCGTCTCTCCACGCAACCACATGGTGTTCACACCCTTGTTGGCCTCAACATGCGTTGGAACTTTGGAATTTCGCTCTGTAGCCGAGCCAGTGAGGATAATCCAACCAGCCCTTGCGAAGGATCCCGATTCTTTTTTCTTCCTCGCACGGTGTACGGATATCGACACCGGGAACCGCKAAGTGCATTGCGAGTCTATATACGATGAAGACACTGACACTGTTGGAGGGGAGAAGTTCAAGATTGCTTATGACAAGCTGGTGATTGCAACGGGTGCGGAGGCAACCACATTCGGCATTCAAGGCGTCCACGACCATGCTATCTTTCTTCGTGACGTGAAAAACGCAATGGACATTCGGTCGAAGCTGATGCTCAACCTCATGCGGTGTGAGATTCCAGGGACAAGCGTGGAAGAGASGAAGMGGCTGCTGCATTGTGTGGTGGTGGGAGGGGGTCCTACAGGTGTGGAGTTTAGYGGTGAGCTCAGTGACTTCATCCAACGTGACGTGCAACGCAAATTCTCTCAYGTGAAAGACATCATTGCTGTCACGCTGATTGAAGCTAGTGAGATTCTCTCCTCCTTTGATGTGAAACTGCGTCAATATGCTACCAATCACTTAACCAAAAGTGGAGTGAAACTGAAGCGTGGAATGGTGAAGGAAGTGTTTCCCAACAAGTTGATTCTGACGGACGGAAGCGAAGTGCCGTATGGGCTATTAGTCTGGTCAACAGGCGTGGGTCCTTCTGCTTTTGTGAAAGAGCTGCAATTTGAGAAGTCGCAGGGTGGAAGAGTTGGGGTGGATGATAATCTTCGAGTGCCTGCTTTCCAAGATATTTACGCCATCGGGGACTGTGCGGGGTATCTGGAGGGGACGGGAAAAACACCGCTGCCTGCTTTGGCGCAAGTTGCAGAGAGACAAGGGAAGTACCTGGCCCAGGCATTGAATAAGCTTGGGGAGTCCGGTCATGGACGCGCTGGAAGTGGTACTGCAGCACCCGYGATGGCTCCCTTTGTTTATAAGCATTTGGGTAGTATGGCCACTGTGGGGAGGTACAAAGCTTTGGTGGACTTGAGAGAGAGTCCGAATAAAGCTGGTCTCTCCTTGACAGGGTTCAAGAGCTGGCTCATTTGGCGATCGGCTTATTTGACACGGGTGATCAGTTGGCGTGCTCGTCTCTATGTGGCCTTCAATTGGGCGACCACRTTYCTTTTCGGTCGTGACATCTCYCGGTTCTAGSGCAACCATTCTGTGAGAGATCGCTGCTCTGGACTTGTGAGTATCTGCTTTGCAAACCCTATTATTTGGCTTATGAAACCTCAAAATGTCAGAATCTTTACTACACGAGGATGTCCAAGCACACTTCAATCTGATGCCCAAATGCCTTGAAGATCATGTTAGTTTATGCAAGGCAGTTGTGGTTTATGCAATATTTCAATGGTTCATATCCATGAGAAGACCCTATTGCTACCTGGTTATATACTCCAGTTTCTTGTGGTACTCTACTTGGCAACAGTATTTCCTCACCGGATGTTCAAGCACACTTTACGACGCTCATTTTTTTCTTTAGGCTGTTTTGTGGAACATTTCAATGGTTCATATCCCTCAGAAGACCTGGTTATAACTTATTCTCTCTAGTTTCTTGTGGTGCTCTTGTTCGCAACTCTTGTACTTAACAGCTGCTGAACGACACTTAAGGAGAGCTCATGTAAGATGGGTAGTGATACTCTCTGTAAATAGTGCTTTTAGATCGTCAGAAGTGGCTCCTACTGGCCCTGTTTTGATCGAAGATGAAGAGGTAAAATCTGCTCCAGCAGAAACATTTTTGTGTCACTCTTGGTTTAGCGGCTTGAGCCTGGACTTTTGTAGAATCTAGTGATCTGCAGATGACTATAGCAGTGGCTTATTAGTAGTTTCACTTTCAATTTACAGAGGGTACCGTATAGCGAAGGTCAGATCTATTCATTATTTTATTTTCTATTGCATAATTCACTCGAGGGCTCAATTGTATGGGCCCTTTTTTACATTGAAACAGTACTGTACCAATCTTATTGCACAGAATATTGATATTTGGCAAGTGCTATTTTTCTATATCCCTGTCTTGTTTACCTCCAACTGTTTGCAGTCACTTGAATTCCAATTAATTGCTGTTTCCGGTAAAGGCCGGTGATTATCGAGATTTCTATAGAAGCTGACTGTAGTAAACTTGAAGGATGGCAGAAGGGGCTTTCCCACCATTCTCCTACATAATTTTGTCCTTTGCTCCAAATACTCAAAATTTTGCAATTTGGAAGGCCAACTGCCCAAGGAAGAAACTAGTATCTCAGGCAATGATTTCATGACTTCTCTACTCTGAACATTGTCTCTTCTGTAATGACCTCATTTTGTGTCTCTCCATGTATCTCCCACCATTTTCATGACGTAATCATGAAACGGGACAGGAAAAGCAGCAGTAAACACACCATTTTCAGCAGCTTTGGAGGTTCACTTAAGTGCAACTCCTGAACTCTTGAGTCAGTTCGGTGAAAATTCAACCAAAAGGTCAAACTTGTAGGAGAAACGTGCGGAGGTAATTGGAGGTAAGGTACACCAGCCCATTATTTACTGTTATGCAACCCAATTCCATCAATAGACTAGCCCAATTTCGTCACCCACTTTTGGCCCAATTCCACCTAAAATCCCCCTCTATCCTTCATTCAATGACAAAATCGGAGGGTTTTCTTTGACAAAATCAGGGATTTTAAGACAAGGTGGGGTAACATGTCATTCCATTAACCCCTAAAGTTTCTTGACTATGTTCTCACCAAAAATGCTTCAAAACTGCCATTTCTAGTATAAGTACCAAATTTTTGAAAAATATCATTTTTCGAAACATGTAACCATAGGATCTTGTATTACTCTAGTTTGAGAATATGTGGAAAAAATTTCAGAAATTTCCACCATGTGGATTGCAAGATATTAGCATTTGAAGTGGTCATTGATGCGGAGTGCCGGGTCTATCGAGATCTTGAGCTCGTTTTGTAACTTCGTACCGCACTTAACCCTAAAATCGCGATTCTTGAATTTTGAGCGTTTATGGAAAATTAGTTTAGGAACACGATGATTTTAATCAAATTGGCTGCTATTTCTTCTTTTCTCTTGTACTGTCTGATTGGTATGTTCAAGATCTGCGTTGGTAACTTCCATTGCTTGTCACAGAGAACTCTTCAGTGGGGCTCGGTTTGTCAGTTTTAATGGGGGAACTTTGTCTAGTTTGATTTTATCAAGTATTGGAGAACTGTGTGTGATAGTGTTGCTGTTCAATTGGTTTGGAGTGCCGGGTTTGGTGAGAGCTTGGCGGCATTGTTTGAGTTTCGGACCGCACTTCGTCGTATTTGAGTTTCTTAAAATTTGAGTATTTGTGGAAAATAATTTAGGATCTCGATCCATTTCTTCAAATTCGATGCTGTTTCTTCTGGTTTCTTGTAAGTGTTGATCTGCAGGTTCAAGATCTGCTGTAAACACKCCCATTGCCCTGTCACGAGAAATCCTCTGTGCAGTCCGGCGCACAGGTGTTTGTGGCCAATTTTGTCTTTTTTGATTTTATCTGACATTGGAGGAGTGCGTCAYTGTGTTTCTGGTTTCAGTTGGTTCGGAGTGCCGGATCTGTTTAAGWTCTTGATTTTGAGATTTCGCTCTCCACTTGTGGCGCACTTCCTGTTGTCGAGTTTTTCGAAGTTTGAGCATTTGTGGAGAATGTTGTAGCAACTCCAATTTTTTAATCTAGTTCGCTACTGTTCCTTCTGGGTTCTCGTATGTGTCGATCGGCATGTTCAAGATCTTTTGTAGTCACTTCCATTGCCTGTCACTTTGAACTCGTCCAGTGCATCCCACTCTTCATTTGTTTGAGGCCAATTTTATCTTGTTTGAGTTCTTCCACCAATCSCTTATCATTCATTAAACAGATAGAAGAGTATAGGATTGAAATGTAAGCGAAGGACTCAGGACGTAAGATCCTTTGTCACATTTTGAATGGGATCTGATTCATCTCTCACATGTTCGCTTTGACTAGGGATGCTTCTAACCTCGACGTGTGTGCAGGCACAAGCCATAGCCCAGCCGAAGCTGGACTATTACTATCCGGAACTATATCTTGATGCCAGATCCACGAGGAACTCCCAGACTCCTGAACGTGCACGCTAATGTAATTATTGCAAGCCTCAAATGCACTATGACGGGAGAATTAATTGGACCGTGCACATCTTCAGCAAGTCGCTAGCATATTTCCAACATGCCGCCACCTGGTATAAGAAGAAGCATCTCAYTGCGGACTAGGGAGCATCGCCGAATCTACAACAAGTACACTTTGGGGCTTCAGCTACTCGGCCTCTCTGTTATATGCATCAGTGTGCTGCTAACAATTTTCGAACTATCAAGCGACGGAAATTTGGGTGTGGCAGATGGATCCTTTCAGATGGTTGACCTTGGACTTGCAAGGGGTATGCAGCTGTCTAGCTTGCATCGAAATTATCTTCGAGGGCAAGGTTCCAAGGAGTTGAACCAGCGAAGAGTGACAGAAGGATCTCGATCAGAAACAGAGCCYAGTSTTAGACCCGTCTTTTTTTCTGAGAAAACTGAAAGTTTGGGCCAGAAYGGGTTGTCACGCACTTCAGAATCCCCCTCTTTTGGTCAAAGGTTACTGAGATTCTTGKCACCATGGATTTATTCTTCTGAGATTAAGCCTCAGCAAATGCTAGTTCAAACAGACACTAATGAAGTGGATACTGGCTGTGAAATTGATGAAGCCTCTTCTTCATCAGCCTTCGAAATTCCTAGAGTGTTTTCAAAGTGCTGGAAGCCTCCAAAGCAATGTGCTACTGCTGAAGAGATGGGTACTGTATCAGCTGGCAACACAAGGGTTGCAAGTCTTCGAATTCGTGAAATGATCAAAACGTGGATGCTTGATCATGGAGCGGAAGTGGTGCGAAAACTAGCTGGGAAGGAATTTTGTGAGCGCAAGTTTGTAATGGGACTTGCTGCTGAAGATGGATTTGGCAATAACATGTACAAATTGCTTGGTGCTGCGGGCCTTGCGCTCATGCTTAATCGTTCATTTATAATAGGTACGTGCCCTAACCGATTCCTGCTCTACCACTTCATGCTTATCAATTAGSAAGATATCTGATGCTAACTTTAATGACGATTCTGAAGGTCGTGTTTTCTCTTCATTTTATGAACCAAAAGCAAATAGGACCTTTCAGTCTCATGAATATTAGTCCTTCCATTCCTTCCTTGAATTGTGAAAGTAGTACATGGTTTCGTTTAGAAGGATATTTAACCTCTTTCAATATTTATGGTGTTCTCCTTCAATTCCATGATGATAGGATGAATTTCCGGTCCTGGCAAGGTATTGAGTTGTGATATTGCTGTAGGTGAGCGTGGAGCGAATACTCCATCCTATATTGGTGATTCTAGCGACCTTGTCCTTCCCTTTGGAGATTATTTAATATACTCCAACCAATCTTTCAGTATGTATGAAGTGAAGCGTCTTTGGGCTTTGCATGATTGTGCTGGAGAGCATAAACGCCCCATGACGATGCGTGTTGATGACATAGAACATGGACCTGGGCGGTCGAAGTCTCTGTGCGATGATTGGACATCCATCCCGGACTCCGTGTTGTGGTTCAAGGGCACGATGGACACAGTTGGCCTGCAGTTTTTACTAAAAAATAAGAACACAGCAATGCGTTCAGCGGCTGCTGCAGTCTTAGGCAACCCCGCTTTTCCGAGTTCCCGCCCAAATGTTTTTGGTGAACTCCTTCGAGCATTTGTGACTCCCAGTCCGGATATCCAAGCCGCTGTAGAGTGGGCATTGAAGGGAGGGTCAGAGCCAGACTTCGCCATCCATCTTCGTCTGCGCCATAACCGTAGTTTAGAGGCACCGACTGCTGCGTCAGCTTGCCTTAATGACATCATGCAGGGGATGCAACAAATACCCASGTACATCTACTCTTCGCTCTTTTGCATGTCGAAGTTGATGATCAATATTGTCTGTTCACGTCTGTTCATGTGTCTTCTAGATGAAATGATGATGTCCGTGAAACGCTAGTATATATTCTCTACATGTAACTAAAGATCATATCGAATCTGCCTAAACTTTTGCTGCTAAGTTTTGATCTTGCCGCTGGTCTTTACCAACCGATTTTAAATCGGTGGTTTTAGTCGTCAAGCACCATCCCTCTCATCTCATRAATCCTCTACATGCAGGAAGAAGCAACGAGTCGTGATCATTTCGGACACCCCAGAAGTATTTAGCGACCTCAATCAACAGTTGGAGGAGGATGCAGAATTGATTCGTTTTGATTTYAAGGARTACTTAAACACGTTCAAGAACTTGAGCGTGGTGATGAGCTTACATTACGGTGAGCCTCCCCGTAGCAAAATGCGGGATTGGGGAGAGATGCCGCGCTGGGTTTCTCTGGTAGATTTTTTCCTAGCTTCTCGTGCAAGAGTGGCGGTCATTTCTGCGGCCAGTGAGAGAATCTGTACGACGTATGCACAGCTGGTCGCTTCTCTAGCTGCAGCTTCTACTCTTTCAGAAACAGATGACGATGCTCAACACCCTTGTGTACTGTACAGYAGTTTCCAGCGTGACTTGGTAGCTCAAGGGTTGGTGAAACAGTCTGGTTGGGGTCACGCTTGGCGTACTTTCGGTGGGAGGCTGGGGTGTAAGAACCAACCCCCGCAGTGCGCAAGAACGCCTCTGCTCCCTTATGCTTGGTGGGACGCTCCTTGGCAGTCTCCAACCAGCCGTGACATTCACATCATGCGCAACATGGGCATCGAGATAGATGAGGTGGGAAACATTGCAGAGAACACCCTAGATGCTTTTTGTGAATCTCATCTAAGACTAAAGCCAACTGTATATAAWTCTAAACTTCCTGCCTAATTATTACATTCTTCTCGTCTTATCATGTCATTTTTTCTTGGGCTTCTCCTTTTTTTCCCTCTTGTTTTTGGGAGACTATCTCCAGTTTTCTAATGGTCTATGCTCTCAAATCTAACTCGTCATCGTTGTGCTTGTACTTACTAAGGAGGTGCTTAACTGTCACTCATCCCCAGTAGTTTGCAGAGACTCTACCTTACTCTAAACTCAGAGCAGGAACTGCTTTGTCATCTAAGATTATCGAAAATAACMTTTAAAACGATGAATGGGATTGACTAGGTTCAGATTGAATATTCTACTGGATGCACCGGCAGCCACTCCCTGCATTTTTGAGTGCAGAATTTTATGTGTTTTTCAAAGTTATGCTGCTCAGTTCACTGTCTGCARTAAGTTTAAAAGGTGAGGAATAAGTGTCGCGTGATGTAGGTAACGAACAGGGACACTAAAACCACTTTTACCAACAGGGACTTGGTCACAATTCTACCCATTCAGGGTATGAATTTCAAGTGCCTTGAAGTGTGTCTCTAAATGAGTCATAGATAAAGTGATGGAACTACCTAACTTGTATGGTCTGTACTGACATTTAACCCCTAAACGCCGCTGCCACCATTTCCAGGTCGATGAATGAGAGAGCATCTTTCTGTGTAGGACACAAATGCAGCTATCCATCCTTGGAATTTGTGGTGGAAAGGGAAGATGTTCTACAATGCTTTGACTTTCAACAATTGTTTTTGGATTTTTTTAGGCCAATGATTCCCACGGTTCTAGAAATTGATGATTTCCAGGGTCACCCCGGCTTCTTTCAAGGGTTAATCTACTCTGTGGAGTTTATTGTTCCAAGAGAAAACAAGTGCCCCATAGATGGCTTATATCCAATTCAGAACTTTTGCAGTACGTAAACCACTGTTGGGAAATGTGCCGTTCATTGCCCCGAAGCATTCTACGGAGTAATTACGGTTTCATGCCCGTAATGCCTGATTACGTGGGCAAAACTGCTTAATCAGGCATTATGGATTTTTCATCCAATTTTTTTTCAGTCATCCAAAGTTTTGCATTTCCTGGCAGTGGTTTACGCCGGGCCAATGGCCCTCGTCGTCGGACATTGTGTACAAAAGAGTGCCTCCTCGTCGGGCTCCGCTCTCCTCGTCAACCCTTTTTGCACGCAATGCCCTCCTTCTTGGGCATTGCCCTATATATAGTACATGTCTTTTTTTTGACAACCAACATCAGGTGGATTATTTTGATCACTCGACGAAAGCATGATGCCATTTAGAACATGTCTTTAGGTTCTTTGAAAGAAAAAGTACCAACCAAATACTTTTGCTAATAATTCAAATTCAAATTCTCTTTTTTCACCTCTTCAAATATGGAAATTTTGACAGGTTTTGCTATTCTTTCAAATAGTGATATCTCTTTCACAATTAGCCAGTCCTCATAATATATGATGGCCTCAGTTTTTGCTTCCCCACCGATTAACCCCTAAAGGACCAGGGCCTTTTTTTGAAAAAAAACACTCAAAACTGCCATTTCTATAGCAAAGAGTAAAAAAATCTGAAATCTGTTTTGTTTTATTTGCAGATCTAACCGTTGGATCTTAAACCTCACTAGTATGAGAATGTGGTAAAATTTTCAAAATTTGACCACACAAATTGCAAGATATCTGCGTTTTAAGTGAAAAAAAGCAAGTTTTTCGGCTCATTGTAGGATTAGATTTTTTGACTTTGAACCTTCTTAACTTTAATTTTTTGCACTATAGAAGTTTTAAGCTTTAAATCTTTATGGTGGAGACTTGATTTGAAAGTCTAGGAAAAAATTTAAAAAAATTTAAAAAAAAGCATAAATTTTAATCTTTAAAAAATTGTTAAGTAGAAGTAGGTAGAAGATAGAACAAAAATCTAAATCATTAATATCTCTAAGATGGAATTGAAATGCACTAATCCCGATGGTGAGATTGTTCTAGCAAGCAAATCAAACCATGTGGAACTTTTCTTTTTTGAAAAATTGTAAAATTGCATTCAGACTCCTACAAATTATTTTTTCAAAAAGATGCTTAGATTGCTCAAAAAACAAGATTGTCCATAACTTTCTTGTAACAAATCCAAATGGAATGAATCAAAATTAATCTTTCTTTGTAGGCAAAAAAATAATCTATGAGAAACAAAAAAATTTTAAAATTAAAATTAAAATCTTTCGAATTTTTTTGGGCTACCCCTCTCCCTCATTTTGAGAAACAAAATCACTAAACAAGATCACCCATTTCCGATTAGATTCTCATTTTTGTAGCTTAGGTTGCTTGATTTCCAATCAAGTGAAGTGTAGTGACAACTCATGTATAATAGGACTCGCAACAGCAACAACAATGTCCAATAGGTGTATATTGAAAAATAAAATAATCACAATACATACGTACATTGAAAGCCTTACATCAATTTTGTAACCATCTTTGAGTGGTTCAAAATAGGTTAACCTACATATTGAGAATGGAATAAACAAAATCTTTGCAAATAAATTTATGTTAATTTTGTTTTGGAGGAAAAAAAAAATTGAAAATTATAAAATCCTTCCTAAATATATTTCAAAACATATAGAGTTCTATAGTTCATAAATTTCTAYAGTCCATAGACATATGAAAATATTTAAACTCTAAATTTTTTTTAAACCTATGGAATTGTGATGTTTCATGAATAAGTGAATTCTAAAAAATACTAATACTTGAACTTTTGAAATCTAACGAGGAAGTTAGATCTAAAATTTTGAAATCTAAATATTGATGAGATTAGAATTTCAAAATCTACAAATCTCTAAGTTCTACAAAATCTACATGGCAATAAAGGCCACATAAGCAACCACTTCAAAAAAAAAAAAATTGACCAAGTTCCAATTAGGTTATTGGGTGGGAAACAACCCTATTGTCAATTACAACTAAAATTCCAAGAGTGACTTGTCTACATTGATTGCAAGTCTCCAAATTAGCACTAATTACAAGTATTCCATGCAACTAAAAAAACAATTGTTCTTTGTAGTAGCAAGATCTTCATTTTCTTTCAGTGAGAGGATAAAAGACTTCTAACTACATTGAAATTAGTCAAGATACAAAAGAAATGTGAGATTTTAGTGTTGTGTTATAGGGGGTGAATGCACTAAAGGTCTTACAACTTGCAATCTTTCTAAATTGGGCCCAATGAAATTCCAAGCCCAAAATTTACCTTTCTAGTACTAATCCCTATGAAATATTAATTTTTGAGTTAAACTTTCTAAATTATTGATTGTACTATGCTTCCTACAATTTTCTTAAAGAAATAATGCATCATTCAAGAGGATGAAATTGGCTATTCTTCTACTGAAAAACCTATGAAGATTTGAGTATTCAGTAGTGATCAATTGGTGCCACTTTGAGGATCCTTTGAAAGTTGAAACATACACTAATGGTACATTGTAAGGTAGACTACTCTTAAAGCACCCATGCTCTAAAAGCGATCATGATACAGAGGTACATTTTTCTTTTCTACCTTAGTGCAAATGGCATGACTTCTGAATTATGGCACAAAAAATTAGCCCCTAAAGGACCTCGGGTGCAAAAAAAACAATGTTGCAGAAGCCACCAGGTGGCCTTATGGTCCTTCATGCGTTGAGTGGCCTTATCTTGTTTTGGATACAAATCTGCAGTGAGGGTTTAGGGTTTATCGACTGGGGCTGGCAGGATCCTCGCAGTTTGAAATTCGCMATCGGTGCCTGCATGTCGAAGATGCAATAGAATTGTGAGAGTCGACTAAGAAGTTGCAAAGTCTGAAGTGGTGAAGATGATGCTATCACAGTCCCGGCATGTGTTCAAGGCAGCGATCTCGTCAATGGTGGACTCTACAACATCCCCCTCGTTCACATTTGGGGCTAGGGTTCGCTCGATATTGCATTTGGGAGCCAGTGATAGTTTTAGGGCGTTCCCGTTATTCAGTTCAAATTGTAGTGAAGTCGTTGCTCAGACAGATGGAGAGGTGATGTTGTTGCGCTTCCTGGAGAGGCTGAAAAATTATGAGAAAGAAGGCGTGCCGACAGGCGCAGGGACAGACTCTGTTGCTGGTTTCGACCTCCAGCGTATGGAGCGGCTTCTTGTGCGTCTTGGGAATCCCCTCTCGAGCTATCCAGTTAAGTGACTCTGGACCAATTTCACCTAATCTATATGTTTCTTGTGATGGGGGTAATGTAAGAGGATTCCAATGCACTAGAGAATGCGTTGTTTGGATTCGTTTTGCAAAAGTTATGATGGTTTGAAGTTTTATTGGTATTAGGTCATCTGAACAGATGTTTAGGTGTTCTTCATACACAATTTATATGTATCATGGTCTTGGATTTTAAGGTTGTAGGGTGTCGGTTTTGGGTCAGCATCAATTTTGGGTTTCCCTATCTTAGAAGCCTCGTGGTGCACATTCTTCAGTGTATTTTGAGACTGTTGCTATGCTGTTTGAGATGATTTCCCTTTCAACAAGGATCTGACGTATGTGCATATGATGAGAATTGGTTTTGTTTTTTGCTGAGAGTTTTTGGAACACAATGTAAGTATTTTCATGATTTTTGGAATTGAATTGAATGAGTGAAGTTTTTTTTAAGTCACTGGTATTTTTCGAATATCAAACACTGGTGTTGTGACCTATCTAACTCTTCCGCTTAGGTTATCCTTCCATAAGAAGGTTAAAACCAAGGCACTCTCTACGAGTGAAATCTTATCATGTGGCAGTTTTCATTGATTTAAGGTTTCTACTTGAAAGGCACTAAGTAATATTGTACATGTATGCTTTAAGATGCTTAGTGAAATTGGCGAATCTACCGAAATGGTGCACATTCGTCAGTATTGCACGTGAACCTCACTGATAAATGTCTTTCCACATCTTATTATTTGAGACTCTTGCTATGGCGGAGAGCATTACTGAGTGTGAGTGGATTCCAGGTTGTGCATGTTGCTGGAACAAAGGGCAAGGGCTCTACGGTGAACTTCATTAGTAGCATCTTACGGGCTGCAGGGCTGTCTGTGGGAACTTACACGAGGTAGTAAACCCGAAGCCTTCTTTGCAGTGATATGGTACTCCTAACCTTTCGCATAATTAAGGTGCTGTAATATACCATGTATAGATTTTATACAGTAGTGAATGGATATTGGGACTGAATGGGGTTGTAGGAGATCAAGTATTGGTGGTGTTGAATATTGGTACGTTTTTCTATCAGGGTAGCAGATGTAGCTACTAGATTGACAACACACGCGTTCGTTTTGACAGTCCCCATGTCACGAGTATACGAGAAAGGATAACTGCAGGCAGGAGCGGAAGMCCTATTTCTWCCAACGCCCTGMGCAAGCTAGTGAMTGATTTACAAGCAACCGTCGATGAGGCTGTTGCTGAGGAGTCAGGCTTGCTCACCCACTTTGAGGTGTCACCCAGGTGACAATATCCCGGGTTGCAAATTTCTTGTTACCTAGATAAAGTAGTATACCTTGGGTATGGTTTGAAGACGTATTTGTTTGCTAGGCCACACTTGATTAATTTGTGCATGTCAAAGTGTGTGCAATCTTGATTATTGTTTGTTATTTGGAAAAATTTGATGAACACCCTTGCAGATCGATGGATACATTGAGGGCATAAGTCGAAGCAAGAAGCTTAAAATTTAAACCAACATAATTTGCAACTAGGGTGCAACTTGGGGTCAAATAACACGCTTAAAATAATGCATTAAAATTTATGACACCTTGGGACACATTACTTTAGGTGACTAGTGTTCAATCTGCCTCAAATGTGTAACTTGAAACCTTGTAATGTCAAATAATTTTTAGCACACCATGGAGGAGCATGTGCGTGCCACCTCTTCATGCTCATTCTTGTTATTTGGACAATTGGAGGTCCGGTTTTGAACAGAACAGAACCGAGTCAAGTCAATTTTAAATTGATTTTTGCACTACTCGACGTATAGGATTTATTGTTATCTTGCTTCGACCTGTGCAATCTATCTCTTCATCGACCTTGAGAAGAAGAGTAACATATCGTAAATGAAGTGCTGAAATTGCATCAGCCTTGAATGGTATTTGAATGGCCTTTACTGAGCATGCTATCATTGAGGTGATGTAAGTGTCTAGATGTCACTAGGCGGATTGAAACTATTGGTATCGAAATTGGTATCGTGTTCTATTCTCGTTCTCCCTAGTTGATATATTGGTTTGCATGTAATTTACACTCATTGCCATTGCAGGTGCTGACAGCTCTGGCCTTTACGCACTTCGCTCGGGAGAAAGTGAATGTGGCAGTCATTGAGGTACGTCAAGGCCATTGTGATGTGTTCATGTGAACAGACACTCTGTATGGCGTATTGCTGTTTCGAGTGTGAACTATTGAGCATGCAGCTGTTTTGAAGATTGCAATCCTAATTTCAGATTGATCGTGTTTACAGACAGGTTTAGGAGGAGCACGGGATGCTACAAACGTGATCTCCGCCAAAGGACTTGCATCAGCAGTCATTGTTGGCATTGGCTGTGAGCACTTAGCAGCTTTAGGTGGTTCATTGGAGTCCATTGCCCTTGCCAAAGCTGGTATCATAAAGGAAAATCGTCCGGTACTACTCTCTTTTACTTCCTCTAAGCCCAACCAAGTAGCAGCTTTTGCTAACTGCAATTAGTTACTAGGTGCTGACACTGCCAAATAAATAAGAATCTGTTAGAAAAGTTGTTGCTAATTCCTGTCTACTAGCTGACGCTGGATTTTCGTTTATGTCCGTGAGTTAATTTAACTCTTTGATTTTAGTTAAGTAAACTTATTGTATCTACCAGTGGGTTGAAGTGCGAATCCTGCTTGCACCAACCAAATTGCTGCAGTTAGCTTATTGAACTCTAATTTCACCTTTAATTACCTTGTGGCTGCTTGGAAGGTTGTTTTAACTTTAGCGCACCAACTACACTAAATAGTGAAATTAGGCTGCCTTTACAATTAGGTTGCCTTACCCCAAGAAAGTTCCTCCAGAAGTCATCAAAGTCAACAAATATTTCTACAAATACTTTCATTTGTACACATGGAGGTTCATGAGCCCCAATGACATCAATAACTAATTCAAAAGTACTGCATTCTTGTAAAGTAACAATAAATATTTAAATAGTGTGACATGTCGATAAATTTGTGAGGGGCAACCTAATTTCACTATTCAGTGTAGCTTATTGGTTATACTTGGTTGGGCGTGGGCTGGGCATTTCTTTTACTACTTTTGACATTGCCGTGAGCTTTTCATGGAGATAACTCGTTTACTTGAGCAACGCCGGAAGACTTGCAATTTTCATTATCTTGGTAATGTGCTCTTTGTCAGGTGGTACTAGGCCCACAGATGCATGCAGAAGTTCATGAGATGATTCAGAGGGTGGCTGCTGCAAAAGGGTCACCGTTGATTACTGTCTTGAGGTCGATGGTGAGAAATGGAGCTGGGATCTCGTCAACGGAATCTGACCGCCCTGTCCAGTTTTGTGACGTATTGATCCCGAATCCACCAGGTCCTGGTTTTGAAGCTTCACACGAGGTATTAGTTACGTATGACCTTAGTCCCTTGCACTTAAGGTTATTGTGAGTTGGTTGTAAGGTCACTCTTGCACCAACCAACTAGCAATTTCAGCTTAACTGGAATTAGATGGGAGCACCCATTACCGCACCTGTTCCTATTGATGGGCCTTAGACTCCTATTGATGGGCCGTAGACTCACCCAAGTGTCCCTAGGCTTTGGTGAATGTGTCCTCCAAATGTTTGATTTTGATTGGCTAACACATGTGAAGGACACATATGTAAATTTTCGCAGAGTTCAGATTTGGATGCACCCATGGGATAGATTCAGTGGTCTAGGCAGCCTGCACTTTAAAAAATCATAGGAATTGCATACAACATCCGATTTTCACTCGCTAATACTACAAAAATATATTTTTTAGGAAAAGATGCCTCAAACTATGCTGAATTGCTTATATTGACGATTTTGGGTGCCTACACCTACACCGTAGAAGTTGTCCAAGTTGCGCCAGCAAAGTTGTGCCGATTCGTGCTAACTAACTTGCAATGTATTACATTTATTTCCACTGATGAACTTGATTCCCCAATTTTGGACAAGTAAACTAATTGTGCCCTATATCAATGGTTTGAAGTGCTAAATTCGCCTGTGCCAACTAAATAGCAGTAGGTAGCAGGTAGCAATATTTGTATTGTATAGACTTTACTGGTATTTCTAATAGAAACAATCATTTTTCAATTCCAKAGTTTGATAGGAATATCAAATTTTTCATCAAGTAAMCATATAAGCCATGAAAATGGTCTTCCCAAAGGATTGAACAACAAATTACAACAAAGTTTCTTGGATAWAAGTTTGAGGATTGTATTTATTACTTGTATAAGTTAGCAAATAATAGGAGAAATGTTTATAATAGGTAGTGCAATGTTAAATTCTCTGTCTGTGGTCATCAACTGTACAATTATCAATAGTATACATATTCATCCGCGAAGTATAAAGTGAAATATATCTCAATATATTAGTTGCAATCTTACAAATTCAAATGAACATTCAATTTCAAAGCTTCTAAAGATACAATGACCTTTTCTAATTCATCTTCTTACCCAAAGTAGAAGAGTGCATTGAATAGAGCATGAATCTTAAAATTAAAATTGAATTTTCTCTCTCAAATAGATATAAATTGTTTCAAATGTTTTGTTAAAATGTCTTTCATTTATTTTAGGATTCACCTTTGCAATTATGCTTATATTTTATGCCATTTACACCAGAACGTTTTTTACTTTGCATAAAACCTTTTTTTTAGTAAATTTAAATTTTACTTTTATATACTAATAGAACAAATCCCATTGCATTGCAACAACATTCAAAAGGTTCATCAAGCTTCAAGGTTTCATTGAAAGAACAAGTGTGTATCATTCGAATTAAGCAAGAGCAAATTAATGAAATATAAATACAAATGATTATATGACAAATGAAAACATGATACAATTTGCATTAGTATAAGAGATACATAAGACACTTGACTATTGTAATACTCTAGAGGGTGCCCGTTATGGGTATGCACAAAGTTTAAATGTGCCACTTTTTTTTCTTTTTTCTTTTTTGATAACATACGACCTTTGAGGGTCGCAACGACGACTGACACAATACATCCATGACAACCGGATTGTTAGCCGAAATTACACACCACGGGCTTCTCCGATTGGGCGCAAGAAGAGGAACATGAACACAACCACTATGCGAGCAATGTCAGCATGGGAAATTGAACTAGCAACCTCGTGGATGCACTTAGTGGTTCCTACCACTTGAGCCATCATCCAGATAAATTAGGGTCATTTCGAACCACAAATAAGCCACTTTGGAATAAATGAGTTGATGGGCATTTTTGGGGTGCCCAAGTAATTCTTTGCAATGACTTAGTGTCCAAAACATTATCTTGTTCCTTCATGGTGTAATCCAACAATACATATGGACACTTCTAAGCCTCAATGTTATACCCATTTTAAGTGAGTATAATGACCATTATGGATGTGTTTTTTGCAGTTTGTGGGGTGACCTAGTAGCTTATATAGACTTCAAAAATTAATCACTTCAAAAATTCTTAACAATTCCAGACTATTTTAGAAAAGTAAATTTTGAATTTGAGTATTACACTTAATCACTAGTCGAAAATTCATCTTTTCTATTGATTTCAATAAATTTCCGTTAAAAAGTGACTGGGACAACTCGGCCAAATCAACAAAGGTAATGCTCCCCCATTTCCACCTTCCTAAATGCTTCACCGAGCGCTAACAACGTGGGACTGTACACGCAAGACAACCGGCTTTAGAACGCGACCCTACGAATGAGAAAGGTAATGCTCCCCCAATTCCAACTTCCTAATTGCTTCACTGAGCGCAAACTAAGTGGGACTATACACACGAGACAACCGGCTTTAGAACACGACCCTAGGAATGAGCAAGACAATGCTCCCCCGATTCCACTCTCCTAAATGCTTTGCCGAGCCCAAACTAAGAGGGACTATATACAAAGAACAACGAGCTTTAGAATGCGACCTTGGGAAGGAGCACAATCCGGTGACTACTCAGAAAAGATTCTGGCATGTGCGTAGATTCTGGCATGAGCGTGGAACTGTCTACAAGAAGAGAGAACAAAGATGATTGTGTGGAAATAACTTCAAATGAAGATTTAAGATTTGTACAATGAATCTTTTTGTAACATGAAACGCTTTGAACCTTTTGTGACTTGGTTGAGAACATTTTTACCTTTTATAAGGGTCAAAAGGGTTTCTTTATACCAACTAATTAGTAAAAAAGTTGGCGTAAATATCTAACCTTTTCTTCAAATTCTTTATTTTTTTCATACAACAAATTGTTGGTATTGTATATAACATCATCAAGAGTCTCTAGTTCGAAGAGACCGAATGGGCAAAGTATTGTTTTGAGCCGAGAAGTTGAGAACTTTTTGCATCGAGTCACAGACTTAGAGCTATTAAACAAAGTACAAATAAACAAAAGAGGACAACTTCAAGACTAACTTTATGTTCAAAAGACACAACAAAAAAGTAGGAAGGCCCGATTCCACTCTCCTAAATGCTTCACCGAGCGCAAACTAAGAGGCCCTATACATGCAAGATAACCGGCTTTAGAACGCGACCCTAGGAATGAGCAAGGTAATGCTCCCCCGATTCCACCCTCCTAAATGCTTCACCGAGAGCAAACTAAGAGGGCCTATACACGCGAGACAACCGGCTTTAGAACGCGACCCTAGGAATGAGCACAATCGGGTGATTACATAGAAGAGACATTGGCATTAGCGTGGAACTGTCTACAAGAGGAGAGAACAATGATGATTGTGTGCTAATAACTTCAAATGAAGATTTAAGACTTGTACAATGAATCTTTTTGGAACATATAAAGGTTTGAACCTTTTGTGACTTGGTTGAGAATATTTTTACCTTTTATAAGGGTCAAAAGAGTTTCTTTAAACCAACTAATTAGTAAAACATTTAGCATAAATATCTAACCTTTTCTTCAAATTCTTTATTTTTTTCATACAACAAATTGTTGGTGTTGTATATAATATCATCAAGAGTCTCTAGTTCGAAGAGACCGAATGGGCAAAGTTTTGTTTCGAGCCGAGAACTTGAGAACTTTTTGCATCGAGTTAGAGCTATTAAACAAAGCTCGAATAAACAAAGAGGACAACTTCAAGACTTACTTTTTGTTCAAAAGACACAACAAAAGAGTAGGCAGGTGCTACAAACCTCCGGTGGTTCACACAAAGACTTCAAGTGAAAGGTAATGCTTCACCGATTCTACTCTCCTAAATGCTTCACCAATCGCAAACTAAGAGGCATTATACAAGCGAGACAACCGGCTTTAGAACGCAACCCGAAGAATGAGCAAGGTAATGCTCCCCCGATTCCACCTTCCTAAATGCTTCACCGAGAGCAAATTAAGTGGGACTATACACGCGAGACAATCGGCCTTAGACCACGACCCTAAGAATGAGCAAGAAACTATATTTTCTATTAGTGCTTGTCCATCTATGAAAAATTATTGATTCTTTTTCACTACTTGAGGCAGGTAGATTAGAAATGTAGCCAAAGAGGGATCAATTACCTCACTAAGAAAAGTAGTCAAYAAAAATTGATCAAATTCCTCAATATACAATTCCATTCTGCATTTCTTTAGTTCTCTAAAATTTGTTTACGAGACACTTTTAGGGCAAACTTCCATTTATATAAACTGGAATTGGTCAGAGTTGTAGGAAAAAAAATTCTTAGAAATCCACTTGGAAGTGTTCTATATTTGCAAAAGGAAAATTGAAAGTTTTACCTGCATGAATATAAGGAGAAATACATGAAAAGCATAGGGAGCAAGTTTTTGACTTCAGAAAATCAATTTTAACATCAAACTTTAACTTTTGGGTTGCTTTTACTTTGTAAATAAGACAAAGTTACTCCTTGTATATAGTTTCTCCCCTACTCACATGAAACATTAAGAAAGATAACGAAAGTTGGACAAAGTAATTCCAATTCCATAAAACTTGAAATTTTTTTTCAATTCCAACTCCACATGGAAGTCCGCTCTATATTAAGTCCTCAGCGTTCTTCCTGGTTGGAGAAGGTGATATTAAAGAGGTCCCTTGAAAGGTGACAGGTGTCAGTCATCTTCAGCCACAATTTCCAATACCATTGCCTGGTTGCGGCGAGCGTGATTGAAACCCGTTGTTATCCAAGTTTGCAGTTTCCTTCCGTCATTTCGTTTCTCTCTTTCTTCGAAATTTGATGAGAGACACAGCTCTCGTTCACAGCATTTTGTAGAGGTTCTTCCTCTGAGAGCCGAAGTTATCGAGTGTTAGGTCAGGGATTTGTTGAGCTCAGTCCTTACAGAGCCACGTTCTCAGTTGTTTAGAATTTTCTTACCTCCTTGTGATCTTTCCCTACAGTGATAGAAATGTTTCTTCAATTTGAATCTGCGGTTCAGGATTGAGTGATCCCAACGGTTCTAGAACGTTATGGAGTTTTGTAACAGGCTGCGGAGTGACTCGATGGTAATTTTCATTATGTAGGTAACGACATGCCAAGCAGAGAACCAGGCTGTGCAGAATAAACARAAAGTTGTCAGCAAAGCGCCATCAGGATGTAAGTAGCCAACCCTCGTTTTGACCTTGGAGCGTCATATGTCTATTAACTAATTGCATTGAATTGCTAAATTGCTCCCAAAGGCGAGCCAAAACAACTATGTTCATGAAAATGATTCATGGCTTCACTAGATAGTCAATTCTCTCATTCTGACCATACTTAGCATTCCTACCTTAACACCGTTCCGGACATTTTATTTTTCACTGATTTCTGGGAGGGACATTGCACTTCATTATTCAAAAGAATGCATCACTTGAGGACACATGCACATAGTTGTAATAAGTAATTTGTGACACAGCGTAATTGTTCACCCAGATGTAATCAGGATTTCCGAGTTTCTTCTTCTGATCCGAGTGGAGGTCTGTTGATGTCACTTAATTTAATAATATTGCATGTTTTACAGCCAAGGAGAAAGCGTTTACTCCRAAGCTGGATGATGGTGGCATTGGAGGTGGACCAGGAGGTGGTGATGACGGTGGCGGTGGTGGGGGTGGCGGTGGCGGTGGMGGCGGTGGCTTCTTGTTTTGGGGGCTTCTTATGCTTTTAGGGTTTATCAGGGACAACGAGCAGGACAAGCCTTATAGAGGACGTAAACCTAATTCCAAAGCGTTGAAGGCAAAGCAGCAGCGACGGCAATTGCAGGTGTGATCCAGTCCAGGTGTCAAATCTGCCAAGTTGAAGGTTTGACATGAGTTCCCAAAAATTGYAAATGGGGYTGGTGAYGAGGGCTGCTTTGCTGGCCATTTTCCATTCGTTGTAAGGTTACCTCCGTTTTATTTTTGATACATGTCCCGTGTAGCTTTCTCAACTGGATTGGAAGACGGACATATGGAGTGGAGATTCTTTAGTGAGCTTTGTGACTACCAAGTTGTAGTTACCTCTAGTTAGATTGCCATGTCGTTCTCTTCACATTGTATATTATCGTCATGGACTTAATAAAAGTGTGTGAGCGGTCATTAGGCTTGTTTCTATGTTTCTTGTTGCTATGAGGTACTTCAGAGACGAATTTGTCATTCACCAGTCAGTTGATGGTTGAATGTTTCATTTATGCTCTTGCTCAAAACCGTGCCTATGGGTCAGAGCGATATTTCATGCTCAATATGTGCTCAATAAGTGTTCAATGTACCAATCACGAATAATACTATTTAAAATGTAGGATAAGTTTTATTCTCAAATGTAATTAACGGAGTGTAAAATGTAATTACGCACAAAATTCATGTGGTATAATGAAGAAATATGCAGAGTCGAGTTGTTATGTATGACACCGAGATGCAGAAAGTTGTTGAGGTTTTGGGGTAGTTGCTTTGTTTAAATTGAATGAATCACATATAAACGGGATCTTTGTATTCCTGCTCCCCAGTTTGTAGGTTTGTGTTACTAGATTGGGCACACTGATTTCTCTTCCCTTAAAAAACTAGTCTCAGCATGGAGTTTTGGAATGTGATTTTGAGATCACCTTATATTGGAGGCCAGCTTTCACATCCTGTAATAAAACTCAAGACTACTGAATAAGAAATTAGCATATATAGATATTCGGTTTTGTCTTAAGTTGTTGGTCATGTAGAAAACACTATTCAGCCATAAGCTAGTGGTATTTTGCAACTAAATAAGGCTTTTCAGAAGCTAATGTTGTTGATTTGATATGCCAAATTTGGTTTAAATCATCAAGCAACCAACTGGCTGAAGTGTAAAATCCTTCTACTCCAGCCATGTACGAAACTACAAATCAGTTTTAGAATCCTCCAACCCTAACCTATCAGTCTTACCTGGGCACTACCATAGTAGAAACATGGGGGTGTTCCCTGGGCCTTTGGAATTACTGACATGAATCAGAAATTCAGAACACAATGCAAAAGAAAGAATGATTTCATAAATGAATGAATAACGAAGAGTACACGGTCAATTACATGGTCGATCCGGTAAGTAGTGTCAATTAGCTTACAAGAAAAAACACCCGAAACCCTAAAAAGTTCTGAACTGCAACTCTGAACTGAGACTGTAACTGTCCAAACAATGACGGTAATGAACTCAACCTTCGTTGCGTATGATTGGTTGTAATCAATGATGATTGGAGGTTTGTATACCTTATATTCTTGATAAGTAAAGGTTAAGTTTGARCTCACCGTGTTTGGTAGGATACTTGGAGATGTCAAAGATGGCGCCATAGACGTCAACAAAGACAAGCTGCAAACTCTCGTGCTCCATGCCCAAGGCGTTGTCAGCGTTGATTTGTGTCACAATGCCTTGCAATTGTTGGTTCAATTGTCGTACGGCCGTGTCTACTGACGCGCACCACCTCCGACCGTCCGCAGTGGCCATTTTTGATGACCATAGCATTCCTAGTGGCGATTTTTGGATGGGGCCAATGCCGAACACTAGTATCTTCCGCGCACCTCCACCATACAACCTCTATCCCCACCAACCAATCCATCAACACTATGAAAAAATTCAATTCTATTTAGTTTAAGATGCATTGTTTCATTGAATTGGTACACTCTTGTGCGCCAAAAATTGTGACATTCATCTAGGGATAGCTCAAAACTAAGACAAGTCTAGATTTTACATTTCAAGTCATGTGCCTTGAATAATGTCTCCATCTAAGATTTAAGGAAGTTGACATTGAATTGTTTTAATAGAGTAGGTCATGTAAAAAGTAGAACTTTATTATGAAAACGAACTTACCAAGTTGTAGGAGTGGTGAAGGATTCTTATCTCTATAACAAGGCTCTATTTTTAGAGCTCCCTATTTAGTTTGTTTGAAAACTTAAAGCTCAATTTTTAATCAACCCATAAACACGCCGAGGCCATTTTTTGGCTGATGAATGAGTGAGCATCTTTCTCTGTAGGATAAAAGTGCAACCATTCATCCTCAAAATTAGGGGTGGAAAGGGAAGATCGTCTACACTAGTTTGACTTCCAATGTGTGCTTTTGGATTTTTATCAAACCAACAATTCCCACAATCACACCATCTCGTCGTTTAACCCTTGAACGACGCGGGGGTAACCCTAGAAATCATCAATTTCTAAAACCGAGGGAATCATTGGCATAAAAAAAATCCAAAAAACAATTGTTGGAAGTCAAAGCATATTAGAACATCTTCCCTTTCCACCACAAATTCCGAGGATGGATAGTTGCATTTCTATCCTACACAGAAGGATGCTCTCTCATTCATCGACCAAGAAATGGCCTTGGTGTCGTTTAGGGGTTTAAGGGTTAAGGTTCACTTACCCACTTACGACACTAAATGAGCTTAGCACAAACAATGACGCTACAAAAAAAACATCTTCCAAAATGGGAACGTCCAAGGTTTGACTCACATTCACATAATAAAGATACTCCTTAGCAAGGCTGTTCACAAAGGTGGTGATGGAGCCCACGGAGGCGGCATAGCCCGGTTTGGTGAAGTACGCCAAGATGTCAACAGTCCCAAAGGAGAGGTGGTAAATAGCATCGTTAAGCACAAGCAATGCTTGGTCCACTCCAAACTCGTAGATCACGTCCACACCATCTGTTTCGTACGCCGTCACTTGACTCTCCAATGTAATTGCATTCTTTAAACCCTAGAATCACAACACAAGCCACAAAGTACGCCGGTTGCTTAAATAGTGGTTTACTCAAATTTCAAAGCCAGTTGAAGTGGCGAAATTCCACAAAATTAGGCACTTTTCAAGGTGGCAGAGGAGTCACACAACACAACCCACAAAAGGGTGGTTGCTACATTGTTCATTCCGGGTAGAATGAAGTATTGGCGACCTCAACTATGGCACCCCTTGAATTGCCGGGTGACCTTGTGAATTACCTAAACCCTACGTAGTGAAACGAGTAGGGTTTAGACGTGTAGCGGAGCACCGTTAGGTTAGGGGCAAAGCACCGAGTAAGGTAAACATCAAGGGGTAGTCCTATTTCTAGCTTGGACCTTTGGGTTTTATTAGAAAATTTGAAGGGTCACCCTGCCATTCTCCAGGTGATGGCAGATGAGGTCGTTGATACTACATGTGTCCCCATTCCGTTTCAATGTTCAATAAATTTGTGGAATTTCACACCCGCCTTGGCACTTTTATGGGCAGACAACCCACAACATAAATCTTCACCAAATCCTCGTTTCTTAGACTGCTTTGTGCAGATGAATGTCACAGGCAGTGTGTAGCAGAGAATTTGCAAGGTGCTGAGAGTATGCATTCAGCTTACCAGAGCGACGCTGGAGGCCTTGAGGATTGCCGAGCCTCCGGAGGCGTAGTTGACGCACTGGCCCTTCTGGTTGATGGTGAGRTTGGCATTCGACGGCGACGCTCGCGGCAGTTTCATAATCACAGCTGCAACACGACCAGCAGCGAAAACCCACCCGTCAATTTTCGATATTCCACAACCCAAAAATTGTGACACACATCGTCACAATCACAAAGTTCTCACTTCAGGCCACAAATTAGGACTGTTATAGATTTGGGTTTCAGGCTGCACCGCGCCAAAGGAATGGTAATCGCCAATTTAATGAAAATCGACGTTAAAATGCTCCGTTGATCCAGTTTGAAGATTTGCGACAATTCTGGAATATCATTTTGACTGCAATTTTGGTACAGGTTCATTCTTGACCGAGACCTTCAATCGCCTCCATTGACTCTCTAATATATACACTAGTGCTAGTTTTAGAAGCGTCAATTTCGCTCTGTTTGTGGAATTTCACAGTTTGGCATGAAATTCACGTTATGCTATCTGACGGGAATTCACGGCATTGACACGTTTTCAGATGGGCGCCTGGAAATCTATACCAATCTAAGCTTTTAGAGCTCTGGATTCATATCAGTTTACTCGAGATGCTAAGCACACTCGCTGAATCCGCTCGCACTGTGCACGCTCTTACTACATTGTCCACCACAAATAACGCTCTTTCCAACACTCCAATGCCCAATTCTCCACGCACGTACATTGTAGTCAATGTCGAGTCAATGTATGTCACTCAGATTCCAAAGACAATCGCCTGGACTCACATTCCTCACTGTGAACTGAGATGGACATGATTCACCCGCAATGCTAAGAACACCACAACAGGAAAGATAGCGGTTGCAACACAATTTGCGATGGCATCGTATACGACGTTGTCTTACACTCATGGTACGTCTATTGCAAAATCGTTGCAAAAGTTGGCAGCAAAAGTCTTGCAAAAGTGATGCCCACGGAACCAATGCATATCTATGTATGCCTAAACTGTTGCTAAAAGAATTGAAATCCGAAATAGCTGCAAAGACATTGCACGATGTGGTACTGAACCATTGCAAAATTGTTACTAGATTTCCGGCGGTCATTGCAAAACCGTTGCAAAAGAGCTGAAAACTTGTTGCAAAATGTGTTAGCTACGATGCAGATCTATATCTACACTGTTGCAAAAATTATTGCAGTCCCCCAAGTAGTTGCAAAGACATTACGTTGTGTTGAATGTACTAAACAGTTCGAAAATTGTTACTAAATTTCTGGCGACTATTGCGAAAGTGTTGCAAACAGTAGTGCAATCCCAGCCTTCAAATTTGATGAGACTGAAGTAGCGAGCGAGCGAGCGTACCAAGCAAATCCGGGAAGATGCGTCCRTCACTGAACCGCCCCGTGGGTGTCTTGAAGGTCGTCATTCCATACGGCTTGAAGTTCGCCTTGGGCACGTAGTTCCGGATGAAGTTGTTGTTGCCAGCGTCCATAAACGCGTCGCCCAGTACGTAATAGGACGGCACTGGAAACCCAGAGCTCGTCGTGTTCGCAGTCGCCACTGCGACGGAAGAAAATCTCGAGAGCAGCTGCAACAACACCATCACCACKGCAACMCYCATGCGGGATCCAATGTGCATCGCCATCGTCGCCACTTCAAGCTCTGATGGGATTGATAAGCTTGAAGCTTCTTGCTGGGTTTGTGAATGCAATCTCGGATTCAAGTGATGAGGTCCTGAGGTCCTGAGGACGGTGAAGTGGGAGCGGGGGCCGCGTTGTGGGGCGAGTTCCAAGGAGTTTTGAAGGCTTGGCGGCCTTGTAATGTAATGTGAGTCTGTTTCTTTTTTTTATAATGGGTTTTGGCTCTTGGAATTTAGAGCTTCGTAAGTTACTATCCACTGAAAAGATGCAAACTTGCTATTCTTGAAAATTAAACCAACCCCACCAAGAAAAAAAATGAGAGACACCAAATCAAAAATACAGATATAGTATGGATGTGGCATACTAGAGATGGTACAATACATATATATATATATGGGATATGGATATAGATATGGTACAATAAAGATACGGGATACGAGATATGGACATATCCCATATTGTTTGCAACTCAGATCCAAACAACTCAGATTATGAGATGAGGGGGGAGGGGGACTAATAAATCATTTTAAAAAAATTAATGGTGTTTTCTGAGTGAATGGAGGGGGGGTGCATTAATTGAAATGCACTAGTCCCTCACTATCCACTCAAAAGACAGCCACCACAAACACAATTATTGTTTGGGGTGTCTTTAGGAGGAACTAAGGTACGTACCTCCAAAATGGCACCTAACCTTAAACCGCCATCTTGAGGCTATGTACATCTCCAAAACCAATTATGTACGTATGTGGAAGAATCGCTTTTAGAAACAAACTTTGACCCTCCATGACTCACTAGTAGGAAATTCAATTGTTCTGTTGATTTGGTGATTTTGGTCGCATTGATCCGGTCAACCGATTCCTGTCAAAAAATGACTGGATCAATGTGACCAAATCAAGAGAAAAATTGAATTTCCTACCAGTGACTGTATCCAAATTTCGTGTTCTTTGGTGCATTGGAACTTCCTTTCACTCGCCAACAAGGCAATCTGAAATTTTGAATAGCCTAATAATAGTAACTAGACACAATACCAATCCATGGCGCTTCTAGATGTACACACCTTGGTGTGCTATGTGCCGTTGCCACAACCTAAATGAAAGCAAAAGTAATTTTCTAATTTTTAAAATTCAAAAATCCATAATTTTCCCACCGACTGTCCAAAAACCAAGAAACCAAGCCCATGCACTCTTCTTGGCAAGCGCTTTTTGACAGTACCAAGAGCGCGACCAAAGAGACGTAGATTCTTGGAGATCTCAATATAACAATCTAAACAAACAACCTATTCTAAAGGTATGGATTGGAGAATTGAAGGGTCTATACTTTGGAAAGTTGGAGGTTTATTTTGAGGCAATGGCCCCAAATATGATTTTCACAAGTAGCTACAATTGCGCTATAACAAACCCTATTGTTTTTATTTTATAGATCTGGACATGAAAACAATCTAATGTTGGTAGCCAAGTGGGCCCCACATTTTGTCACGAGTGGGTTTTTTTCAATTAGCCGATGTTTTGTCACTATTTTAGGGAGTGAAAAGTGACGGGGTTTGCAAAAAATTAGTATTGATGTAAGCACTACTAAATGTGCTGGAAATTTGAAGTTTGCATTGTAATGTCCCGTTTATTTTGTAGCTTTCCAAATAGACCTTATGCTAAATTTGGTTGCATTTGAGAACACGGACTGTCTTGAGGTAGTGTTTGTCGCATTTGAATTAGTGGACTTGGTAAGTCGGTGTGGGTGCGAGGTCCCTAACAAATATGATATTAGAGCATCTCCATGGCAATTCAAAATATGATACAAACTTGGTAAGTAGCCTTGCCCATCCATTTTAATTGCCCCACGGCACGCATGGCCAAGCAAAAAAAGTAACCCACCCCGGCCAAATTTGGAGTGATTGCAAGAAACACTTGTACTATATGTTGCGTTTTGTCACATCCTAGTTTTTTATTTTTATTTTGGCCATAACTTTTGTGTTTTAGCTCCAAATGACTCAAAATTTACACAAAATCTACTCATAATTATTTCGTACCTTTCCTAATTTTTGAGTATTTTTCAAAAATAATTTATTATTTTTAAACATCCCCAAAAATTTCTCACAATGGATGATTTAGGAGTTTTTTGCACCATTTATCCCCCTAAAAAATGAATTTTGAGCTGAAATTCGGAGAGAATGGTCTCTTAGTAGCCTTATAGCTATTGTCCAAATGAATTTTAAAAATTCAAATTTCAATGTGGTATAGAAGTCCATAAAGAGAGCTTCTTTGTGCATTTTTTTCCAAAGGTATGAAACATGATTTTGGTGACGTTTTTCGGTCAAATACCATTAGCAAAAGTCTTTTAGAATGACGAATTCTTAGTTTTTTTTTGAAAAAAATCCTATTTTCTGCAAATTAAAATCTCCAAGTGGTATTTTCTTCACCGGAATCTTAGACATAGAATTCCAGTGAAGAAAATACCACTTTGGAGATTTATTTTCTTAAAACAAAGCTTTTTAAATGGTGGAGAGTCTATGTTTAATCAAACACCATATACAACATTCAACACAACTTTTTGTCTACTCATTAAGAAAAACTTTATTTTCTAATCCATTCAAACCATTTTTTGTCTACTCATTAAGAAAAACTTTACCTCCTAATCTATTCAAACCAATTTTTAGAGTTAGAATGTTTTTTACATTAAGATCTAGCTACACATGTCAAGAAAATAGCAAGAAGCATAATTGTTGTAGAAGCAAGTAAATGGATTTCATATTCTTGCGTTCAAAATAGGTTGAACCCTGGTAATGTATTGAAGGTTTTCAAATCTATATTTCAAGTTCTAAATGGTAATTAGCTATCAAATTCAAATGCCACATTTCTCCATGCATTATAGAATTACTTATGGATTTTTGAAGATGTTTGTCTTAGGCACCTATTTCTGACAATAGGACTAACAGAATGCATGCACATGCAACATGTAAAGAAAGCTGAAGAAAACAAAAAGAAACATAGGCACTTACAATAAATAATAGGCAAGGGTCCTAAATGCGAACTAAGGTAGGAGGCTTGAGCTCCGATTGGGCATTTTCAACCGAACATGAAACAGAGGTACATTTTGCTTTCTTCAACGTACAAAAATGCACAAACTGTGTACATTCTAGGAGGTGGTCGCTTTTAGAGCCCTATGGCATTTCAACTTCAAAATTTCATAACTAATTCCACAAAGCTCCAAAAAATATGAAACAACTTTGAGCCACGTGTCATTTCCTCTCGTCTTTCAACAAAAAAATTCTGAAAAATATTTCAAGATGTTTTACCTCCCCAAAATTCAGTCTCAGTGCTTAGATGGTCACTTTATGGACCTCCTACCTTAGTGGTCCATCTTTGGGTCAATTTAATTTGACAGATTTTGCATTCTCTATAATAAAGTAGTTGGCTACCAACTTTCAATTTGAAGTATATAAATGCCTAATTGTTACTATATTTGAAAATAAACTCAACCACATGCTTTTACCATCCACATTTATTGTTACTATATTTGAAAATGAACTCAACCACATGCTTTTACCATCCATATTTAAACCTGAATGCAATATCTGGTAGATTTTAATGCAAACCCACTTTATCCTCAATCCATTCATTGTTTGTCATATGTTGATTTATGGACCACCTCATTTCCATTTTCAAGCTAACTATAGGGTCCATTTGAAGGAGATGGTCAGTTTAGAGCAGACTACCATATTGCATTACAAACTGCCGCATCATGCCAGAAAAATAACAAAAACTTGATACCCTCACGTTGGCGTACTAAAATCCTGACAAAATCTCAAGTTTGAAGGAGAGTTACAACCTCTTTTCAATGCCAATTCAAATCAAAAGAATGTTTTTTTCAAAAGGCAGAAGAACCTAAAACGATTACCCTTGCAGTGCTAAAGAGTATGAAATCTTTCGACTCTCAGATAGATAGATAAAAAATAATTAGGTTAAAACTTTCCACTCAMATKTTAGTGGAGGTCATACCAAAATTRAAAAAARCAAGAAAGACCGTATGTGAACAGACTAGGTTTCTGCAAATTACAAGTTAATGCTTGAAGATAGTTGTTTATGATACAAAATGAATTGCGACTGTTTGAATGCAAGAATCAGTAGAAATACCCAATATGACGGCAACCTACAAAAGCTATCAGCTTGAAGTCTGCCTGAACCACAAATGAAATCCGCCCCAGTATTTACAATTGAGTGAGTGCGGCCATCAAACAAACGCAAAAGAATTATCGTAAGAAACGAMTTGGAACTAATAGGTTTGAACCATTCTAACCCCGCCCACAACAGAATGCAAACAAACTGCAACACACATGGTCATGAGCACCACTGATTTGTCCACGACTGCCTTGGTCGCATCTCCAACAGCCTGYAGCTTCTCTCCAAAWCCAGAACTTTTCGGCGCTTCAGAAACCTGCTCCTTCGAAACCTGCTCTAGTCCTTTTCCGCTGAAGAGAGCTGAAAATTTGGCCAAAGAAACATCAATCGTTGATTGAACAATTGAAGAAGTCATGGTACTTGMAATATCCAGAATCAATTTCCGATTACTAGGAACGGCGATGACTTTCGAAATATGTTCAATATAGTTCGTCTGAACTGGTTCTCTCTTCCCGACAATGGTCTTTCCTTTCCATTTGACTGGGGAMTGGCTWGGAGATATAGGCTCCTGCTCTCCCATATCATAGAACACTTCCGAGCCTTCGTGGTCCTGAAACAAGTCACCCAAGTCCGGACATGATGAAACAGTTGCCTCCCGCACGGCCTTTGAGTCACTAGGATCGGACGTTAATACCTCATGCGAGGTGCGCACAAAGCTACTGGTAGATGCTTCGCAGATAGTGGTCAAAAGGTCAGTAATGGGCCCTTGGTGTTCCGGCTTCCCTAGACTAGCAGCAAGTTCATCAAAAGTATTGATATCCTTAGTCCGATCCAGATATACCGACACAGCAGTTCCGACAAAAGTTTGAATCCAATCCGTTAGAGCTGCTCTGCCATCTGTGCTGCTTGCAAATGCAAATATGCCTTTGACGAATTGACCTTCGCTTTCCGCCCCTTCGTCTCTATTGGTAAAATTACTGTGCTCTAAAACAGAAATCACRAAACTTCGAGAGGCAGAGGCCACCACAGCCGACGCAAAGCCCTTCCCAGGTTCAGAAAACAGTTTCTCCACCAGCCTGTCCACCAAGTCTTCTTTGCCATTTTGTTCTCCAGACTGCATCCCAGCACCATCCCCGCTGGAGTTCCACTCAACTCCTAACCCTTCTTGCAAAGCTTCTTTCGTGCCCCTCGCGATTGACGAATCAACCTGCTCTTTGACACCGCCCAGCATATTTCCAGCACTGGTCCAAGCGTCAACGTCCAATACTCCATCGCATTCCCCGACATCGTCGTCATCATCCGGTGATAAAGCTCTGTCATCGAGAGTGGTAGAAGATCCTCCTAGCAAAGCATTAATATCCTTATCACCCAACTTAATTACGTTTTTCATTTCCTCAGAAACCCCAGGAACTCTCTTCGGAGTCGATATTCTGGACTGCAACCTCCGAGACTGCTCTTCTTCATATTTAAGGCTCGATGCAATAGACCGGCTACTGATAAAAGTTGACAGAAGCCCACGACCAATAGCGGCCGTCARAGAAGAGATGCTCTCCTGAGCCTCAGATGACCGCGCGAGTTTCAAAAGCTGCTTGACGGTTTGTGGTACCTCATCTTCTTCTGAGACAAGAAAASCATGAAGGTCGTTCAAAACTACGGAGAAAGTGTTGCTCCCTTGCGCAAGAACTTCAAGAAGAGTCGAAAAAGACTCAAAGAAAAGAAAAACGCGCAGTCGTTTCCGGGAATGGTATATCCGGTAGGTCACATAGCCACCAGCTGCTACCGCYCCGCACGCAAGAAGGATGTTCCTACTGCGACGGGAAATTGGAAACATCRTTCTCTTCGCCAGCTACCCTACAAATTGCTACATGTTACCACTTCACAAGCATAATTYCATCCACCATCCCTTCCAAATAACACTTCTCTCTTCTCCCTCCTTTTCCACACTATMACGTGTAAAATCCACAATTCGCATTCCCGAAGCGCGCCGATCCCGCAATAAGCCTCTCAATTCTCCCACCTCCAACTGCAAGCAATCAAATTTCTTCTTACAAATGCGTGATCCCAAAACAATAAGCGTCGATCGCTCAATCCGCACGACACTCCAGATAACCTTCGAGACCTGTTTGTTGCGTCACACGGAAGAAAAGCCATTCTGCAATTGAAGTCAAAAGCTGCTCAAAAAAAGAAAATTCCACCCTAAGATCAGAAAGACCGCCTGAATTCAAAACTGTACGTCGAAATCCAACCGGGATCTTGCATGAATCGAATAGTCCGTCAAAATTCCCAACTCAAACCTCGGTCAACTGAAGGAACACAGCAACACTCAGACTTTGACTAATTAAGCTTGAATCAAGTATTTCAAATTGGATAAAAGCTCACGAAAGCGATCCCTGACGCACCTTAGAGCGAAAACCTCGTGAATTCGATTTGCTAATTCGCCTCTCCAGAATGTCGCCTCTCAGGCTGACTGAAACCCTAGAACTCCATAGCCAAACCACGTTGCAAGGGCACGGCGGGAGCAGGTAAATGCATCACACCGTCGGATAAGGGCGGGCGCCGGACCATCCGGTTGCTTTATAGTACCCGTACGCTGATTTGTCTTATTAGTGCGTGTGATATTAGTGTAGCAAAGTTTTAGTATTACTTTGTAAAATAACTAGGGCTTGGGGGTGCTACACAAGACTATCAATGATTGTATGAATCTTAGGTGATAAGTCATTTGATCCTATTGKCTTGTGGAATATATTTCATTTTATATGTTAACTTGCTTCACATAATTTCTTGAAAACAAAGGCCAAAGAAATTCCAGGATTTTATTCAATCGATTACAAATAATGACGGTGGTTTTGAAAAAGATTTCATAGAGGTAGAGTTGGTGAATTATGAAACATATGCGTGTAATAATCCAAATACATTAGATTCACACTCAAACTACATTATAAAAAAAATGATATATTGAAAATTGAAAACAAATTCCATCCTCAAAATGTCAAAATAGGTAATATCGTACAATTCATTGAAAACAAAGATTTATAGGTTTACAATGTAGAACTCTTAAACTTTGAGCTATATTTCAAGTGAAATGTTGTATCCAAGTGCTTAAACCTACTTGTTTACTCAACACTATTTACTATACTAAATTGAAATATTTCGACTCTAATCTTGACACCAAGTTGAGCAGTTGCCAACCTACTTGCCTACCAACATTGGTTAAAAGAATAAACAAATATAACCTACTTACTTATCCAACATTGGTTATTACACTAAGTTGATTTATTTTAAGGCGAAAAGAAATTATTGCCTTTACTATGGCTTCTAAGGCCTACAAAAGCAACTTTTCATCTTCCTTTCCTAAACACTTTGAAGAAATATACCCAAAAACTTRTAGGATTAGCTCAAACAAATCCAATGTAAAAGCACACGGGCCCCAATTGGTCATTGAAAAATTAACATTTATTTAGATTTTTTCATATGCATCTTAATACTCTATGAACAAAAATTCAACCAAAACACAATCCTAAATTAAAAAAACTAGGGCTTTACATTACTAAGCATAATTGTTGATCTCAAAAGACAAGCCTATAATTATTTATTCAAATGTCTTTTGGTAGTTGTAAAGACATTGATTTTGGAATCTTTTTGAAATTATTGTGAATTTAAAAATAAAAAGTTAAACAATTTGTATAAAATGTAAATGGTGCTAGAAAAATTTGAAAATTTCTCTAGGTTTATATTCTAGTGTTGAACATCATGGTGCATATTTTTATTGTGTCATTTTAAAATTAAAAAATCACCACTCGATCTATGGTTGCAAATTCATTTTTTCAAATTGTTGATCAATACTTTAGTAAAAAATTGTATTTTCAATAGAATTAGACATGAATAGATGATGTGTATCAAAGAAAAACAAATTTTCAATAGAAATGTATGTAGGCATAACAAAATTATAAAAGACTTTTCTAACTTTTTAACTCAAGGAAACAATTACAATCGACGTTATTTTTTGCTTGAAAGAATTGCTTGGTGCTTTAGACACACAAATAATCCTTGAAAGTTAAACTACTGTAGTGAGTTGCACGGTAAAGAAGCGATCCACCCTCCATTCRCCCACCTTTTTGATGTGCTCAAATTTCGCGGCGCCGCTGGAGATGCTCCATTCCTGCGGCGTAGTACACTGCCCTGGTTTGGCTATGGAGTTCTAAGTTAGGGTTTCCTGTCGACACAGTACGTGCGACGAAGCTGTTCCGGATAGGCGGATTGTCGATGCAGATTGGTTAAGGTTTTCGCTCCCAGGTACGCTTGGATTCCTTTTGCGATATTTCTGCTTCAATCACTCCTTTCCAGCTTAAATTTGATTCSTAGTCGAGGTCGATATGTTCCTGTGACCGGGAAGTTGTACTGACATATTCGATTCTTCTCAGATTGAGGTTGAGTAATCGAGGTGCGATTTCAGATGATATTTGTGGGATTTTGTTCTCGTGTAGATTTGTCGCAAATTGCGACTTCTTTTCTTCTTGCATGCAACGCAACAGGCAGTTCTCGAAGGCTGTGTGAGTAGTATGCTTTCATAGGCCTATGGGGGACGCCAAGGATATATTAGGGTTGCCGAAACTTGGGGAAAGGGGGAGCACTGAGAAGCGRAAGACGCCCAAGGATGCAATCAAGAAGCCTGATGGCGTTCACAGAGAGGTACAATTATTGTGCCTCATGTTGTTTTCGCGGTTTTGAGGAGGTCATGCAAGGATTTTGTTTGGGATTCAATTAGTTTTTGTTTTCACGGGACGAGGATTTGTAATGTTCTCAACAGAGTCTAGTGATATAGAATTTCGCTACTATCTGAATTTTTATTATTCACTATATGATCAATCGAATTAGTTATTGTAGAACCGTGAGTCCATTGTCTTTTAGGGTTTAATTGTGTCCTCTAGCTGGAGTTAATCCGAAATTGTCAATTGGTCTCCGACTCTGCGGTCGTTTGACGTGTTGGTTTGAACACGTGATGAATTGCGTTGTTTCTCGAAATTTACATGTAAGAATCTAAATTGAGACCTGTTTCCTGTGCAGGTGTATGCACTTACTGGGGGTTTACCGCCTATCATGCCAACTTTGGAYCCCGTGACTATAAAGAAGCGAGTGGTTAATACAAAAAAGGTTAACTAGAACTGCCCTTGCATTTCACTCGATCGAATTTCCAACATTGGATGGAATTTAAACAATGTTGTGAATTGGAATTGTTATCGCCGAACAGTTCAAACTGATATGAGAATTGTRATTACAGATATCATGGCATTGGCTCCCCTTCTCGACATCAGCTCGCGTGGACAATCTGCAACTTTGTCATTGGGTACACCTACCTCCAACCCCTACCCGAACCTCCCTCTCAGCTCGTGTGAATTCTCAGAAGTTCAAACTCCTCGCTGCATAAATTGATATGGTTGCATTAATAGGCTCGATAGTTTTGGCTTTTGCTTTTGATGCTTAACAGAACTGATTTCTTCTCACGATGCATTTTAACCTGCAGGTTCGAGTAGTTGATGGTTCGCAGCCCTCTGGGGATTATGCATTCGCTAAATACAACAAGGTATGTTATATCCGGATAGACGCATCTTCATTTATGAGATCTTTAATCTGTTGCCGGGTCTGCCAAGTCTGATTTCCAGTGGTGATTATTATAAACACGGGTCTTSTTGTTTTTCAGGGTGTAGACGGTGTGCGGTATACGGATGAGGAGTATAGTCAGTTGCTTGTTGATTCGGTATGTATTTCCGCAACTTGTATTTGGCATCGAGTTCTCCTATCGTATCTGTGAAGATGTATATTATTTCCTAAGCATTGGTACTTTGACAAGATACGGATGTATTAGAATCGCCACGTGTGATATTCTAACCCTCGGATATTGGCCACATTGGCGCTTAGAGAAGCAATTCTGTAGCCCACATCTTCGTTTCTTGAATCATCAATTGACTCTTCAGTGACTTTTCTGTTGTCTAGCTACTCGGGCGTAACAGTTACTTATGTGCKAAGTTCTGTTGAGTTCTTCCGGTGGTTAGCCTGCTGCGGATCAAATTTTTTCGTATCTCTATCTGACTTTGATGTGAATTTTTTGATTGAAATATTAGAATTGGAGCAGAGAAGAGACGGATCAACTTTTTGATATGTGTGAGCGTTTTGATATGAGATTTATCGTCATCGCTGACCGCATTTCTCCGCCACGTACTGTTGAGGAACTGAAGCACCGATATTACTCAGGTAAGGTATTGTGTTTCATCCTAGATCTTCCAGGTATGCAAAGAACTGAACATTTTGGATCTCATTATCCTGTGTTCGGGATGGTTTYAAACGCCGAYACTGTTCATTTGTTTTTCTAACCTGTCGTTATTATGCAGCTGCCAAAGCTATACTTCAGGCCAGAGCAAGTCCCAATGACGATCTGAGTGACCTTCMACTTTTTAAGGTACGAAGGTAGATGTATTGTGACCTTAAATTGAACTGTGAACTCAGCGCATTTTTTTCTCTCCCTAAACTTTTTCTTAGTTTAATCTTCGTATCAGTGTGCTGAATTTTTATCAACCCAAGAGTTCTTACTCGTTAATGTGCCCCTTCCGCCTTCATGTATCTGTCCCACTGGAATGCAAAGTCCAATACCTCGTGTGTCTTGATTTTTGCTATTTATCTGAGAGGTGGGCAATTGGCTTATACAGGATTCTTACAATTTTAATTATGAAGTGGAACGGAAGAAAGCATTGAACATTATCCTGTCTCAGTCACGACAGCAAGATCGTGAAGATGCAGAGGTCATTCTCGTTCTTTTATGTCATGACTGSACACAGGGAATGTTTTGGTTTRCTGTTTCTTATGAAACATGTCTTGTATGTTTTCTTGAAGCCAAAACTTTTGAAGGAAATTGACAGTATGTTAATATTACATGTGATAAGAACCAATGTCCATGCCTTCCTTGTTTGTCAGTTCCTTCGAGAGATCTTGTTACCTAGCTTTTCTTGTGGCTGATCTGTTTACGGTCCCCCTTGTTGATGTAATTTAAAACAAAGAAGTCAATATTACAAAGAGCTTTTTGAGAACAAACAAGTTGTCACTCCGGATTCATGTGCACCACCTAGTTTAGGTTGAAAATTTCTCCGTACATTCTGTAGTAATTCCTGTGCCTCCTTGTAAGGGGACAATTMTTTTGTTAACTAGTCGTCTTTTCATCCGTGTAAAAAAACTGTGTGCATCCTGGACAGGTTATTGCTGAAGCAAGGCGTATACAAGAAGCTCGTTTAAAAGCAAAGGTAAGAGAAACTGCCAATTGCATCTTTTTCTAGCGATGTTATAAAGGGCRCGTAATGAATGAAGCCATTCGYCGCTGAGTGACSAGAGCAGTATGGCAAAAGAAAAGTTGTCGAAACATTTGTCCTTTGTCCGTGCGTATTGTTTCTCGACTTGTACCTTTCGTGGTTTGGACAGAATACTGAGCCGTGTGAGAATTTTATTGCGATCATGAAGCCTTCTCTGCCATTGTAGTTTTTTAGTGGTACAAGAAGAAATGTCTAATGAATATGGTGTGGGTTCTTGTCAACTATATAGGGGTTGGACGAGTCCCAAGTTACAACAAGAGCTGCACTTCATGTGGACACAACATCTGCAAGGCATCCTTCTCCTTCTCCGGCAGCCACTGGGGATATGTCCTATTTGTCTATTCCTGTTACTGTTGCTGCCACGACCTCTGTTCAAGTGACTCCTGGGTCTACGCCTGCATCTGTTCCTGCTTCAACTGCTATTCAAACACCCGTATCTATACCTGCTCCTACTCCTTCGTCTGCACTGGCTGCTCCCCTTCCAGTTGGACCACGACCAGTRAGCTCTTTCTTTGATGCCTGTTACTGATTTTTTCAGTTCGATTTCTAATTGCTTMGAATGAAATGCATGTTTTGAGGGTTATGGATCTTGGGCGTATCACCAAACAGGATTTGTCTTCTCCATTGTACTACAGATCCTTCAGTGAAAGACTTCTGATCTGTGTTAGTGTTTGTGCATTTCCATTTATCAAGTGATTTGGAAGAGTCTGATTTGATGGATTGTGTGAGCAGCCGCGAGTGTATTTGAGAGGAGCATGGTTGGTTCAACAAATTCATTCCGTAGTTTCACCAGCTGGTGTGAGGGCTTCAAAGCGCGTGGACCAGATGCTGGAGGAGTTTGGGGTAATGTCTTCTCATCACTTTGCCCTTATTTGTTTGTCTGAAAATTGAGGTCTGGCTTGTGGATTTAGTGTTKACCTCTTAGATTTTATGTATTTACYTTTAMAATTCCAAAGCATAGTCATGTTCAAATTATTCTAATCTGGAGGTAATGGAACCTCTAGGTACGTTCCAAACCTAAAGTTCCGACGGCGACAGTGTGTGCTGAGCATCTGGAGCTTCGAAGGGAACTTCTCAATTTGATTCAACTACAGAAGCAGGTACTCATTTCCAGTTCCTTCTAAAAGATGGAATCTCTTTAACCAATATTGTTTGTTATGAAATTATATTCTTTGTTATTGTTTCCCTCAGATTAGTACTCCTGGACATAACTAGATGTTTGAATATGAATATGAACAGGTGCAATATAAGGAAAACGAGCTGGCTATATTGCGGGATAATCCTTATGCTGAAATTCCTGCTACTCCAAACACCCCAAAGGTCAGTTTGGATTCTTCGTGTAACCGTTTGGTTCTCACATTGCAGGTGAACGCGTTGGYAAGCGTGAGCAGAAGCGAAAGGTATGTGTGCTTGACTTTTACTGCTCCCGAATGAGTCTCTATTCTCTGCCTATATGTTTCCTTATTGTGTCCACCTATTTTAATGTCATCAGAGGTTACGAAGCCTTCAATGAATTGAATATGGTATCTCATAGTTACAATATTCTGTCTAGTTATATGTACACCTCAAGACTTTCGGTTTTGAATCAATGATTCGGGATCTTTGTACAATGGATATGCTTATTGATCAGTACTTTATGGCAAGCTCCGAACATTTGATTTTGACAAGTTATGATCAATTTATTTTTACCTTTTTGTTAACAAAACTTGGTTACAATCGAGTTGTACGGTTGTACAGTTTGACTCTAGTGTTTTACGTTGAACATTTCTTAGTTCATTTACTTTGGCTTTTGAGTTTCCAGAGTAGGTTAATTTATTACCGGTGTGCTAGATTTATTGATGTTTTTTATTTTGAAATTACAGGCTCCTGCGAAGTTTCAGGAAACGCCGACTTCACCACCCTACCATAAGCGAGCACGTAAATTGAAAGGTTCAGAGAGTTGATGTAAGAAAATCATCTAGGCAGTAAGGTTTGATCCCTTCCTTTTGATTAGTGTACAAAAGTCAGGTCTTGGCTCTCTTTGATGAGCAGGAGAGAATTGTATCCTCTTTAACACTCTACACTCTTGGCAGATTGTGCTTTCGCAGGGGTAAATATTTTTAACAGATTCTGCTGTTGTTGTGTCGACTCTGGGGCCAGAGATGGTGCAATCACCAGTTTAGTGACCTCTTTGTATGTTCTTATTCCATTTATGTAGATGAGGTTTTAAACCATGGGTATGTCGTAGACTTTAAAATTTTTAAAACAACGGAGTAAATTTTTCCCAATTGTGCACTTGGAAGACGAGTGGGTCCAAAAAAATCAAGAAACTTGTCATAGAATTGTTGATGCCTTGCCCCCTAAAAGTTCATGGAGTTGAGCTCGATATGCTTTGCTTTGTAAAATTTTCAAAATATTGGGTGAAAATTTGGAGTTCTGTAATTCAAGGAAATTTGTGTTTGGAACACAAAAGAGACTCAAAATTTTGAAATCTTTCCTCCAGATGTATATTGTATTCCAAGAGAAAATTGTCTCCAGAACATTAGTGTAAATTAAAAGTTTGAGCCATTTTATGATTGGAATATAAGGTGGGTACACCCAAAACTGCCACAAATTGGTAGTGTGCCTAGTTACTATTATGAGGCTCGTCATATTTCATATTGTCTTTTTGGCAAGTGAAAGGAGGTTCCAATGCACCAAAGAAAGTGGCATTTGGATATAATATGCAAAAGTTATGAAGGGTCAAAGTTTGGTTCTAAAAGCGTTTCTTCCACATAGGTACATAATTGATTTTGGAGATCTACGTAGTTTGAAGGTGACAATTTTAGATCATGAGTGATTGGAGAGGTGCGTACCTTATATAGACCATGCTTATAGGTCTAAGGTTTAAATTACAAGAAGATCAGGGGCAATTGGGGAGGTGCCTACCATATGTAGACCATGCTTATAGGTCCAAGGTTTGAATTACTAGAAAATTCCCAATTATTGGAGTTTTTCAAAATTTTAAAGTAAAATTGAAGTTAAATGTGATAATCTCATTTCACTACTTGGAAATAAATTCAAAAGTTATCACTTTTACGGCTAAAATTCACATCAAGACCATAATTCTAAAAGTTCTCAAATTACTCTTACTACAAGATAATCTATGACACAAGAAACTTCTTTGGGATGAAATTTTTCAACACTATCCTTTGTGTCAAATAAAATAACATGAAATATCACAATATTTCATCTTGCATTATGCATTTGAAACCATTCGCATGCCACTTTGGACCACTTTTAGGAAAGGTAAGTATGTTAAGGTAATGCAAAGATTAAAAAATCCTCAGAGACTATTACACTCTCATAGACTATCATGTCTAAGCAAGCACGAAGAGGCCAAAGTGAATGAAGAGTTTGTTGGAAATAGTTCTACTACCTAATTTATATGGACCAATTCCAAATGTGACCAAAAATTGTGACATTGGCATGTTGTATGCAAAAATTATGAAAGGTCAAATGTTTTTTGGTAAATGTTCTAAAACTATTTCTTCAACTGATACATTTATATGGATTTTTGGAAATGTACACAAGGTAATGATGGTGTTTTTTAATAAGGTGCAATTTGGGGTGTACAACCCACCTTTATATGGGCTTATGGAGTATTGCTCACTTTAGGATTTTAGCAATTAAATTATCCTTTGTTCAGTTACTACATCATATTTAGTCATTTGTTTCCTACGTGCCCTAGTGCAAATTAGAGCCCCAATTTCTTGGCTTAATTTACTAGCCCTTTGTAATCAACCATGTCATAGTCTAGATTTCAAATCACTTTTCTGAATTACTTCCATTTGGAGAGCAGAAGTCTTGAATTCTTTGACAACTATAAGTAGGTGTCACAATTAGGAGAATGTTACTTTTAGGTGCACATACCTTAGTTTGCAATTCTCTTAAACACGAGATTTAACATTTTCATACAAGCCTGCACAATCTTTGGCAAACTCCAATATGTGAATGTCCAAGCAAGTCTATTTGAAGGACTTTAGAATGCAAGAAGAAAAAATAGCGAAGAGAAATCATCGTATAAGGTTGAAAAATATTAGAATCAATTGTAAAGTGAACCCCAATTGGTACTAGGAGTGTCAGAGGAATTTGGGTGCTTTAAGGAGTTTCATCTTAAGTTTTTCTCAAATGTTGGCTTCTAATCCTTCATAGCACATACTTTACAATTAACTCTATTGTTTTGCAAAGTTTTAATATTCTTCAGATTGTCTTTTTGGTTTAGATTGCCATGGAGGATTTAATTGAAATGAAAGATTGGTCACCATCACCAAAATGTTCTTGGACAAAGTATTATTCATCCTCTAGACAAATTTTAATTGACAATGGATGAAGGGAGAGGAGGTTTTGCATTGACACAAGCTACTTAGATAAGTTTAGTATCCATAATGTTAGGCTAATAACAACTACATAGAAATATTATAAATTATTTCTATTGAATCTTATTAGCAATTGATAGAAGATTTCAATGCACTTTAACATGCATCATTTGGACACTATGAATAAATTATGAGTTTTTAAAGTATTGTCTTCAAAAATATGTATTTCTTAGCTTATACTCACTAATTTTAAAAACTATGTTAGAGGTATTTCATGATTCAAAATGTACACACATGAAATCTCAAGGTCGATTTTGATTCAAACTTACAAAAATTAAGCCTAATAAGCTATCTTTCATTTTTCTTTTGAAGCTTTGAAGAAACCAAAATGTCCAATGAGTTATTGCAACCAAAAGCCTAATAAGTTATCTTTCTATTCTTTTTCAAAACTTTGAAAAAATCAAAAAATGTTACAAGTTATTGTGAGTTGAAGCTTCAATTAGTGAATTACTGGTGATTCATTAGTATATTCTTCTTTTWAAATGATTTTCAAGTTTCTATTACAACATATTGATTCTCACTTTAACCTTCATTTCTAGGTGATTGCAAGAAACACTTGTCCTATTTTTTGTCCCCTTGCCCTTTGACAGGTGGTTTTTTGCTCATAACTTTTGCATAGTTTGATCTTTTGAAATTAAATTTGGAATGAAGGTACATGAGATAGTTTTAGACATTGAGTAATTTTTTCAAAATTTTTAAAATTATTTTACTATTTTTAACCTGCCCCCGATTAGGTGTCTACCTTGGCCATTTTGAAGGTTTTTAGTACTATTTTCTACCCAAAAATCCGAATTTGAAGCTCAAAATTGAGATGCAAGGATCCATATTTTATTTCATTTTTGAAAATTTTATTCCAAAAGTCACAGTACTCGAGTACTAAGGCCATTTTGACCCAAAAACGACAGGTGTTTCTTGCAACTACCCTTTTGGCCTAAATCTTAAATTACGCTAATGTATCATCTCATTAATATAATATTATGTACGTAGTACACTTTCAAAATCACAATAAACTGATTGTTCCAAAAAAAATTCTAGAATATTTACCTTTTATTTGAACAATGTCCATTCACACATGAAAATCATCAAAATGTTATCGATGAAATCAATTATACAAAGGCTAAGTTTAATTTGATGGTGGTGCTTTTATTTGAAATTTTTCCACCAAGGATATTTTGGGGATACAAATAAATAAATAAATTCTTGAAAAATTTTCACACTATAATTGCTCATGGCTACTTTTGCCTCTTAAAGGAATTCCAAATTAATTGTACTGTTTTGGCTGCATTCAACAATTTATTTTCACTCATTSGTTTAAAAATCATAACAATCATTTGAAACTCATAGAGATTTTTTACATTGATAAATAATAAGGTAAGACAGCCCATAGTGGTCAGAATTTGGAGTTTGGCCTCACGCTACTGTTGAATTTTTTCAATTTTTTCCCCACTTAAAGAAAAGTGTGAGAAATAGTGAGAGCAATTGAAATCATATTTTTTCGATAAAGTCTGAATTTGCTAGGAATTTTTGAAGTGTTTAGTTTTCCATGGTCCAACAGGGTCTGTAGACCACCCCATAGCCAACAAAATCTGAATCCATGATGGTCATCTCACTACCTAATGCAATCACAATATTTTCTAACATGGAATGCTCAAAAAGTCAATCCTTGTGATGAATTTCACACTGAAAAGTTGGAAGTGCCTTATGAGGTCACTAATCACTCCATCACTATCATGTAAGACATTGATTGTAGCCGAGATCTTACAAAACTAAAAAACCCACGATAGGGCCACTTCATAGGTGACCACTATAGAAGAAATAACCGAAATGGGCTGTCTTACCTTACATTATCCTACGTAATAAAAATATTAGACTGAAATTTGGGTAGGGTTTAAAGGTTCAAATTGCATGATAATGAAACAATGAAAGTGATCTTGTATTGAAGGCTCAAAGATTCTTCCACAGTCACTCCAATGAAGACCACATTATTAGTCCATGAATGAGAGAGCATCTTTCTATAGGGCAGAATCACAGAAGTGCAATTATCCATCCTTGGCATTACTGGTGGAAAGGGAAGATATTCATTGAATAGGGGTATTAAGGGGGACCAAAAATTTAAAGGGACTCATTGTAGAAAATTATAGATGTTTGAAATATGATGTATAGTTCCCAGACACTTCAACGATAGATATTTATATAGTGTGAAATGTTGATTAATTAGTATGGGTCCCCTAAATACCCCTATTCAGTGTACTGTGGCCTTCAATAAGTCTTGCAACCCCATCTCAGTTTTGGGGCAAACACTCTAATTGCAAAACATAATTGTAGCAGGTAAATTTAGATATTTGATTGAGATTTTTGGCTTTGAACAAGGTGAGTCATGTACCTTGTTGTGACTTATTCCACTTTTTAGAAATATTTCTCTTGTGGTATGTGGTTAATTTTGGAAACACTAAGTTTAATTTGAAGGCACAATGCTACATTTGAATAATCTGATATTACGAGATCATAGGTAGTGAATTTCAACCGGATTTGGAGTTGAGAGGACCAACATTACTGTAGACGTGCTTCTAGTGATTGTTGCTTGTAGACGTAGCCTAGAAGTTTTGAGAGCAAAATTGATGTTTGTCTATAACATTGTGTATGTGATATTGCTAGGAGTTCTATAAGCAAACTTTGTGAAATTTTAAGTAGTGTTCGTTAACTTTGCACTACGATATAATGTAAATCTCATTGAATGGCCACCACATTCTTTTGACCTCAATTCCATAGAAAACGTGTGGAAGTAAGTCACAGATCAAGTGCAAAAAAGATGTAGATCCATAGCAAAGACCAAATGTGAACACTAGTGAATTTGGCATGAGAGGATATACAACCTCAAAAAAGTATCTAAAGGTCAATTTCTACAAGGCCAAACCAAATGCAAGCTCTAATAGCACCTCAAAGTGGTAGTACTTGATGGTAGTGGATGTACCACTTTATTGCAAAATAGTTGCTAGTGAGCAAGACAAAATGTAGAATTTATGTTTTAACCATTGGTCAGGAAAAGAAGAAAAAAAAAAAAGAAAAAAAAAAACTGTTGTGAGGATCTCTTGTTGCATTGCACCCCCAAAAAATGAAATAAAAAAAACGCAACCTACTTCACAGTTGTCAGAAGACGTGATCACTCTTTCATCAAACCCGGACGACCATGCCAGGTGGACAGGGTCACTACAGTCTGACACGTGTGCCAGGGTTCAAAGTCCACAAGCCTGTGGTAGTTGGTGAGGATAGTCCTTCCGCCCACTAATTTTAAGGCCCTTCCTGCCATGTGAGTAGGGCTGGTAGAAAAAGCACTAGAAGACAAAAAGTGATCATGGATTGTCTTACCGGTCTCCTGAGCGAAGGAGGATTTCAAGGTGCACCAGAATCAGTGGACAAATCCATTGGTAGAGGTTTGTCAACTTGAAGAGAATCACTATGTGTGGAATTTTTACTCAATCTCTTTCCACCAGCCTGCTCTAAGCTTACATGTGACTACAATTTCTTGCTTGACCCTGCAGCTTTCTTTTTAGAACTTTCCCTACACTGCTCACATGGTAGGAGGCCTTTAGTACAACCCAGCCAGGTCTTCAATGCAATCCTATAAAACTCCAACATTTATAGTCACGTCGTCGAAAATGTGGAAATCTTTCTCCAGAGGCACATTGCCGGAGAGTTCCTACTTTGTCTCCCCTTCTTTTATAACTGCCATACTCCAATCCACAAGACACCTCTTGGCAACAACTTATCCAAGTCCTTTTAAATCATCAAAGATGTCATGAAAGAGAATGAGATTCCTCCATTGTCAGAGGCGTGAGTTATTGCGTGAGCCTCTATTGTAGGACGGAAAAGACGTGAAAAGAGGCATCGATGGAACCTTGTAACGTTGCCCAAAAAATCCGGAAAGCTTTTGGCTTTAATGTGGAGGAGCCTAAAAGTTCATGCAACATTTGTGTTTCCGTTTGTAGTGGCGATGCTCTAAGACAATTGGTAGATGTTGACTTTGTCTTTAGAATTATGTGTGAAAAAAAGAGGTCCTTGCATAATGGTTTGACCCCCAATGAGTGCTCATGGATTTTTTAAAGTAAATGATTCACAAGGTATCCAAAAGGGAGGATTTCTGTGGTGATTGGCCCAATATTTGAGGGTTAATTAATTCTAACATTGACATTTCCATCCACACTCTCCTTTAAAGAGTTCCCTCATTTGRAATTAGWTATTGCTTCTTTGGAACCTACTCTAATAAATATGTATAGCAACCCTCTTTTTGTACTTTGTGAGAAAGTGTTAGGATGGTSATYACTTAAAATTTGGTGAAGCATTGTATTTCKACATTCATCCATCTTTAGRACCARAAAATACTTTTCAATTGCATTCATACACTTTTTCATCCAAATTTGGCAGCTCCACCWACATTTTTAATASAAATGRAAWWTTTTTGGTGATAAGAGATTACTTTTATTTGGTGAAAAATAGACATTATTTTGAAATGGAGMAATTTGGCCCTATGGTGCCAAAAAAGGGATTGGTATGTAGTCTAGTGACTCTTGGAGCARTATTGTATWGTGAGCCTTTGGATGAATAGACTCTTAATTCACACCAACCCATTAGTCATTGGAGTTTCTTTTCACACTGATTATAGTCATCTAAATTGACAAAATCATTGATAAAATCATTGCATATGAATTGTGTGAAAGAGACCCATATGAAAAAATTCAAAGACTTAGAATAAGTATTTGCACCTAAAATTGTATGATTAATAATTTGGCTATGGTTTCTATTTTTAGAATATCTATGTTATTGTTGGATCATTGTTGCAAGTCATAAAATATTCCAAATGCTCTAAGCACATCATGAACCTCAAAGCATGTGAATGTGGTGCTTTGAAACGCTATCATGATAATTTGGCACCAACCTCTAAGCCCTTTCAATATCAAAGTGATTGGAAAAGTTATACTGAAATGGGTTCTGCTATCAAAATGGCGTAAAAATAATTTGGTCCAACTTTTTTTATGCATGCATTTTTGAACACGGAATGAATAAACTATGGATTTTGGAAGGATTAAAAAACATACGCCAACTGCATGATGATAGCACCCCGCCAATGCAATTGGCATTAATCACTCTTTATTCCTGGGTTTATCATTTTTCATCCCCAACTCAATATTTTGAGGAAATATGAAGAGCCCCCGAGGTGGCACATAATAGCAAAAGTCAACAATGACATACTTTTTCAACCTTGTTTTGCGTGCTAATAATTCAAGCTCTTTTTTTGTATGAAAGGTCTATATTTAATATAGAATGTTTCTTSACTATTTTTTTATCATGTAGTAAAGGTTCACTTGAAATTTGGATTGGCGGCTTTGCATAGGGTTTTTTTTTCAAAAGTCGACTAAAKTGAATGGTCAAGGTGAAATGACCCCTTGCTTAGCCCCTCCAAGTCATTCCATAGGTGTAAGTAAAAAAAGGTCCCCTATTTTATACTAGATTCATTTCCCTTGTACACTTCCCTTAGCTAATTTGGGGTCTTTTATTGCAAATATGATTTCAAAATTCAAAATTTTTATTATGCATGGAAAATAAAAAATTTCAGCATTTTTCCAAGGGGCCAAGCGAGGGGTCAGTTCACCCTGGCCAATTGAATGAGGTACACCTAAGATAGGAGTTTCGAACTCCGATCAGGCAGAAAAAACGAACACGACATAGACTCAAGTACATTTTGCTTTCTTCAATGTACCGAATGTTTACATTTCCGGAGGTGGTCATTGTTGATGACCATTGTCAGTATTGTAACTTCAAGATTTGTAACTAATTCCTCAGAAGTCCAAATAAATGAAACGACTTGGGTTTGATGCCAATTCCATTTTTCTTCCTACAAAAAATTATTGAAAATTGTTTCAAAGAGCTTTGCTTCCCCATAAAGGCAATCAACTCTTAAAATGTCCGCTTGCCTTACCTCCACTTCAAAATCACATATATTGGGCTTGTAATAGTATGCGCATTGGAGATGTTTTTATGCACAAAATAACAAGCATCATTTAACAGTAGGACACTAAATCGTGCCCATGAAAGGTAACGTTTGGGTTCACCAAGGTTAAAAGTAAAAAAAAAAACTATATTGAGCTGTCACTAGGATATGTTCAATGACTCTCCTAGCTAATTTGGAGTCTCTTATTGCAAATCTGAATTCAGAAATTGCAAAAAAAAAATTGTGCAAAAATTAAAAAATTCTTGCGTTTTTCCCTATGGTAAATCTAGCCTGCGGGGTTCATTTTATGGGAACGATTTAGTGTCCTTCCATTCAACCCTAGAGCTCGGGAATGTTCAGAAACTGAACAATGAACATACTGAAACTACAGTTTCATCCTCCAAACTACTTGGATGAAAGTTCTTCTAATTTGTAGAGATACTAGATCAAGTTGTTGTTCTATCTAAGGGTTAGATTTGTTGTTTTTAGAGCACATATTTTTCTAAAATTACCAATGTGCAAGTATGTCAAGTGGTTGACCAAGCCAAAATTGCATTGACTTTAGTTCAAAAATTGAATTTACCAAAATGAGGTCATAGATTGTAAGAACACAAAAATTTCAAAAAATCACCATGTCAAAAGAACCTCATTTCAAAACCATTCCAAAAAACTTTACTCCAAAAATGCTTGTATTTTGTTTGTTCTTGAATTTTGAAGGAATTTTGAAATTTTCCTTTCTAAATTTATAAAAAAATATTGGTGATAGCATTGGTGAATCTAACCATACGGATGGGATCTACAACTCTCAGTCTACAACTTGTATTTGTATATGAATCCCGAATTATGCTTCCAAATAGCACTTTACAATGATTTTTCTCAAGTAGTCAATTTTGGGGATGAATCAGGAAACTCTACGGCTAACGTATGACCAAAGTTAAGCTCATTATGTGAATAACATGAATTCCACGTTTTTCTTCCCAAATAATGTCAGGTAGAGTTTGGCAGGCAGATTCAGTTCTTCCTCTGTTCTGCACGTGTCTTTATCTAATAAAACCAGGCTTTTGCAAACCTACCCACACCCACCCTAATAAATTAACAGCAGTTCCAACCTACACTAAATAGTGAAATTAGGTTGCCTTTACAATTAGGTTGCCTTACCCCCCAAAAGTCACTCTACAAGCCATCAAAGTCAACAAATATTTCTAAAAAATACTTCCATTTGTACACATGGAGGTTCATGAGTTCCAACTACAACAATAACTAATTCAAAAGTAGTGAATTCATGTAGAGAGTGGAGTATTTTGGGTGAATTTTGCTCATATGTAGAGAGTGGATTAAACTTTCCACAAAAAGATGATTGCCTATTGAAGTCAATCGTTGTAATTTTTTTGGTAAATCATTATAATCTTTGAATCCGTGAATCCAAGTTCTTTTTTTGTGGTGATTAGACTTACATTACATTGCATTCTCATCCTTTAGAAGTTTAGATATTATAGATTTTTGTGTACAGTCCTTGAAAAATTGTTACACTTGTACCTCATCAATTCTACATTTTTGAGGGCCTCTTTTACTTCTCCAATTGATAATTCAAGTCACTTGAGAGTTAAGGGCAAACTTTCAAGCACCTAGAATGGGCTAAACCTTGCATAAAAGGGGAAAAAAATCATAATTCTACACGAAATAGTTCAATAATTGCAAGAGGAGAATCAAACTATTGACCCTAATTTTTTCAAAGGAGTTTCATAAAAAGAGGTGGAAACAAGTGCTTAACCTCTGGAAAACTATTTTTATCATTGAACTTCAACTTGAACTTTGGTAGCTTTTAGTTTGACAACAATGCAAAACTATTTCTAAATGGGCTTCTAAATATAGTTTTTGGCTACTCACATCCATCTAGTGGCTGATCCAGGTTCTTTTAAAAGAGGCAACCCAATTCTAACCACTTAAGCAATAAAGTATAGATGGAGTGCAGATATATTGAGGAAAAATAAATTCCTAAATACAAGAATAAATTTGAAAAGAACTGCATATTTTTCTTGAATTTATTCTCCAAAACAAAATTATCATGAATTTTCTAGGTGAAGATTTTGTTCATCCCATACTTGTTATATATGTCATCTTATTTTCAACTAAAGGCTGGTTGTAAAATCACTGGTGCTTCATTACTTCAATAGAAAATTGTAACACCAATCAAGAGTCCTTCAATGCCAAGTGCCACTTTACCAAGTAGGAGTCCTCTTTTCAATTATAACTCATCATAATTGATTGAAAATAGACCATCCTACCTTACCAAATTGAGGAGTAATTAGCAATGGATTCCCTCCCATAGAGCATTTTGACCTTGGCAGGGAACTCCAATTACAGTATGGTAGAAGTGGTGCCCTTACAAATGGTCAATATTGGGTACACTCTTTCTTTTGTTTTAACTTCTTTTCTATGACATGTTTTGATACTTCTAGTGTCATTTCAATAAATGTGCATCAAATGGATTTTGTTGTCACCAACATTCACACTTTTTGCCTCCTACACCTCGCGTCTTTGAAAATTTGTAACTAATTCATAATGCTTCCAAAATTATGGAACAACTTGCATTTTGATTCATAGTCCTTCACTAATGTGCAAAATTTGATGTTCATTAGAGATAATTATAAAGTGTGTGCAATGAGGGTTAGGAAGCTAGACTTTGAGAAAATACATGATGAAATTCCTTGAAGCACCCAAACTTGGTCTAATGGAGTTTGGATGCTGTGTTTCTTCTGTATTATCCATCCTTTAAGTCAGGCTGTTTTTTACTTTGTTTTGTCTGCTTGCTTGCTTACTTGCGTGATTGATTGATACATTGAGATCTCTGGACTGTGCATCCTCCGGTAGCGTGCTTGGTACCGTCGGAAAGCTCTCAGTGAGGAGGGGTGCACGGTCTTAGTTTCGTAGCATTCTGACCTATCGGGTGAAAGTTATTGAATTTCAAAGTTTTTATGAATCTGAAAATTAGAAAATTACTTGTACTTTGATTTCGGATGTGGCAACGGCACATGACACATTAGTTCTTACTTAAATCTTTTCCTGACACCCTTTCTACAAACCAATGTTCACGKTATAGTTAACTCTATTTTCTAGAGCATATCGGTTGTACCATAAAGCTTATTTGTGCAATTGTAGGTGTAACTATCTTATCACTATGTTTGACAAGTTTGGGATATACATGCAGGTTTCTCCAAATTTAAGCCAATGTAGTGATAACACTAGGTCCTTTTTTCATTCTTTATGAAATGCCAAATTGGTGCTCCAAATTTCAACATTCATCCACATTTGGAAATGATCATATTAGTGCATATCACATGTCCATAATTCTATTTTCATCCACAATTTGGTGATAGCATCCAAGATTTTTTTTTTAATTCAAAGTTTTACAATGAAAAATTTCATTGTTTTGTTGCCATTTTTTTATTTTTTTGGGTTCAATTTGGCACTACAAAGGAGCAAAAAAAAGAGTCTTGATCCCCCCTTATTGCCTCTTTTATCTACCCGCAATAAAATCACAAAATCTATTTTGAACTTATTTAACCCTTGAGAGCCACCCCACCCCAAATTTGGCCTTCTCCAAAGAGACCTTTGACCATGACAATCCATAAGCCGTACGGTGAAAACTTCCACGATTTTTGCTAAAGCTGCCTTCTCTAACCCTCTTGCAATTTCAACAACCACGTCTCTTGACCAACTTGAATGGCAGTTTCTGGCTTGCTTTTGAAATGCGCGCTCAGTCAAACAGTCTCTTTTTTTACCGGGGACGGAGTTCCTCTCTGCAGTGGCTCTCAACTCCCTCCCCGGCCTGCTTCCATACCCCAGGCCGACCAAAGACGCGTCATTTTGCCGGTCCGAGGAGCCGGCCTGAGGTGTTCCAGTGGAGATGCTTTTAGCCCTCCATTCTGCCGTCGTCGTCGCCATGCCAGTTCCGCAATCCGTAACTGCCGAGGCAGCCAGCGAAAAAGCCATAGTAACTGACACGACAGCAAACCAGCGACGACGAGGTCCATGAAGCAACGACTCCAAATTTAGCTTCCCGAACGCGCATTCCGAGATTTCTCACAAATTCCGGATGAGATTCCTGCTCCCTCAGTGCTTTTGGAAGGGATTGCATGGAGCTTTTTGTCACTTGATGGGAAAATATAGTATAGAAAGAGCCTGGGCCAGCCCTTCCACTCACAGGTTCCGCAAAGCTTTGCCACCTGCTGCCATCACAAATGTGCAGCTGGCCGTGCCGGTTTTAGTTCGATCGAATTCCCACACCCTTGTCCCACAGATCGGCTCACCTTTTGCTCATTTCAGGCCCGATTGCGTGGAGCATCAATTGAAGACTCGCGGGCTTGGTAGCTAGCTTTGATCGGAGGCAGGTAATGGAGAGTGATTGATTGCGGTGATTTTGTTTTTGTTTGATGGTTAACTGGTGTGAGTAGATCGTCAGGGATTCAATTGCTGTTTGGAAGTTGCGTGTTGAAGGTATCTTGGGGAGGAATTGTAAGAGCTTGGTGTAGTTAGATTATGGTGCGATCTGAGCTTGCGAGTTGAAGTGTCATTGTATGAACTTGCGACGTGAAGTTGCTTGACCATCTGTGTGGGGATCTGATGGAAGGTTTAGGGGATTGTTGAGAGTCCGCTTGGGTCGATCCCCGGCCGTTAGAGAGGGTTACGTAGACGTTTGGAAGTTGGGTGAAGGCGATCGTGTTTCGTTTCCGCTTCGTGAGCTTGAAATTTTTGAAATTTTCTTGAACCCAATGGCGATGGRTCCCTTGTTGACCGACGAGTTTACTGTTTGGGTGGCGATGCATTGACGAATCTGTTGAGCGTTGTGTAGGAACGGTACCACCATGGCGAAGATTCTCTTGCACGGGACTTTGCATGTGACGATCTTCGAGGGTCGCGGCATGGCGACCCCATCAGACAAGAAACATCACAAAATCGGACGGTTCTTCAAATCGGTGAGCATTGCAATGACTGTTACTTTCCTTCCTTGTTTTATTGGAAATGGCTCGAGTTCTTTGAAAATCTTGAAACTGATATTGSCGATGTTTCCAGTTGTTGGACACCGCCCAAGACGCCATCATAGGCGAGAACGAGTACTACGCCACCGTCGATTTAGAAACCTCCCGCGTGGGTCGCACTCGCATTCTGAAGGATCAGAAAGGGGATCCCATCTGGAACGAGTCCTTTCGCATTTACTGCTGCCACACTGTCTCCGAGCTCACGGTCTCTGTCAAGGACGCATCGGTGCCCGGTACGGTGGTCGTCGGTCGAGCGAAGCTTCCCGCCGAAACCCTACTTTCAGGAGAGCCCGTGGAAAATTGGTACCAGCTCTACCGCGGGGAAGACGCGGTCGACGGGGAGATACATTTCAAGCTCCAATTCTATGAGGCTTCTCATGATCCTCACTGGGGAGAAGGGGTTGCCGATCCTCGGTACAAGGGCGTCCCGTATTGCTACTTCCCGCAGCGGAAAGGATGCAAGGTGACGCTCTACCAGGATGCGCACATGGAGGACGGCTTCTTGCCGCAGATTTTCCAAGCGGGGGGGCAGCTGAGGGAACCCACGCACTGCTGGGAAGATGTCTTCAACGCCATCAACAACGCGCGCCACTTGGTGTACATCACAGGTCAGTGAAACAAAGCACATTGAGATGAGCCACAAATGTACTAATTTCCTACAGATCGATTGAAGAAATCGGTCAGCAAAAGCTGAAGAATATGGAACACTACCCGAAGTCACCCCCTATAGCAACGTTTGTAGCAATGTCTGAACGTTGTTGATTACACTAAAATATGGTTCCAGAGTTGACGTTCAACGTTGCTGAAGTGAACTACGTTTTGGAACCTGTTGGCTGAAAAACGTGGCATGTTTGCTGAAGCATATTGGAAGATTTTCGTGTTTGCATAAAAATTAGAGGGTGCTCAAGCATACTTGTTACAAACTGTTGAGTGTAGCTCGAAACATTGCTGAAACACGTTGCTCATCGTACTGCCCAAACTCTAGTAGTGAAATGTACTAAATTCCTACAAACTGATCGAAGAAATCGATCATCAAAACCTAAAGAATAACAAATGCTGGAAGACGTTGCATCTTTCCTAAATCATGTTGCGAAATTGCCATGTTTTTTGAAGGAGGTTGCTCAAGCATGTTTCTAAATGTTGAGTGTTGCTCGAAACGTTGTTGGAAAACCTTCCTGAACTCCCCAAATTCCAGTAGTGGTGTACTAAATTTAAATGTACTGAAGTCCTACAAGTTGATTGAAGAAACCGGCCTCCAAAACCTACAGATTTGCCCTAATTTGCTTATTTTTACGAATCGTTGTCACAGGTTGGTCTGTGTACTGCGAGATTCTCCTCGTGCGCGACCCGAATCGCCCTGTTCCCGAGTCGCAGGGCGTGACACTTGGTGAGCTTCTGAAGAAGAAAGCCGCGGAGGGCGTGCGCGTGAACCTCCTAGTCTGGGACGACAGAACCTCCCTCGAGGTTTTCCACAGAGACGGTTTGATGGCCACTCACGACGAAGACACTGAGGCTTACTTTCAGGGCAGTCAAGTGAACTGTCACCTCTGTCCTCGCAACCCTGACGACAGCTTGAGCGTAGTCCAGGGCCTTGCGATCGGCAACATGTTCACGCATCACCAGAAGACGATCATTGTGGATGCACCTCTTCCAGGGTCCGACACGGGCAGGCGGAGGATCATGAGCTTCGTGGGCGGGATTGATCTCTGTGATGGTCGGTATGATAATCAGAACCATTCGTTGTTCCGGACGTTGAACGATCTCAACATGAATGACTTCCACCAGCCGAATTATCCTGGAACCTCAACGGCGAAGGGAGGGCCAAGGGAGCCGTGGCATGATATTCACTCGCGATTGGAAGGACCTGTGGCGTGGGATGTGCTGTGGAACTTTGAGCAAAGGTGGCAGAAGCAGGCGAAAGCGGACCTGCTGCTTCCGATTAAGGATATCGATACGATTGATCCGCCGTCGGCGGTGGCGGAAGAAGACGATCCGGATACGTGGACGGTGCAGCTGTTCAGGTCCATCGATGCAGGTAAAGAAACTTGACCATTATCAGTCAATGCTGCTCTGTGCACATCCTTTGTACAATCTTTCGCTTCTGTGAGAGGTAGGACGGAATCCATTCCGTGTGTGTCTTACCCCCGTTTTGGAAGGATTCAAATGCACGATAACATGGGATTTTTGGATACTGTATGAATGATTCTAGAGGCTTGAAGTAGCAGGCTCCCTGGAATCACGAGCCTAGACTACCTTTGAACCAGAAGGATTCCATCTCTGAGGTTTCCCGTGGAAGCATCTTAAATGGACTGTGATAGAATCCAGAAGTCACCACTGCGGATGAGATATTGCATTGTAAATCCAGTTCTAAGTGTGCCCTTCCTACGTTGTTTAGACTCCACAATGTCTCCTAATTGTTGTTATGTAGACTCTCTTAATTACGTACACTCGAAGATGCTCATTGGTAAGCAATCCGGACCTCTGTTCTCCTCTTCATGGTTTTGCTTTCGAGCGCAATGCTGTGAAACCCTTGCGTCTGTAGCTATGAAGTTTCTGTTGTTTAGGGTTGGGTCGCGACTGGGGGGTAGGAACCTTTTCTGCTAGAAATTCCTGATTTTCTGCTTAACGTGGGGCTTGCCAAGCCTTCAGTTCCGTGCAGTTAACCTCTACATTTCTCCTTAAAGTCTCCTAGTTTGCCTCTTAGTGTGATTTAACATACACTCCAAGCTGCTCATCGGTGAGAAACTGGGAAGCTCTCTCTTCTTCACGGTTTTGCTTTCAAACTCAATGCTGTGGAACCTTTGCGTCTGTAGTTATAGAGTTTTGTGTTGAAACACTGGGGAAGGAAAAAAAAATTATGTAACAACTTTACGACGTATTAGCAAAACCTGGTTTAAGAACTGCAACTGGGGGTAGGAATCTCTTCGGCTAGAAATTCTTGATCGATTTTGTCCTTGTCCATGGACTGCACAAACCTCGAGTTTCCTGTATTTAACATCCACAAGTCACCTTACATTCTCCCTCAAGTATACTGGACTTCTTGTTAACATCTTCTCCTAGCACAAATATTCTTATTCCTTGATAATCAAACCCCTCGTATTCTGGGAACCCAGGGTATTTCCTCTGAATTTCCACTTTAAGTAGAAGCATGGGGATATTTATTTACCTCATCTCAATAAGGCCACTTCTTTAATCCAATTCAACCCAAAATCTTCACCTAAACTGTGGTTCTAACTGATGGAACCTTGAACTGTTTTTCGTGAATTTTCACTCCTCAATGTGGAAACACTTGATGAATGTCGTTTATTCTCCCTGAGGAAGCTCAAGAAATGCTGTTTTTCCTTTGCAAAGCTCTGCGAACCAACACACCCATGATTTGTCTCTCTGCTTGCTTGCTTGCAGCGGACGACGAGTACACCATCATCGGCTCCGCCAACATCAACCAGCGTTCCTTAGACGGCTCCCGCGACTCCGAGATCGCCATCGGTGCTTACCAACCTTTCCACCTGTGCGCCCAGCGTCCCCCGCGCTCCCACATCCACGGCTTCCGACTGAGCCTGTGGTACGAGCACATCGGCAAGCTGGACAACGCCTTCTTGCAACCTTGGACGGTGGACTGCATCCGCGAGGTCAATGCCGCAGCGGACCGGCACTGGGAAATGTGGGCTGGGGAGGAAGTGGTGGACATGCCGGGGCATCTGCTCAGCTACCCTGTGCAAATTGATCAGGATGGGACGGTGTCCAACCTTCCGGGGTTGGAGCATTTCCCAGACACGCAGGCCAAGATTTTGGGGACGAAGTCGGAGTCTTTGCCCTCCATCCTCACCACTTGAGAACCTCCGAAACCCTAATCCTTGAACCCTAAACAACCCTAAGTCTTCTTAGGTGTCATCGTGCAACACTATGTCTTTTTAGATGTGGTTGTGCGTAGATAGTTTGGGTTTGTAGTGTTTGGGTTGATAGTCCTTYCTTTGAGGTTGGGATATAATTGGGCATGAAGTATTAGACTTTGCCTTCATTCTTAAACCTCGAAAGCCCTAAACCTTTTCCCCTTAAACCTCAAAATCCTTGAAACCTAAATCTTAACCCTTAAACTCTAGAACCCTAAACCCTAACTCTTCTTAGGTATTATTGGTTTGTGTTTCAAGTATGTTCTTATTTCTTCATAGGTATGATTGTATATATTGGTAGTGTGTGTTTGCAAGGTTCTGGAAGGTTTTAACAGATATTGCAAGGTTTTGGTTGATGATCTATTGGATTACATGACAATAGACATTGAGGAATTTGTAGTCTGTAGTACAAGTGTGGATTGTTAAAGAGGTTTTTTTGTTGGGTTGCACACTTTGGTTGACAAGATGTGGTGAAGATTATTATTTAATATGCTTGATTAGTGGTTGTCAAAGTATTTCTTCAATGTTGAGCTTGAAACAGAATGAGCGCTATTTATTGATCTATTAGTGTTTGAAAGTGAAAGGAAACAAAAGTGGTTATGGGAACTTAATGCATGTATGTTGTGACAAGAGTTGGAGGGATATTGTGACAACTTGGTTTCTCGTTGTTTGCAATGAAGAATGTTCTCATAATTGGACAATTAGGAGAGGGTTGCAATGGTATGAGGCTAATTTCAAACTTCACAGATTTTGTCTTTCTTTATTGCATTCACTCTATTCACTTCTATAATGCAACTATATATGAATGAATGGCAAAGTTTGATTTATGAAGCATCTTTTTTAGGGTAAAAATATCAATTATAGTGCAATGAGATAGATTTCAAATCAAAAAGCTAAAAGTACTTTCAAGCTATTTTCCTAAATATTAGATGAAAACACAATTTTTTGTCGAATATTTCCAAAGTCATCCATCAAGGAAAAAATGTTTGCATCATCCTTTCAAAGTCAATTCCAAAGAGAGTTGGCATTATATTATTTTTGAACTATATAAAAGATGTGTCTTTCATTAGTGTCTTGTACGCTTGATTGTATCTAACAAATGAGCATAAGTTTTTTTATATCAATGGTCATCAATTGATAAGTTACAATGCCATTTTGGCATGTACGCTTGCAATACCGGCAAACAACATTATCTGCTCGCTCGCCGACCCGGAGGGTCGTAGTTTGGGAGCTCCACTTGACCTTCCGCAGGATGCAGGTCCCAAGGAGCTTTACCTCCTCATCAACAACCTTCTTCAAAATGTAAGTTCTTCGAATCCTCTAGATCTCATTGCGAATTGCTCCACAGTTTATGAATTGTGCGCGATCTTGCAAGGAGCACTTTGAATTGGGAATGAGGGGTTAGGGTTTGTAACGCTGCTTATGCTCTTTCTCGGAACAGTGCTCTTGAAAATGTAAGATACTCAAGTCCTATAACTCTCCCTGCGAATTGCTCCATAATATATGAATTGTGCTCAATCTTACGAGGAGCATTTTGAATGGAAATAAGGGGTTAGGGTTGTGACACTGATCATACTCTTTCTCTGAACAGCGTTCTTCAAAATGTAACTTCTTGAACGTCCTCTAGCTCTCCCAGTGAATTGCTTCATACTTGATGAATTGTGCGCGATCTTAGAAGAAGTGAATGGGGATGAGGGTTTAGGGTTTGTCACACTGCTCATGCGCTTTCTCTGAACACCCTTCTTCGAAATGTAAGCTCCTCAAGTCCCCTCACTCTCCTCGCGAATTGTTCCATACTTGACGAATTGTGCGCGATCTTGCAAGGAGCATTGTGAATGTGAATGAGGGTTTAGGTTTTTTCACACTGCTCATTCACTTTCTCTGGACACCTTTCTTGAAATTGCAAGCACTTTAAGTGCTCTTGCTCTGCTTGCGAATTGCTCCATACTTGATAAATTGTGCGCACTGTTGCAAGGAGTACTGTGAATGGGAATGAGGGTTTAGAGTTTATAACACTGCTCATGGGTTTTTTTCTGAACATCCTTCTTCAGAATGTCATCTCTTGAAGTCTTCTCGCTCTGCTTGCTAATTGCTGTATACTTGATGAATCACAAGGAGTATTGTGAGTGGGAATGAGAGTTTAGGGTTTGTAATACTGCTCATGCGCTTCCTCTGAACACCGTTCTTGGAAGTGTAAGCTCTTCAAGTCCTCTCGCTCTGCTTGAGAATTCCACTTCATGATTGCGCGATCTTTTCTTTGTTGACAAGGGGCACCGTGAATGGAAATGAGGGCTTAGGGTTTGTCACACTACTCATGTGCTTTCTCTGCTGTTTTCAGGAAGAGAAGCTGCCTTACGCGTTTTACATCTATGATAAAGAACTCGTTGGAAGCCTCGGTGCCCATTTGCTGCAAAATAAAGGTGGACTAATGCTTCGCTGCCGCCCAGCAATTGTGATTGTGATTTTTTTTCAGGAGGGATTCAACTGGGTTCCTAATTTTTTAGAGTTAGCGCTTAGACGTCTGTGTTTAGATTGACTGTCGTGAATTCTAGCTACAATTCATTAATACAGAATTCCAAGAGGCATAAACCTTGCACAAGGTTTCTAAGAGAATGCAGAGGGCTATACCCTAACCCTACGCTAGATGTTGAAGAGGATACAGAGGTCTAACATTTCATGGCTGTTGCAGTTTCCGTTGAGCAGGTGCTAAAAATTGTGTATCAGCCACAGGCTGTTTTTCGTATTAAACCTGTAACGCGTTGTTCTGCTAGCATCCCTGGTGAGTATCTTCAGCACAGAAGGATTGGGTTTAGGGATCAGGGTTTAAGGGCWCTTCCATGTCTGGTTACTCTAACACCTGTTTCAATGTGCTTTTGCTACAGGTCATTCGGAAGCAGTGTTGTCTGTGCAATTTAGTCCAGATAGTCGTATGCTAGCCAGTGGATCAGGCGACACCACTGTGMGATTTTGGGATATTTATACACAAACGCCACTCTTCACTTGCACTGGTAAGGTTTGGACTCTGCACAATCATTACAAGGAGTACGGGTTGCTAGAGCTGTCTCTTAACTCTCATTTTCCTCAATCATTGTCTAAAATATACTTTGCGGCCCTGATTTGTTGAATTTTACATGAGGCAAGGTAGAGTGTACTTTTTGCGTCACTCTATGCATTTCAGCACGGTAGAAGTTTGATTTTGAGGAGATCACTATATAGCTTTGGAGAGATCACTTGGGTAAATGAGCCAAATCTATTGAGACCAACTTTTTATCATAATGTATTGAGTTTCTTATGCAATTTTTATTTGGGAGGTTGTAAACTGCTATTAGTGACAGTAGACAATCCCATTTCCGTTCAAAAATCAGCGTCCATAGACGTTTAGCCAAGTCATGCTTACACCACTTCCTAATTAGTCCAACCAAGTGTATGACTAGATGAGTTGCTGTTGGTAACAAGGTCAAGTATAGGAAACGGGATCAGGTCCCCAACAGTTTTAGTATTCGTTCATTATGTCATTATGTGATTGAGATCAGCTGTGGTGGTGGAACAGGACATAAGAACTGGGTGTTGTGCATAGCATGGTCACCAGATGGCAAGATGCTTGTTAGTGGAAGCAAAGATGGTGAACTGAGGTTGTGGGAGCCTACAACAGGCAAGGCTATTGGCAATCCCTTGACAGTATGTTTCTCCTTCTTCATTAACCCGTAGTAAGGAGTTTGGAAAGGTACTTATGTTAAGGATAGAGCTTCAGACTTGATATATTATCCTTTCAGGAACAAGTGATGCCTACTTCGAGTTGTGGGTTCGAATTTGCACTTTCTGTGCCGAGTATAGAAGCGGCCTTCATGTGCTGGAGGAATTCTTGTTTTTCCTCATTTGAGAAGCKTTTGTGTGATTCCAGGGGCACAAAAAATGGATAACAGCAGTTGCATGGGAACCAGTCCATCTGCAGTCTCCGAGCCGACGATTTGCCAGTGCTAGTAAAGATGGCGATATTCGTATATGGGACACCACCTTGCACAAAACAATTATGTGCCTTACTGGTCACACGCTTGCTGTRACATGTGTCAAGTGGAGCGGCGAAGGTTTCATTTATTCTAGGTGCGATTCTGAATGCGACTCTCATACTGGAAAGCTCTTTCTATTCGTCCGCATGCCTAGATCAGAGTGAATTGAACTAAAAGATACTTTATGACGTTTGATATGCAGTTCTCAAGATTGCACTATAAAGGTTTGGGAGACGACACAAGGGAAGCTTATTCGGGAGCTGAAGGTATTTTTATCTTTAGATGCGATGATTAAATACATATAGACTGTATGAGTGCTCGAGGTTGTGGGAAATTATTTCCAGATTATGATTTCATGGAGCACATCTAGATGAGATTGTTTTAGCACGCTTATGATTGAAATTGGTAACGGTGCTGTTTGTGGAAATGGTGAATTCTAGCACTTGGGTAAATGCTGTATATAAATTTGGAGATTATATTCCATCATGTTTCATTTTGTTTTACTTTCGTTGATTCAGGGGCACGGTCATTGGGTTAATACATTGGCACTGAGCACGGAGTACGTATTGCGAACTGGAGCATTTGATCACACTGGAAAACAGTATAATTCCGCAGAAGAGATGAAAGAGGTAACTCTCGAAGTCATCCCCAGTGACTCGTTTGGTTTTCCTGTAATAGGATTTCAGAGTGACTAAAGGCATGTCTTGTTCAGCCTCTGCTTGGCGTGTGTGTACCATATCCTCATTGGAATCTTTTTAGATTACWCAGCTTATTAGATTTCAGATTTTCAAGGACTCCTGCTTGGTATTGTGATGCTGGAAACTGTGCCGACAGCACTCTCGTACAGGTGTTCTGGAACTTTCTTGTGACACTGGGTTCATTTTAGGCAGCATTGGTTCGATACAAGGCAGCGAAACGTGATTCCCAAGAGCGTTTGGTATCAGGATCAGACGACTTCACTATGTTTCTGTGGGAGCCAGGAACCAGCAAACAACCAAAAGCCAGAATGACAGGCCATCAACAGGTAATGATGCGTCCCTTGCCTCYGATACCTTGGAAAATCACTGATGGGTAGTGGCATTTTTGTATGCAGTTGCATTATAAATTTAGAGAATTTCAGGAATTTGTTGCATTTCAGGCATTTCAGGCATTTGTAGATACTATCATAAAGAGAATCGTGCCCATGGGGAGGTCTCCTTAAGGTCACAACGATGACAAGGAGGGCAGTATGATCATTGTGACCATAGGGAAACCTCCACTTGAATCATGGGCAAAGTTTCTCTGTATGATGTCCAAAGTTCCTGACAAAGTCCAATTTTACTGAAAACCCTATTAATTCTAATTTATATCGATGGAAGAACTTTAGTGTCTTCTGCCCTGAAAGTAGAATCATAGTTGTGTCCTCTTGAAATCAGTGTTCCACCTCTTACTGGAAAGGTCTGTTGTGCAGTTGGTCAACCATGTGTATTTCTCTCCYGATGGACGCTGGATTGCTAGTGCTTCATTCGACAAGTCTGTCAAGCTCTGGGATGGATATTCAGGAAAATTTATTGCYACATTCCGYGGCCATGTRGGCCCTGTCTATCAAATCAGGTGAGTTGKACTTCCTGGRCCAACTAATTTTKTAGTTTTTGAAATGCAAATCTGGAGTCTCAGTCAACTCATTGACCATGATCTAGATTATCTCTYCAAGTACTAAGAAAAAKCCAAATTGGGCCTCATGSTTTTCTCTTAGTTTYGTGTAGGTCATGCAGATGCTTTTRTTGTTCAMTCTYRTTTCTTTATTGAATAATGCGCAYAAYRTTGTTCACTGATARTGGTGATAAAYAATWWKACCCTTTTCAATCAAAATAGTCATATTCCGCCATCCCATTGTGCCTGTAGATCTTGGAATAGAACTTGGCCCCTTTGCCTGTCACAGCCTGATTTCATAGCTGAAGCTCAGAATGGAAGCTTATTTTACTCGTGTCTCTAATCTTTTTGAGTGGTATGCAACAGTTGGTCTGCTGACAGCAGGCTATTAGTCAGTGGGAGCAAAGATTCGACAATGAAGGTGCACACCTGACCTTCATCAGTTTTGTATATGGCTCTTAAGATAGATAATAAGCACCTAGATGGTCAAAAGTAGCCGCTATAGGAGTTGAAATGGATCATTTAGGAATCTTCGAGGAAGGTAGCAATATGTTTCAATGTAAAGAAGAGTCATATACTACACTTCCATCAATAGAAATATGTTACAAAGTTATTACCAGTATCAATAATTCTTTATAACAGAAGTGGTACTTTTCTAAATGATTCATAGAATCAAATGACGTAACAAAACACTCCAAAAGAACGAAGAAACTTGCTCTACATTTTTGAACAGTAAGRAAATGCTTTGAAAGTTATTGGCTATGAGCTTCCAATTTGGAATTCCTATTAATAGTCCAGGCCTTTTAAGGGGTTAAAAGGATACGCACTATTCTGAACTCCCTCTAATTATCTTGCTTTTGCAGTACTATTTCATGTATTTCATCTATTTCAGAGTATGACTTCAGAAATAGCAGTTTAGCAGATTTTTAAAGTCTTTTCATGTTTTTGCAGATGTGGGATATGAGGACACARAAGCTACGAGAAGATCTTCCAGGCCATGCTGATGAGGTACATTCTCTTAAAGTGAAGAAATTTTGGTTTCTGGCATCTGAAACTGTTCCTTCTCTTATTTCATTTACTRTAGCCCGCTTTAACAACATTAACTTGCACTAATCTGGAATTTTGTGCATTTGTGATGCACATCAATGAGAGTTTGACGTCTTGAAAATAGATCAAAGGTAGCAAATGTTCGTTAACTCCTAAAGGTCTCTTGCATTCCAAAAACTGGATGCGCCTTGGTCAAACTCAATTGTAGCATCTTTTTTTTGGGTTCAGTTTACAACAAATACCAATATTCAACTGGATTTTTGTTGTTTGAATATGATTATATTAATAAGCTCACTTTTGTTAAAGTATCTAAACCCAATTGAGGGAGGAAAACTCAAGGAATTCAAACTCTTGCATTAATTGAAATAAGTGGCATGAAGAGACTCATTTTCATGTGCTGGTATGAATGACAATGAATTGACTTTCAGGTTTTTGCTGTGGACTGGAGTGCTGATGGTGAAAAGGTCGCCTCCGGAGGTAGGGACCGTGTTCTTAAGTTGTGGATGAGCTAAACACCCATAAGGGTACCCTTACTATTGCTTTGAGTTAGTTATACTTGCAGYTGTTCCCTTGGAAATTTAAAGGCCTGAGGAGCAGGTACTTACTTAATTAAAGCCAGGTTTAAGTGAATGAATAGCCCATTTATAGATTCAATGGCCAATTGTAATTGAATTCAATGATGGCCTGCTTTCTTTTTCAATATGGAGTAGATAATGCTTGAGAGGTGGGAAGTGTCGAGAGTGTTATGTGACATATTAGTGAGGGACTTCAAGACTAATGCTACTTCAAGGGTAGATGCTAGAGTGAGTTTTCAATAGGATGATTTTTCAGAAATATCCGTACTTTGAAGGATAGTTGATCAACAAGTTCAATATAGGTTTCTAAAAAAAATTTAAAGAAAACATCAACTAAGGAGGCAAGATTTTTAGAATCTTCTTTGGTTCTGGTATCTCTTTTTTTATATGAGCCTCTCCTACTTTTCTTGTACCCTTTGTGATTGAGCTTTCAAGGGCATTGTCAACCTTGTTTTTACCCTTGTTTTTATGTGTTAATATCGACAATTGGAAACCCTATACCAAATTCCAATTCTTGATGTGCATTATATTGATGCACTATTGTCAAACTAATTTCTTTTACTGAGAATGTTTAGAATGCACTTTTGGATGGATCAGGGAATTGGAGTGAGAAAGATTGTGGATTATTATTTGACTTGTTARTTTGACAATGAAATTGTTCTCTTGACTAGTTAAAGTGACAATTGAGTTGGCATTATACTTCAAAGTTTGATGCAACATGACATGCTCATCTTGAAGTGCTTTGTTTTCAAGGTTTGAACTGCGAAAAGGTATTAAATTTGAATGAGTTCGTTTTCATGTAAGGCTTGGAATTGTATAGCCAAGAAGATAATGTGGAATCCATTTCACACTTGTTAGACTATTTGTTATCACATTTGTATTAATTTTTGTGCAACATAATAATTTGATAGTGGAAGAGAGTACAATGTGACTTTTAGATTGTGAACTAGGATTCAAACCAAGTAGTAAGGTTTTTTGATAGTGACAATTTTTTTTGAAGAGATATTAGAGAAATGATGGGAAATATTTGGTCATTGATTTTTCCTTTTCCAATGAGTGAAATCATTGAATGGCTATGAAATCTTGGGATTATATTTTGGATGAATGTGCACACTTGGGGATGAATGCAATAAATCAATCAACCTATTTTGGCATGTTTCATTGCTTCCTATGGAAGCATGGTACATAGATTCATCATACTATTGAAGGTCATTGTTTATAGTGCAAAAATAAATGCAATAAAAAACATTACCAAGTGTGCCAAATTATTAAGGTTATTCGCTTGTGTAATGTAGATTTTGCCTAGACTACAAAACCTAGGGAAAACTATAGAAGGGGTTAAATTCCGATGGAAAGGTCAATAAGTCTAACGTTTACGTAGCTAAGGTCACTTGTTTGGTAATTTGGATATTTATTTATGTCGTTTTATGTTTTGTTTTCAAAATAAAACCCAAGGAAACATACTAATGTCAAATTCTCCTTAGTCCACAAATATAATGTTTATTATAGACTCAATGTATGCGTCCCAATCGTATCTAGTGTGTGGCTCATGTCAAATATTCCATGTCAACTTGTCATCGAAGGTGTGGTCAATTTGTCTTATGCATGCTCTAACCACTTAAATGCATAAATATATTCGAAAATTCAAATATTCATGTTCATTTAGTTTATTCCTCTTTTCTTTCTTTCCCTCTACCCGTACTAATCCTAAGCTATTCTTTTTACATTTTAAATATATAAATGGTCCGTAATTCCACTATTCATTCACGGTAGAAATCAATAGGTAATGGAATATTCTTTCCTGGGCTTGAATTAAGTCTTCTTGTTCAGTCCTCTTTACTCTGCATTTAGCACATCCATTTGTCAAATTTTATCCACAATGGCTCATTGTAGCTCCACACTAGCCCAAGCAATTGAGCATGCTCTTTGTTGAATTGATTTTGTGTCAATTTATCCAATAGAATATGGTTAACATGTAAACATATATGTGGACCTAAGACCGTGCTAGTTGACCTATAGCCGTGACTATTGAACTTCTATTTAGCAGTCGATTAGACAACAACCAAGCTACCTGAACAACTTGACATGTACCATGGCTTAGCAATTTGACTTGATTTGATTAATATGCTTACTTGGCAAATTGTACAAGTTATCAAGCCACAATTTTAGACAAGTCAATTGGATCTAATATAAACTTAATTCAAAACAGSTACGTTAAATTTAACATACATATGGTTTTGTCAATTTCGCTTACACAATTGATATAATCAACTGGACTAATTCATAATATTTTCTCACAACTGTATCACAGTCAATTTGTTCATTATTCTCACCTCATACTCACTCTAAGAATTTCAGTCTTACTACTGGTTCATTCTTGAACAGTTCACTTGACCATTTGTCAATTGAAATTTCAATTGTAAAATTGACATAGTCACTACACACTGATCAAGCTTTCAGCTTGTACTACATTATCAATTCAATCGCACATAACCAGGCATGGTAAGCATAGTAGTCAATTGGACTTAATATCCAATTTGAACTCACACACAAGGACAATTTGACATTCATACTACATAACTCCAGACATCGATCTTTCACTGTACTCACCCAACTCGACTTTAATTCACCAATCTCAATTTCTACTTAGCCGAGTGTTTTGTTTTTGGGCCTCATGAGGCCCAAATGCCTCCAAAAAAAATAGGTTGCACCAAGACTATAGAAAAATTTTGAAGAAAAATTGGATGATAATGCCAAATTGCTCCAATTTTCTTTAATAAATTGGATGAAATTGCCAATTTTAAATGAAATTCATCCAAATATGTAGATGAAAAGCTAGTTCTATTCAAAATATAGATGAATACTAAAATATTTGGCTTTATCATTTTCTCGTATGTTTCCACTTTAGCACTTCTATAAAAAAAAAAAAAAAAAAACCCTGACTTAGCCAATTTGACCATCAAATCAATTGATCAATACAATCATGGCTTAAGACTGTAACAAGCTTCCGACACACGGACCACTTAATATTCAATCTCACTCTCACTGTGACTTAATTTAATGAGACAGTTTCTTCTCTCACTGCCAATACACAATTATAATTTCACAATAATTTAATGAACTAGACATTTCAGCTAATGCTCATTACGCTAACAAATTTAGCATACAATCCCACTCACAGTTAAATGGACAACATATTTCATACACAAATTTAGATAACACAATCCAATCTTACAGTCGATTCGAATTTCGTCCAACTTGCAGGCACTTGCTGCCACAGCTTCAACTCCTCAAGAAGATGAATCAATTTGACCAGGCTAAATTTCGAAACACCTGTTGCCACAGCTTCAACTCCTCAAGAAGATGAATCAATTTGACCAAACTAAATTTCGAAACACGTCGTTACCGTCGGACAATTGGCTAGCCACGATTACTCAAACAAACTTACACAATCAAATTGACCAAACCCACTTCATACATAGAACTCACATCCATACTCACAATACTAATCACACAATAATTTCCATAGTTTCACGCACTCACGCAAGTTGACCAGTTCACTAGCAAACTCAATTAGACTATGCAAACAATTAGACTCAAGTTTACTTGACTCCAACTCACACACTCAAGCAAAGCTAAATCACTTTGTTGATTTGACAAATGTCTCACATACACACACTGCAGACTCCTTCTCAAACAATTAATGGATACACAACAAGCTCCAACACAAAGATAATTAGACACAACAAAAGTTTTTGGCCACTTGCCGACTAAACTCCAACTTCACAGCAAGACAAGTTGACAATTGGAAAGTTTAAGATTATATTCACAATATGAGTGCTAGAATACAACAAGCCATACCACCTGTATGGACTGAAGAAAAATCATCTAGACATTTGGACATATAGTCTCAAAACTGGGAAGACACCTCTTCCCAAGTGAGGCACCTTTTAAATTGACCTTTCTAATTTTTCATTGAGTTCCTTCCTATCTTAATCTTTTAATTTTTCAATTGATACATACACGACTATTTGACATGTGAATGGAACTAAAACTCAATAGACTCTCTATTCACATTGCAAAAGGCAATTTGACTCAAAAAAATAAAATCTGGTGATTACAGCTTTCTAATTCATTGGTGAGTTAATGTTGTAAGAATATTGTTGGTTAAACTTGGTAAAATGAGGCCATTCACTGTAGGGTAAGTTTATCAAATTCTTAAATGAATTACTTCATTTTTTTGGTGGTACACCAAAAATCATTCATCAAACACTGTCCTTGTCAAAGTTTTAGGATTAACCCTCACATACTTATAGGTATCCATATATGTGGAATTGTATGTGACTCCTGAAATACAAATTATATACTAAAATTTGACATTACATATATTTGGCAATTGATAACTGAATATTAGCATCTTTCTTTTCAATATCATTTGAATTTAAGCCTTAATATGCTCAAATACTATGTCATAGAATAAATGACTAATTCATAGCTTTTGAGACTTATGAAAGAACCAAAAATGATCCAGATTGGGAGTGCCATATAACATTGCATTCAACTTAATCCTTAAAGAACATTGCATGCCCGAGGGGCATTTTGAAAGTTAAACTTGAGTTTTTCATATAATTTTTTATTTTAATTGCTTTTAAGCTTAACCAAGAAAATGCAGCTCCAATAATATACTTTTTGTTCCAATTTGTTTTTTTTCAAAATGTTTAAAATTTAAAATTTTGTGACATAGCAGGATAGTATCTTGAAGGCTCAAAACTACAATACTTTTTAACTTTTTCTTTTCAATTTCTTTTTTTATAAGCTACAATTAAACACCAAATAAGCCATGACGTTTGACAACATTATATACATTTTTCATAAAAATTTTATATTATTTTAAGCATTTGGGTAATCTCTATGATTTTTATAATGAAATTTCTTCAAAAACTTATATGAAATTCAATTTGATGTTTTAAATTACAAAAAAAAAAAAAAAAAGTTTTAAACACATATTAGTACATGTGAAAAATACCAAAATTTTGAAATGTACATTCTACTGTAGAAATGTAATCTATCCATTAGGTTAGCATGAAATATTCTTCCTTCATTTGTTTGATACGTTGAGATCTTCTGGACCGTGCATCCCACAGTTGCGTTCTTGGTACCATTGGAAAGCTCTCAATGAGGAGGAGTGCACGGGCTTGGTTTTGTAGAGTATTGACCTATGACATGTAAGTTATTGATTTTTGAGTTATTTTTTAGTCTAAAATTTTATAAAATAGACCGTGCAACCCCCAATGGCGTGTTTGGTATTGTTGGAAAGCCCTCGGCAAGGAGGACTGCATAGGTTTGGTTCCACGGTGTTCTGACATTTAATGAGAGAGTTATTAAGTTTTGAATTTTTTGGGGTTTTAAAATTTACTATTGACTGTGGAATTTAATTTGGTTGTAGCAACACAGGGCACACTACACTAGTGATGGTAAATAGTGTTACCTACACTAATTGATTTAAAATAGCCATAAGTTTTTACTCTTAATGAATATTTTTACCAACTATAGGCACAAAGTTTTCCCAACTATAGTGCTATTAGGATCCATGCTCTCAGTAAAAATATTCATGAAGAGTAAAAACTTATAGCATTTCTAAAAGAGTTACTATGGGTAACACTATTTACCATCATTAGTGTAGTAAGCATGACGACAACAAATGCATTGAGAAGTCCTCAGCGAGGGTAAGGCAGCCGTTGGCAATACCGGTAACCGTAGTTACCGGTTGTTACCGCAGTTACTGGCAGTCCAAGAGCTTCCCCTTACAAATTCGTYTCGGCTATGGCGTTGCAGAGATTTTCGCTTCTCTTCGCAATGCTGTTACTTCCAGACAATGTTTGCGAKACTCCCAYTCTGTCCGAACAATTTTTGTCCATYTCTCTTGTGGCGGACTATCAGCTGGTGCTGAGAATCACCTTGCACCAGCTGAAAACAATAATTTCTGCAACCGGAGAAGAATCTTCAGAAGAATAATGGCTGCCGCGAGCCATGAGTCGGAGCGTGGATCTTTTCTTCAATCTCCTCTCGATCAGGTGATTCTTTTCTTTTCTTCTTCCTTCGCGATCAATTGCTTACCCTGATTTTCGCGAAAAGTGTGTTAACGATTTTACGATTTGGAGTGCTGGAGTGTCTCGTCAGGGTTTACTGCTCGCATTCACTGGCTTAATCTGTGTGCAGTAACAGAATGTTGAAAATAGTATTGCAGCTGGATTGCTTACTCTGATTTTCATTGCGAAAAATGAGTTGACGGTTGATGATTTGGTTTGGTGAACTGTTGATTAGGGGTATTGTTCGCATTCGCTTGCAAGATTTATGGATGAGAGTAGAATAGTGGAAAAAGAATTGTAGAGGAATGGTTTCTTTGGAGTTTTATTCTTTGGGGTTTAGATGGTGAGAATGCTGGAGTGTTTTGTTTAGCTTGAGGTTAAATGCTCGTCTTCACTCCCAGATTAATGAGCAAGAGCAGAAGCTGGTCGAGTTGCGTCGCAGCAAGGGCCCGTTCGATCGAGCCGTGCGAGCTCTCACGACTAACATTCGTGAGAGCTATGAGAGCATGATTTTGGAGAATGTGTCGAGCTCGGAGTCGATAGAGCAGCAACTGTGGCAGCTTCACTACAGTTTTATCCAGGAGTTTCGGGCTCGGTTAGGGAAACTGAAAGCGGCTGCTGTGGCTGCTGCCAGTGTTCCCAACAAGAAGAAAGCCGTTGAAAAGCAGAAATTCGAACGTGTCGGGGGTCAGTACAAGTGTTTTCTTGATGAAGCGACGGGGTTCTATCATGGGCTCATTGCCAAGCTCGGGGCTAAGCATGGACTCGGTGGAAAGTTTTCTTCTCCCGGCAACAGAACTGGTATTTTATTCCTGCCGTTTACCGCATTCTCCAGGTTTAAAATTTTTAGCAAGCATGATGTGTGTGAAATGAATGGGAACTTCCTACAACTATCAATGCTTGAGTCTGGACCCCGAAGAGAGCTGAGGAGGAGGGGGAATGTAGAACTGGAATATTTTGACTTCCAGAATAAAATATGGCTGTTGAAGAATGTAGTCCTAAGATTCTTCGGTAATTCATAACAATCTAGAATAATACTCATTTTTCAAGTTCCCATCCCTATACCTCTACCTGTATCTATTCTGGACCTTGCACGAAATTCATGAAGCACCGCGTGCCAAGTTCATCACATCGCTGACGAGCAGACAAAATTTTCTTTTTTTAGCATCCGTGTAGCCTCCGCAATAAGCTGTTGAAAACAGTTATCATTGACTCAGTGGATGCCGACTCTCTCGGGTTAAACCTTCCACAATAAATGATCCGAGATTCATAAATATATTGTAATTGATGCTGCATTTAGTGATGCTGGTCAAAACCTCATTAAAATCAAATTGGTTCCCCGTCATAGCACATCCACTGTGCATAGTTATCCTCACTTGCTGATCATTMAAGAAGGTTTCTTGTAATTCTACAGTTGGTAATGTGGAGAGAATTCACTAGAAAGCAGCCAACTCTATTATGATGTGAACGATATTTTCTTGTAATCATTCCGCGCGGTTGGTGTGCGGTTGGTGTGCGGAGACTTGGAAGCGTACGAACCATGATATGTCTGTGTCTCAGCAACATTTCGATTCATGACTGGTGTGTTGCAGGATTGCACGAGGACGGAAGAGCCATGTTGCAGCCCCTTGTTTCCTGCAGTAGTGGTCTTCTGCAATTGGCTGTCCTGCTACCCGGACTTCTGCCAACTAATTCAGGGTGATGATGAATGTGAGAAACTGCAATGCAGTTTCGTGAAGGAAGCGTGCATGCTCTTATCAAAGTGCGTGCAACAAGTTGGCATGGCCAAACCCCACGACAATGACTCTATAGCTTACTGTGAAAAGGAAGGTCATCACGGAACTGAGACTGTTTTATGGGAAGACAAAGAACTGTGTGGTATAGTCCTTTTGAAGCATTTAGAAACTTCGGAGACTGCTTTGAAGTTATCGGTGTTGGCCAAGAGTGCCCACAATGTTCCCGAGTCTGCGTGTGTTGTGCGTGCGGAGCGCCTTATGAAGGCCTTGACGTTCCTTTGTTCTGTGCTCAAATTGGATTCTTCAGAGCTTGACGCTATTACTGCGCTCAGCAAGTCTGCATTTGGTTGGGCCTCTATGAGAGCCAGTCCTTCTGAACGGATCAGATGCTCCCAATCCTCTGGAGGTTCGGTTAGGACTGCAGATGGATCAATGCAGTTGAAAACTCAAGGCCCGTGTATGGTCCAGCGGAGTGTTGAGAATCCTMTATCAAGTCCTTTCAGAAAGGATGACTGCCTATTTCCGCAGGYCAGGGACCGGAACTCAGGTTCTGCTGTCCCAGCCAAACTTCCAAGCCTCTCCTGTGGTAAGTTACGCCAGTTTCAAAACGGATTTCTGCTACTGCCTGTTACAGTTTCTTCTGCATTCTTTGACTGGGCTCTGAGTTTTCGCTGTAGTTAATAAACCTTTAGTATTTGCTTCACAGAGGCCTGAAAACATATATTTCTATAGCAACCATTCTGCACTTGAAGTTCCTCACGACCTCTGAGAACGTGTCTTCTTTGACACAGTACTGTAGAAGGTGAGGAGTCCTACACATTTTCGTAGTCCAATCTTCGTAACGATATTCCAGRATGATCTGTWGACCAAGACCGCTGACATTCTTGTAAATGTTACTGCAGAAGGCTCTCATCAGCACAAAGTTGTCTCTGAAAGAGAGCTCAAGGGTTCCCGCTTCTCAGAAGGAAGCGCCTTACAACAACCAGAAAGTGAGCCTTGTGAAAACAACTTAGAAAATATCTTAGAGGATCCCGTTTGCAACAATTTAGAGCCTAAAGATGATGGCACCTTGTGTTCCGTTGGTCGGGGAGCGCTGTCACTTGGAGACTGGGTGAAAGCCCCTGCTGGTGGCGATGGAAACGTTGATGCATCCCCAGCTTTAGAGAAACGGACGAAGTCTCGACCGGGGCCTTCAGAGCAAGCTCAGACTCACTCATCAGGTGAAGAATCATTGAATCCAAGTTTGAGCTTCAAGGTAGTTTGCGGAACACCGAAACCTCTTCTTGTTCCCTTGAGCAGGAATGCRGAAGTGGATGATCCAAGAGAGAAGGAGCAACATATAGATTTGTCCACGGTTCGTCATGAGACTGACACCCACGCATCCGTAGCATTGAATCGCCCAGACGCTGCTCAAGATCCCATTGATCTCGACTGTGGAGAACAGAATGCGGAGAAGGATGGCACCACGCTTGAAGGACTTGATTCAAGTAAGAGCAGAAAACGGAAACATCTATCCCATGAACCTTTGAAAGGTACCTCTCCAGACTCTTCGAAAGGTTATGATGCAGTCCACCAAAGTGAAGAAGCGAATCTAGGAGTTRATTCAAGAAAGAGCAAGMAACAGAAACATCCATCCCATGAACCTTCGRAAGGCTCTTCTCCTGAATCCTCGAAAGGCTTTGAAGCAGGTCACCAAAGTGAAGAAGATGGCACGAGGAAGGACGGAGACGGTGTCGACATTGAGCCAGGGAAACAGAATCCCTTGGCAACAAATTTGGAGGAGGTTCGCTRCACTGTCCATGATACAAGGACAGAAGAACTAAACAATTCTCCTCAATTGATGTTAGGTCCTTCCSTTCAGAGTTTACCAGATCATGGTGTTGCATCCAATCAACTGGTTGCTGATATCACTGTAGAGCGGGGCCCTGCAAATCTTGACAATCAGAAAATTGTTTCTTCGGTGGATACTCGAAGAATAGATTTGGAGGACGTCTGTCCTGTCATTTCAGGGCGAGGCAAGAAAAGAAAACACGAAGCCATAACTCCACAGGTGCGGAGCGAATTACCTTCCTCGAGATGCCAAAATTGTCAAGGTACGAATCCAGGTGAGGGCCCTTCCGAAAGGGTGAACGGGGCCGCACCACAAAGTACAGGCTTTGCGCATGGCCATGATGAGGATGCTGGTTGCAGCAGCCAGCTTGGACAAGGAGGTTGCAAGGAACAAAATCCTTGCTCAAGTCAAGGCTCGGGTATGGAGAGTCCTTTCAAGCGACCTCGGCTGAAGGAATGGAACCGTGAAGAATTCGAGAATTGGGTTGACTCAGTCTCTCATGCCATTCCTCAAGCATTGACCAAGCTGGCAAGTGCCTTGCACAAAGCCTCATTCGTATTCTCTGATTTTGGAGCCAAAGTGAATGCTGCCAAATTGAACCTCGGATTTGGAGCTGACCATGAGCATCCTTCCTGCAGCAATTCTTAGCAGGTAAGATAAGTAGCTGAACTCAGACTGGTGCCTGTATAGGAACATTCTTCCATTTGATACGATTGAAAGTGCAACTATGCGATTTGAAGCATATGCAAGCATCCTGTCTTAAATAGCTCACTCAGYAGATTATTCTACTTTATGTACATTAATTTTGTGCATCATACTGTAAAAAGGAAAAGAAAGCTGTCACCAACAATAAACGAATCTCTGATGGATAGCAGGATTTGTTTTTTCATTAATTGTTCTTTATTGGGATAGCTTCAAGGATTTGGTTTAGGCTACCAATTCTGACGAATTGTGCATAGAGTTCTATTATGCGGTATCTTCAACAGAGTTTCCTATAGGCATTTCATAAAGCATGGATTTTGAATGATATAAGACATAAATGAATCGCTGAGGGTTGGCAGAATTTGCAATTCCGGCTGTGCGATTTGCAAGTTGGTTACCGAATGGATACCTCCCAATTCTTGATTCTCCGGCAGGTACTCTGGGATCCTTCACTGAATTCAATTCTCTAACGTCGCCAACCTGACCAACTGTAGATATTCTCAAGTTTTAATGTGTGCTGCCACTACTGCCACATGTCTGCTGCCAAACGGTTAGATGTTGTTGGTTACAATGTCTTGTCAATGTTATTGTACTGGTAAGTTATAACTGTTTGTTCCATGATACTACTCCTTTTCATTTGTAATGAGAGTATTAAGATTTGGCAACAATGTTTAAATGCATGTTACAATCAATTGATTCTTCAGTGAATTATATGCAATGGGTCCTTTCAAGTGCAAAAGAAAGGGATGTGGGCTATCACGGAATGATCAAAATGTAAGAGGTTGCAATAGATACGAAGTTTCACACATTAATTTGGATATGCTTATAGAGAAAGAATACTTCTTGTGGAACAACTTTGCCTTCTCTATGTGTTTAAATTTACACAAGAATGGCTTGAAATTCAATAGATTCAATGAATAGTTCAATGTATTTTGGTCTTTGATCGGATGATCATGAAGATGCTATTAAAAATTTAATATTTAGCTTTATTTTAATTTTTTTGGGGATAATAAACTAGACTTTTTCTGCTTTATATTAGTTAATATCAAAAACAAAAGAAATCATCTCCAATCCTAAAATTAGGTTTGAAGTGCATTGCTATAAGGAATAAGTAATTTGGCACATGCAAATGAAAAAATCTAAAGGGACTACCGTACTTGGATAGGAGGTTCGGCTTTAATTAATTATTTTTTTAAGTTGCCAAATTTTGGACAAACTTAGGGACCTTGTGGTTGAATTTACAAATAATTGCTATGGCAATTTGCCAAAAATCCAAAGAATTCAAATAGAGGAATCTTGAGCTTCAATAAAATACTTTAAAGTTGTTTTTTACATACCACAAGACCTTTGTTGCCAATGTGAAAGCCTTGCTCCAAAATTCCTCTTCTCATGACTTGCTTATTCAACTAAACTATATCATCTTTTGCTACCAAAATTTTTGTAGGCTAGTTGCCAAATTCTTATTTTGTTTTTGACGTCAATGCCCAAATTATGGAAATTGATTTTTAAAGTGCCGAACCTTATTTTTGAACTTTAAATAAATATTGGGCATCAAAGTGCCTAATGTAGTATCATGGATTGAGGAAGTACATTGTTGTCATGTCATTTCATTAGGGTATTTTGGGATTTAGGGACACACCCGTACTTTGGTGAATTGAACAAATGATCTTATTCTTTTTTTAAATTTTATGGATTGTTTCCACTTCTCAATTGCCTCTACCTTTATATCATCCATTTTGATACTGTCTTGACCCCATCATAATGTATCCTAAGAATTCAATTTTTATCAACCCWAACTCATTCTTGAGTCTCTAGTTGCATACAAAATGTTATTCCTAAAATTTGAAGTAACGCTTGAAGGTATTGAACATGATCTTCTATCATCTTGGAATACATCAAAATGTCATCAATGTATACAACAAACTTGTCCATTTCTTTATGAAACACCATGTTTATGAGTGTAGGGGGAGAAACCCTTCAAGGGCAGACCTTTACTGACAAAGAAAACWCCAAAAGAGGCAATTACACACCCGGAGGTGATAAGCACCGAAGGTAGAAGACGCCCGAGGGCGGGGGCGAGGAGAAAAGGAAAGGGCGCTGAAAGGCAGGAGCGGACGGGAGTCAGAGCACCGGAAGGCAGGGACAAAACATGGGTACGGCACCAGAGGGCAGGGCAGGACGAAAAAGAAGGGAAGACACCCGAGGGCAGGGGTGAAGAAAGAACCAACAAACCAACAAGGCTAATAGATAGAATTGAAGACGCCCAGCAATCCATGTTTATGAGTGTAGTAAATGCCGATGGCTAATTGTAATGTCCAAATGGCATCACCAAAACTTGTCTGACATGTGTCTTGTCTTGCATGTAGTTTTTTCAATGTTGCCATCTTACAATGTAGATATTGATCATGTTAATGTGGATACTAATCAACATTCCTACCTAGTGATCAATATCTATCCCAATGAGATCATTAATTCAAGGCAAAAGTGATAATTGTTCCAACAAATCAAAGAGATTTTTAATTCGACGCAAATGTGATAGTTGTTTTGTTGAAATTGGAGTTTTCTTGTGTGTATTCAATTTATTTTAGATGCACATTTAATGATGGTAATTTCAAGTTCTAATGAAAAATTTATAATTGAAAGTTGGTAATGGGTATAGAAAGCTAGTATATTGGTTTCATTAAGGACACACTCAGTAGGAAAGGCTACATGGAGTTTTAGGCCATGTTTTGATCAATTTTCCTCTTTGGGATACAGAGTTGAATGTTGCCATGTCCTACCTCAAATGCCCGAGCCTTTCCAAATGGTTTTTGACTATGAAAAAAGAGCATGGGCTTATAGTTATCTACAATGAAGCATACTGTTATTTTTTCAAAATCTAACGGTATAATTTGATGCTTAGAGAGCTTTTTTAATAGAGTGCATACCAATTTTGAGTGTGAAAATGAATAAGAGTTGTGAGATTATAACAAGAGAAATTATGCACATATCCTATTTTTAGTATGTTGCCTCTTCCCACAATGTTTGAGAAATTTTCATACAAGAGTTTTTTGGAATAGGAGGTGATATAAGCTAGAAATTAGCACACTATAATGCAATTTTGAAAACCTTCCAATGGAGACCTATCAAACTCATAAAACAATCCATCTTGTAATTATTGAATTGCAATCAATTTTATAAGTATAAATTGCAAATTAATCCAGTTCAGCCCTTGCATGTTTATATTTTCAATGGTTAAAATCATAAAAACACTTTACACATTACATGGGAACCATTTTCAAAGCAACTGGATAAGTACAATTTTTTAGATCTCAAATCAGGTGAAATTGGCAAATTTTGCCTATAGTCAGGAAATTGAAGCTTTATACTTCTACTAATGGCGCATATATGCCTTTGAAGACCTCTCAAAAATCAAATATTTACCTGTTTTAGTGAAAAATAAATTTTTTCAGTAATTAATCTTCAAAACTATTTGAATTTTTTTTTAAATTGTTAAAAGAAATTTAACTACCGACAACAAAACAAGGCTGAAATTTTAGATTGACCATATATGGCTGGTTGGGCAATTAGGGGTTCAAAGGACTTTGAAATTGAATATTCATTCGATTTGTTAAACTGCACAAATCATATGAGATATATTTCACTTTCTTTTTCATGCAACTTTTAAAATTGATTGATTTAAATAAAATTATGTTTGTAAAGTTGCATCTAGTTGAAAGTGATAGAATGTATTTGACTATTTGATAGAGGCATTCAAACTTTAAAGTGGATAGTCATTCAAGTTGGTTTTCTCAATTGATTATTTCATGAATGAATTGTTTATGTAAATTAGAATTTGAGCCCCCCCACACTCCTGAAAAGCTCTTGTGGTAGCAATCAATACGAGATATTGCCATCACAAGCATTCATGACCGTATTCAGTACCTATATAGTATTCTGTATTCATATTTTGTATCATATTTCATATCATATTCCATACAATATTTTAGATTTTGTACACCATATCCTATTCAGTACAATATTCAATATTTATATTTGATATTTGTATTCCGTATCGTACTCTATATTGGTAGCATCAATTGCTATTGATTTTTTTCTAGATTGATGGCATTGGAGGGGCTATTTATTTTAACCCCTAAATGCCAAAGGCACCCAGTTTGGGTGTTGACAATACTTTGAAGTTAAATAAAACCTAATCAAGTTGCTATTTTGGATAGTTTATATCTTTTGAAAGTTCTTTTTTAAGTCTAGTTTTAGCATCTCATTTTGAAAATGATTGACTACGATTTTCCAATTCAAGACTTTGTGCAAGGGTGCCATTGCAGTCTTGACTTTCTATAGTGTTGATGGCTCTTGGAAATGAGCGTCAAATACACTAGATCTTGGAGAAAATATCACATTAGAAATTCATTTAAAAAATTGTAGAGTAGATTTTGAGAAGCCATAAATCGATTGGGGTTATGTATGTTAGGCTTTTTAATCTCATTTCTTTTTGGTGAACAACTTCTTAGAGTTGACATGTGAAAAGAGGATTGAAAGACTTCAAATTACTTTTGCAGTTTAACACCCTCGTGATCAAACATTACAATCTTTCAATCCATATTATTTTTTTAATTTTTTTTCCTATATGATCTTTAACGTGTCTAGTTTGAATTTGTATGGTTACAATTCAAAAACAACTAATACAACTTATCAAAATGTTGACTTTTTGTTCAACGCACACCAAATTCCTAGAAGCTCAAAAAAAGCCTCATACATTTAGGAATTAAAACCAAATCAACTGCTTTGCTTTTTCCACATCGAGAAAGGTAATTGCAAAAAAAAAAGAGTGTTTGCATCATTACGCGAGATAGATACATTCATCACAATAGGTCAAAGAAAGAAAAAACACTCCATTGAATCTTTGAATTAGAATTATCCGAAATCTCTATTACCGGTAATGTGTTACACATTTAAAAAGAATATTTTTTAAACTGGCTATGAGGTTCCACCATTGACAACTCAAGACCTCAGAGTTAGGGTTTAGGGTTTCCCTTTCGCTTCGAAACGCCACTCGAACCTCGTCCTAGAGGACGGGCGTCTTGCACATCGCCGCTGCGGGAACTGCCGGCGAGAGTTTTTTCCACGCTGTTGCTTCCATTTGTCTGTTCTAAGTTACGGTAAGTTTGTTTCTTCGATTCGTGACTTTAGAGTCTTGTTTTGGAGTATCATGGAGTTTTTTGGAGCTCTCTGGAGCTTTCGTGGAGCTTTCGTTTCTTCGAATTGTTGGTTACTTGATCTCGAAGGAAARTCCGGTTGGRCGGAAATTCKGATTGACCTGGCGCGGACGCCWTRTATACTTGGGCTGTACGGAATTGATGTAATGTGGTTGAAAATATWAATCTAGGGTTTTACAGCTTAGCGTTGCAATAGTGTTTTGTCCGCGTTTCGTATTTGAAGTATGTGGAGTTTCTATTCCGCCGTTTCGGGAAAGTGCATTCGGTAGCTCTTGGAATTGCCAGTGACGATTACATTTGTTTAATATACTCAGTGGGATCACCTTGCTACTGTGCTAGRAAGGTATTGTGTTTTTGCAGGTGSCATTTCRTTGTTGAGGTAATATTAAGARCACGRTACTTCTAGAGCGCGTTGTGGGATGGTAGWRTTCTAGGATGCAACTGACGAGGAAGTGAAAGCGGTATAAATCCTAACCTAAACATGCGTTTTCGTTGTGGTAGCCTCTTGAACATTTGTGCCTGGTAGAGGCCGTGAGAATGGCGGAAAAGGGGGATGAGCGGGTGAGTGTGAACGATCTTGACGTCGCAGAGAAGGTGAGCATCAGCGGCGCTGAAGCTCCGGAGGCCAAGACCAAGGAGAAGAAGGAGAAGCCCAAGAAAGCCCCCAAGGAGAAGAAGCCCGTGGTGCACGGAGGAGCTGGTCAAGGAGGTTAGCAGTTGCAGATTGCGTCTCTTTTTTTGAGTAATCTCATTGTTTTGGAGATATTTTTCCTTTTTTTTCCCTTTTGAATTGGATTGCTGAAATGGCGCGCACAATGAAGTGTTAGAGTTTGTGTGGACATGGCCGAGGGTGTTCGATCAAGAGCAATTGTCTTGTCTAGACTTTGACGATTTGTTGCAACGTTGCGTCTGTAACAAATTCTCTAATATTTCATGTGTGGGTTGGGTAGCCAAGAAGGAAATGAAGAAGGAGTCGGGACTTGGCCTTGCTTTCAAGAAAGATGAAAACTTTGGAGAGTGGTACTCAGATGTAAGTTAGCTGAATTGATGGTTTTGAAAAGTCTTTAGACCTTCGCAGTGCAGCGTTCCATATATTTCATGCCCATCGGAACACACGTCCAGATCTCTGAAGTCATTCAATCGTTTGGTTTAAGCCCTTTGTGCATTGCCTTCACTGGTCAAACTGTTATACTCGAATTGGAATTTGTTTTATATCGCCTCGTTATTTACCGTATCGGKCGGTTGTTTGGAGCTACAGATCGTTGTGCGAGGCGAAATGATTGAGTACTACGATGTCTCGGGCTGCTACATTCTGCGGCCATGGTCGTACTCCATCTGGGAATCCATCAAGGACTTTTTTGACAAGGAAATCAAGAAAATGGGCATTGAGAACACGTACTTCCCTCTGTTTGTTTCGGAGAAGGCTTTGACCAAAGAGAAAGACCACGTAGAAGGCTTTGCGCCTGAGGTACTTTCTTGCATAGATTTCGTGTTTGTTCTCGTGCAGTTCAGCGTCACGAAACTCGAAACCTGAAGCTTACTCATGTGCTTCTGCATCAATTTCTGCTTGTTCACTTTGTATTTGACGTTTGGCGATGGCCAGGTTGCTTGGGTGACGAAATCTGGAGATTCTAACCTTGAAGAGCCTATTGCCATTCGGCCCACCAGTGAAACTGTAATGTACCCTATTTTCGCGAAATGGATTCGTGGTCATCGTGATCTTCCGCTTAGAATCAATCAGTGGTGCAATGTGGTGCGATGGGAGTTTAAGCACCCCACCCCTTTCATCAGGTGGGGCTTTGAGAATTACCTGGAAACTGATTTGAATATTTTCTTAGAGTTGAACAAGTTTTGAATGAATAGATTTCAAGTTACTACTTCTAGTTAACCTGCTGTGTACGGTCCTAGGGTAGCAAGTGGATGACTTGATTCCGGTGAGGTGAAAGTTTACTGGAGAGGTTTCTGAGAATGATTTGGTTCATGTTGCTGAGGCCTTGATAATATTAACCTTGTAGGCATGCCTTTAATCAACTTCGATACTGTAAATCTGATGTAAGAATCTCGCTCTTTTTACGCAGGAGTCGTGAGTTTTTGTGGCAAGAAGGTCATACTGCATTCGCTACCAAAGGAGAAGCAGACATAGAGGTTAGTCACATCTATTTCATAACCTAGTGACTCGTAATTAAAATTTGGGTTTTACACATTTTCGATGAGGTGAGGAATGTTATGCTCAGTTCTGAAAGATTTTTAAAGCATCTTCAAATTGTAACCAGCTAACGGTTTSGATTCATTGATATGTCGGCAGGTGCATCAAATTTTGGAGTTGTATCGCAGGGTGTATGAGGAGCTTCTTGCAGTTCCAGTCATCAAGGGCGTGAAAAGCGAGGTTGAGAAGTTCGCTGGCGGTCTGTATACCACCACTGTTGAGGTACATTTCTGTTTATCTTGATGGCATTTTCTTTTTTACTTTGTAATCCCACCCTTATCCTAATTTCTGAAGGACCAAGCAGCCCTTGTTTATTTTTTCACGTGTTCACCTAGCCTGTGATGGTTCACCGTGAATAACAAGATAAAAGGTTGGGAAAACGATAATATTTTTGTAAAAGTATAAACAGTGTTGAGCTTCAGTACGTTACTCACGTTCTGTGTGTAAAGTGAAAAAGTGAAGTACTTTGAAATAGATTTCTTCAGGGGTGAATATCGTCTATGACAAAGCACCAAACTCGTGTATCTATTTATGCTAAGGTAGGAACATGAGGTCCAGGTCGCTAAGTCAACTATATTTTTCTTTAATTAATCGCCATGCTGTGCCCATGCACAGGCGTTCATCCCTGCCACAGGGCGTGGAGTGCAAGGGGGCACATCACATTGTCTGGGCCAGAATTTCGCCAAGATGTTCGAAATCTATTTTGAGGATGAGAACAAGGAGCGTAAGATGGTGTGGCAGAACTCTTGGGGTCTTACCACCAGATCTGTAAGTCTTTGCTGGTTACAATTTGCTACCTGYTTGACACATTCAAAGTTGTAAGTATATTCAGTTTTGTTATGCAGCATTCTTCCTGTAGGTTCTCTTATTCATTAAATCTGTGCTGATTGCAGATTGGAGTTATGGTGATGGTGCATGGAGACAACAAAGGACTGGTTCTTCCCCCAAGAGTAGCACCCATCCAGGTGGTTGTCATTCCTGTGCCGTTCAAAAATATCGACCCCTCCGAGGAATGCTTGAAAGTCACTCGACAGTTGCAGGAAGCCGGATTCAGAGTGAAGGAAGATTTGAGAGATAATTATTCTCCTGGGTGGAAGTGGTCACATTGGGAGCTCAAAGGTGTACCCTTAAGGATTGAAATTGGTCCCAGGGATATTGAAAAGAAGCAGGTACAACCAGTGACGCTTATCGTATCTTCGTTAATTACTAGGAGCTGTTCTGAATTTATGTAACAGTGTTTCGTGGTTTTAGAACATGATGGGATTTATTTCAAACACAAGCTCTCATATTCTTAATGTAAATGCTGAGGTTTATCCCAGTATTTTCAATTTTTTTCTTGTTTATTTTAGTTTTAGTGTGTTACAAAACCTGCACTTATTTTCTGGTGTTTATAAGCTTCTGTGGTAAAAGTACTGTTGGATAAACTTGGTTTCCACGCTTTGGTATTTTATAGGTTCGAGTGGTTCGCCGAGACCTGGAAGACAAAGCTGAGGGGCGATCTCAGGATATCCCCGTGGCTGGCCTTGTGGAGAAGATCGGGGAGATTTTGGACACGATACAAAAAGGACTCTTGGAAAAAGCTCGAGAAGAAAGGACCTCCTGCATAGCAGTAGCTGATAACTGGGATGACTTTGTGACTGCTTTGAAYAACAAGAAGATGGTCCTTGCACCGTGGTGTGATGAAGTGGTGAGTGTGATTTTTAATCCCTAAAGKATCAAGAGACCCAAATTAGACTTGATATCTTCACCTGCTGTTTTGAGTAGGTCATATRTGGGCTTTCTTTTCTTTTCTTTAAATGTTTTGACCAGCACATGCATTGCTCGTCAATAATTTCGCTGATATTAGAATTAGTCACATCTGAATTCTGTTTTTCGCAGTAGGGTTCATCGAACCAATCATACCTTAACAATGAATACTTGGTGCTCTAGGGATAAATTCTGAACTGCTCAAATGGCCTAGAGTGGCCTCTATATCTTTAGGAGTTGAAATTTATCATTGATGAAGCATGACCCCTAGAGGAAGGTTACAAATTATATTAGTAGAACGAAATAATCTCGTTCTACATTTTATAACAATAGAATTATATTTTGTAAGTTCCTATAGTCTACTATTAGTTTGCAAAGTGGATGTTCTATTTTTTGTTTGGGCCTATAGGAGCGAGGTTCTTTATTATCGTGACGGTAGAACTGCTACYGTRCCTGGGTTCTCTGGTGGAAGTTATTCGAATGTACAGTAATCAAGTTGGGGATTTGAATATGCAGGAAGTGGAGGAAAGTGTGAAGGCAAGAACAAAGGGAGAGGCTGGTGCTGCCAAGACTCTGTGCATGCCATTTGAACAGGAAACCCTTCCAATGGTGTCGAATACACTCGCTGAAGGTGCYTATCTGTTATTTATTGTACTTTGGCCCTTTTAGTTTTCTATCTATTCTTTGCGTCATTTGCGTCGTATGCACCTCGTGAAAACCTGTTCTGACTGACGCTGTYGTRCTGGGCGACAATCTCAGGAACCATGTGTTTTGCATCTGGCAAACCTGCGAAGAAATGGGCGCTGTGGGGACGTAGTTACTGATCAGAAGTATCTCCCTGTTTGTACACGGTACCTGCTTACGGTGACAGCGAGTTTGTTCTGTTGCGCATAAATGTTTTTKCAGCGTGATTTGATCTTGAAGTGCAGTCTGCACCTCTCATTATCAGCTTTCAGCTTTATGTATGCTTGTGCACGATTTATATGCGTGTAATGCAACTTTTATGAAGGTGCCTGAAAAGCAACCATTGTAAATCACGTTCTGCTTACAAGCTGTCCTTATGTCGACTTAAGAAAGCGATGAGGAAGATTGCACCTAGGTCGAATTACTTCAATTTTATGTGCATATGCTGAAGTTTGCCTTGTTGAACCTCACATCATACGAACTCACTACACCCAGTTAGGACCTGCGAGAATCTACCCTGGGCATTGCTCTGAACCATACAGACCCTTCGGATGGCACCGGTCAGAGGACACCCTGCCCAGCGACATGTTCCACGAGACCATGATGCACAGGCCAGAAGGTATTAATTATACATCACTATTTCTATACATCAGAAAATATCAGAATATATCACTTGAAGTAAACAAACAGGCTCAACTGCGACGTTCAAATTATACTTTGAATTTTACAGAAGTCTGCAAAGTGTACAATGCTACATCAGTGACTAAATTATCACCCAAACTTGTCGATGACATGCCCCAAATGCGACACTCTTACCCAAAAGTGCTGTTTGCAGGGGTATGAGGAGATGTGAAACAATTCCAAAGCGTGGTGTCTCGAGAATCACAACACCCAAGAAAGGTGAATGGAAAATGGAAGAAATAAAAAAAAGCACATGGAAATTGTAATACATAGAAATTCATGGTTCTACAAGTTAAGAGCAATCTGAGCACAAAAGAGAAGCTTCCTAAGGTGGGTACACCCAAAAGCGCAGCTGACCTTAAAGCGCCATCTATATTCCATGTACATTTCCAAAATCAGTCATGTACGCAGACTGTAGATGGCGCTTTCAGAAACAATCTTTGACCCTTAATAACTTTTGCATATTGTATCCAAATGGCATGTTCTTTGGTGCATTAGAACCTCCTTCCACTTGCCAACAAGACAGTATGAAATTCTAAATAGTCTAATAATAGTAACTAGACATAGTACCAATTTGTGGTGCTTTTGGGTGCACCCACCTTACGTTACCTAGTGTCTCAAAGAAATGGAAAGAAGCTGGAAACTAAAGACCAGAGGGAAGAAGACAGCAATTTGAACACTGGGGAAAACTTGAAGGACGCTTGATTTCGGTGGTTTTGAAATTGGGTTACCAGTGGGCCCTAATATAATATTGGCCAACTGCGAGTGTTCCCGCCAGTTCCTCCCGCCAAGTCTGACGAAGCGTGGCGCCACCGCAGTGCCGTTATTCTCAGCTCGCCATCCACCCCCTATTTCTGAGTTCCAAATTCTCATGTTGCGGATCAACGTCATCGCCTTGCCATTCCCCCTTGCCATTGCGCCATTCCACCTCTGGAGCCCTGCTCTTGCTGCTGTCGCAATGGAACCCCAAGCAAAGATCCCGAAGCTGGACGACAACAACAACAACAACAACGGGCATATCAACAATGGCAAAGTAGTCCTTGCGTCGCAGGCGTTGAGGATYAAGAAGCTCTCGGAAAACGCTGTCGTGCCCTCGCGGGGTTCTGCTCTCGCAGCTGGTTACGATCTGTCCAGGTTCGTAGCACCCATCTCTTGCTTTGGTGATCTTACCCTCTTCCCCCGCTTTCACATTTTCCCAATTCTCGATTACATGGTTTTCATGTGCTGCATCTGATTCTTTTGTAAGAATCGCAGGAGATATTGTGAATGAGGGAGTACAGGATGTGYCATTACAGAAAGTGAGTTTTGAGCCTTCGCTTTAGAGGTCTGCYGAGTCTTCAGATAGGGTTTGGCTCTGGAGTGTTGTTTGTTGTGGCGTGGACTTTGGAGAGCCTTTGGTATTGATGGTGGATGGGTTGCTATTCTCGCAGTGCTTATGACGCTGTTGTGCCTGCCCGGGGCAAAGCGCTCGTGAAGACTGACTTGTCCATTGCCATTCCTGAAGGCACATACGCTCGCGTTGGTGAGTTTTGTCTTTTAATCATTCTTATGACATCTGCTTCTTCTGCGCACATCTTGCTGAGGCTAGTTCTGCAGCGAATTACATTAGCTGTTTCTCGAGATTACCCCCCAAAGGAGCAAGTAGTCCGRATKGTGCTCWAGYTTTTAGCAGATTTGAGTAGGTCATATTGGCGCTCCATTTGTCCTCTTCTTATCTTATTTTTTGAYCAACACGTCTACTGTCCTTCACTGACTCTGATGATGTAAATTTGGATAGTATTGTTCGCAATATGTTCAATCAAAATGTTCAACCATTTCAAAAACCCTATTCCTTGGTCATTCGTTTTAGGGGTTACCAAAGAACGAGGTGATTCGCAATGAAGTTGGGATTTATTTCGACTCGTCGAGATCAAGGCTGTGTCATTAACTGACTTTGCTSAATGTGCAGCTCCCCGCTCTGGTTTGGCATGGAAGAACTCGATTGATGTTGGCGCTGGGGTGATCGATGCCGATTACCGTGGACCAGTTGGTGTCATCCTCTTCAACCAYGCAGACTCTGATTTTCAAATCAAAGCCGGAGACCGGGTTGCTCAGCTCATTCTGGAGCTCATCGTCACTCCCGATGTTGTGGAAGTGGACGATTTGGACGCCACAGTCCGTGGCGAAGGTGGATTTGGTTCCACCGGAATTTCGCTTGTCGTGGAAAGTTAGGTAGAGTAGTCTTCTAAGTGCTTATATTTGCTCTTGATCAGCACCTCTAGGTTACTTCACCTAGAAATTTTGTACAGAGCTTGATCTTACGACACAGAGATGTGCATCGTCAATGGAAGAATTGAGAAGATGCCAGCAGGGTTCAGGGTTGGATGGCAAATGAATTTTCTTGACAGATGTTGAGCAACATTGGTCGAATGGTTGAATAGCATCAGTGTGATGAATTTGCAAAAGCCTGGAAGTGTATTGGTATTCAAGTCCACCGTCTGGAAATCAAAGTCATTTGGAAATGTGATAGTATGCGACTTGGTGATGGGTCTGTCGAAACTATTGCCTGCAAACCCTTTGAAGTTCGATGATTTGAAAATGTAATTTTCGAAGCATGCAAATGATATCTTTGTACAAGTTTCTAACATCCTGCACCCTAACCTCATGGTGCATTTTGTAGTGTTGCTGTTCGCCTATTTGAGTGGGATTATGCTTTTTTTTCACTCTGGTTTCTGGTTCCACGAGACCATGATTCACAGGCCAGAGGATATTAATTACAATCAGTGTTTGTATACATCAGTGTTTATATAAATCAGAAAGTATGAGAATTTGTCATAAGTATACAACCAGTTCCAACAGCAACGTGCAAATAATACCTTAAGACGTACAGAAGAATGCAAAGTGTTGGACACTGTCTTGCTACATCAGTAACTATGATTGTCAACAACTTACTCCAAATGCCACATTCTTACCCAGAAGTGCTGTCTGCAGGGAATGAGAAGATGTGGAAAGATTCGTAAGAGTGATAAATTGCCTACAATACAATTCAAAATACATAACGTCACTTCTCAACATTGAACTGCACATGCCTCACTTCAATCCAAGCCCAGGGTGAAGGAGACGAGAGGGTTCCACACTTTCCTTGTCCTCGTACTCCGCAGCATCCATTAAAGACTCTTCATAATCTGTTGCATCAACAGTAGTCGGCATAGCGCTGCTAACCCCATCACCAGCTCCTAGACCCCCAGCACGGATCAGATCTTCGCTTGAGATTGGGGCTTCCATATTCACATCCACGCCTTCGCCACCAACGGAGTAGTCCAGAGGTATGGCAGCCTTGCTCCTGCAAAATTATGACCACACAGTCATCAACGCTCTCAATCAGGAAATTTTYCWCTCATAAACTTAAACTCTYMGGAAATAAGACTTWAATCGGRCTMTGATACAAMATATTGMCCCAGACAAACACATCAATCTCAAACTGTTGYACACRAGACRWAACAAGAAAATCTAACAACGTAACCCTAAACCCTAAACCTTAAACTGGAACTGTTACAGTTACGAACTCCATGGTGATTTACCGTGAGGCTGGGGTCTCGGTCTCTTTACGCACATCTGCTGGTTTGTTTWTCAGCTGCGYACCAGTTTTCGCGTCAGCCATTCTATGAAACAGTCAAGAACCTGAAGCCGGTGAAGCGATAAAGAAATCCGAGGAAGTTCTTGAATTTCTTKGTTTGAGCTTCGTTCTCACAAACTGCCGAAGCGGCTTCTCATACGCTACAAGATTACAACAACTCGAAATCAAAATCAAAGCGAAGTAAGAAATTCGAATGCARACTCATCAAGCGTGACGGTGAAAACACGACGGCACTCTACAAGCGGCTATATGTTCATGGACAAAACTGCCACTTCATACTGTGGAGTCTCGACAATCACAACACCCAAGAAAGATGAATGGAAAATGGAAKAACTAAAACAAAGCACATGGAAATMGTAATACATAGAAAATTSATGATTCTACAAATGGAGAGYAATCTGAGCACAAAAGAGAAGAACGGGCAAGCTTACTACGTTACCTGGTGTCTCAAAGAAATGGAACGGAGCTGAAAACTAAAGACCAGAGGAAGAAAACAGCAACTGGAAACYGMGGAAACCGTGAAGGACTGAATTTCAACTGCAAGGCCACAWTTAGGGTTTCCAAGTGGCATCGCAGGAGCAATTCCACGTGTCCTTCACTTACCTGCTTTCTGCACTGTATTTCTTTTAATTTTCTTCATCGGCAAATTTTTGCCGGGGTCTTTCCTGATTTTAGCCCTTGAAGGACGGACCGGTGGCCGTGGAAATCATGCATTTTGATACCGTGTGACATCATCTCCTTTGAAAAAGCTAAATATGTTCATTGGAAGTCAAAGTACTAGAAAAGATCTCCCCTTTTCACCCCTAATACCGAGGATGAATGATTGCATTTCTGTCCTACAAGGAAAGATTCTTTGTCATTCATCGGACGCAAAATGTCCTCGGCGTCGTTTAAGGGTTAACCCTTAAAGGACGGACCTATTATTGAGTAGAAAAGGCGGTCTGTGGATTGTGGACTGCGAAGTGTTAGACGGTGGGAAGTTAAACCGTGTTGTACCTAAAAATGACAGTAACATTTAAAAATTTGCTACAATACCTAAAAATTTGATGATAGGCATACAGGACTTGTCAATGCGGGTATGAATTTCCGTGGCTTTGTGTGACAATTTGCAGCACCTAAAAATGATAATACATTCAATGATCCTATTCATTACTTTCCATGTCAAAGCACGTCTCTATTTTCACATTTACCCAAAAAATGGATGAAAAATACCTTTTTTGCATCCATTGCAATTTATTTTTGTCATCCAAACGACCCGAAAGGTCCTTGTCATTCTTTAAGGGTTAATGCGCGGGTCCCTCTAGAAATCATCATTTCTAAAACCGTGAGAACAATTGGTATTAAAAAAAATCAAAAGAACTCATTTAAAATCAAAGTACTTTAGAAGATCTCCCCTTTCCACACAAAACTCCAAGGATGAATAGTTTCACTTTTGTCCCTGTCATGAACATATCCCTAGTCATCCATTGGACTCTAAACGTCCGCGGCATCTTTCCTGGATAAACCCTTCACGGACAGACTAGTGACTGTGGAAATCATCCATTTTGTCATACCTTGAGAATCACTCATTTAAAAAAAAATCCAAAAGCACTCATTGAAATTCAAAGTACTAAAGGAAATTTCCCTTTTTCACTCAAAATTCCAAGGATGAAGAATTGCACTTTTGTCCTACAGTACAAAGAAAGATTCCCTGTCATCCACACGTCCACCTTGACATTTAAGGGTTAAAGTTGGATAGCTTTCCACCAAAAAATGGAAAATTGTCAAACTTCTATCCGAGACATATGAAGGGTTGGTCAAATGTTGAATGAAGTAAACTAATTTGAGAGGATATGATGGATGAAAGTATATAAAAAATGAATAATTTTTTTGACTTGCATACGTTCAAGGATGTTTGTTGTCATACCAATGAGAAAATCAAATATGATCAATGAGTGTTTTGAGCTAGTGGATTGAAATGGTCCTAAGGTAATTAATGACACCTAAAAGTGCATAAATAAGTTGTGCAGCATATCTAATGTGTTGTAGAAAATGAACAACAATTTTTGCACATTTGTGAAGGACTATGAATCAAAATGCAAGTGGTTCCACAAATTTTGGATGCATTGTGCCAATTAGTTACAAATTTTCAAAGATGTAAGTTGTAGGTCGTTAAAAGTGTCATGTAGGTGATGCCAAAATGCATTTGATGGGCATAAAAAAATAGTACTAGTAGTATCAAAACATGTCACATAGAAGAAGTTAAATCAACACAAAGTGTACCTCAAATTAACCACTTGTAAGGTTTCCACCTCCATAATACTATAAATAGAACTCCAAACTACTCAAAATGGCCTCCAATTCCACCTTACACTTTTCATAATGCGCACCATTTTAGAATCTTCTTTATGCATTTTTCCTTCTAAAATAGGAGGTGATTTTGAGGAGTGGTCCATTTTAGGTGTAGTTATTGTATTGTTGTGACACTTTGAGAAGCGATATGTACACCAAATACTTACATACTCCTTCCATTTCATATTGGAGTGCATTTATTGTATCTTAAAGATCGTCACATTGTGATATGGGAAGAAGGTCCCATAAAACGAAGTTTTGGCAAATTGTACTGTACAGTACTGTACGGTGGGGTTCCGTAAAGCAGTAGAGGTTTATTGGGGCCTCTGGAGGACGGCAAGTTCTCAGAAAGCTCCGAAACTGTAAACTACGCCACTCTATCAATTTGACATGAGCTGGCCACATCAAAAATCATTATTTAATTAATTTTTAAATATTTTCAAAGTATTTTTCATTAAATTATTTAATATGTTTTTATATGTTCTTTTGAAATTATTTAATTATGATAGTTCAGCATTGTTCCTAGCATATGGAAGCAACCCTAAACAATCTCCCACCCCTCAAATTTTCCCTTATGATACCAGCATTCTGGACAATCAATTTTCTTAGCATAATATAAAACAAAGTTGAAAGTTTTAATTTGCACAAGTGACATTGATATTTTATGCAATTCCAATCAAGCATACCAAATTTTAGTTTCAAAAAACCAAAACTCCATTTTTGGTGAATTTTTTAATTTAATTTTCATGGTTTTATATGAAAATTTATTGAAAGACATTGGTGATGACTTCTTTAAACTCAATTGCGGGGATATGTAGAAAACCTCCATACATACATCTTTCCTTCAACAAGCATCTTTGAAAAAAAAGGTTCACAATTTCTTCTGGAGAAATTTCCATTTTGAAGGAATTTTGCCCTTCGTTTGAAAAGAAATATCTCTTAATTTAATTTAATTTCCGCATTTTTCCTTCTTGATATAGCTAATCTTGTGCATTTGAGAGTGATGGTACAATTCTTTTGCAAAAAATTAATTACAATAAAGAAATATTTACTATCAAAACTAAGGACACATTCACGTATTTTTGTGGTAGCCCATTCTATAGTTCTTTATTATAGATTACCAAGCTATTCTAAGTCCCCTCGGAGCTGGCCCGGTCTTCTTTTCAATTAAAACTTCAACTTAGCCCCATCTAGCTTCCAATCAAAATCTTACTTGGATCCAATCCAACTAGCTCGACACCTAATTTGATTCCCAATAGCCACCACCTCATTTTGGCATTCACATTTAGCAATCTAATATTTTCCCATTTGCTTCGAAACAACATCATAAAAGATAGCAAAACCCAAAGAGTGCCTAAACTATGCCACACTAGCCAAATGAATGGCCACCAGTGTTCCTTGCAAATGCCTCCAAAATCTGATTTTAAGTACTCCAAAACCATTTTTTGAAAACTAATTCAAACTCAAAATTCTAGGACAGTAGGAGTGCATCAAACTCTACTTACAACTCAAAATGGATTTATAGAAATGTAATTTTCAACCTTACTCTAGAGCATTTCGCCCAACAAAAAGATCATTTTGGGACCGAGGGAGAGCTAATTAGATACTAAAGTAAGTAGCAAACATTCAAGTTCTATTGTTCTAAAATGTACACCTCTAATATCATTATTTTTGTAAATGGTCCATTAGATGTTTGGGAGGGCATTTAGAAGATTGCAAGTTCCTAGGATGTGGGAACACATTGGGAATGAATTGGAAACTTTGGGAACTCTACCACATAGGCAGTCTGACATGGCTGAGAGACTGCCACGTCAGATAATACTAATTAATTGATTTTTTAAATTAAATTTTAAATATTGAAAAAAATTTGCAAAAAAGAAAAAAAAATTTAAATCAATTTTCCGTTTCTTCATACTTTTTGAGATTTTTGATTTTTGATTTTTTTTTTTAAATTCAAAATTTCAAACTAGCAGTTGTTGTTTCCTACACAGGATACAACCCCAAAACAGTCTTTTACGGGGATGAAAAAACATTTAATTTTTTTTCTATTTGGCTTTTAGTAGGCTCATTTACCTTAATAGCTATAAAACCAAACAAAAATAGTGTTTTGTCGATACAATACACTACATTCAGTCTAAAGATTTTGACTGAAAGGCAAGGGGGAAAACAGCTTCCAAATGCATTTATACAATTCAAAGACACCATCATAGGGAGGCATTCAAATGGCTTGTGCATTTTGTAAATCGAAATGCTAAAAACTAACGTAGGGGAACAAATATCTTTCATATGGATTTACACAACCTAAAAACATCCATATAAAGGGACTKATGGTTTTTATGTGCACTTTTTCAACTTGTAGTCCTTACTTGGCACAAAAAGGCTGTCCAAAAAGATGTGCACATAGCATGATTGATTTTCAAAATAAAAGAAGAATGTCTTATTTCATAACAAACCAATAATCTCTATTAGGCTATAGTCACAAAATCTATGATCACTATTATTAGTGAAAATATTTCATGCTTATGTTAACAAAAAAATTACAACATTGATAGTAGCTAAAGGAAGATGAACATTTTCTTAACAACCCAATTTTCATTATGGATTAGATAATGTGAAAGCAAAGTCTCTACGGGAGAGTGGACAACATTGAATGGGATCCGCACAAAACTGAATGGAATACATATGGAAAGGTTGTGCCCCTTCTTGAATTCACTGCGTCAAGAGGCCGTAGTATGTTGAAGCGGAAACACCATGTTCCAAACCCGGTCACAAGAAAATGGGCCGGAGCGCTCCCCGATGATTTTCGATTGAAATGGAGGACTTTGTGGCCTCCAGAGAGAATAAGAAAGGAGGCAGGCCTTTTGTGGTTGATCTGGCACAAAGCCGTGGCGATGAATTCTTGGAGAGGACAAATCGACAACACAATTGACATTCGGTGCAGGGTATGCCTTTCACATTCTCAATACCCTAATCAAGGGCAAAGATGCTTGCGGCCCTTGGCAACCCCTCTCTTGGAGATAAGGCTTATTTTCAGTGGAGATTCCCCGCAAATTCAACAGTTTCAAGAGGATTTGGTTGGAAGTACGCACGACGGTTATTTGGTCCCTCTCGATCCAACGCAATGACTTGGTTTTTAACGACAAGTCTTGGCCCATGGAGCGTTCAAGGCATCACATTTGGAATGGGCTTATTGACTATGGGAGGATGGAATGGGCACACATCTCGAGCTCTACTGTGCGCTCCCCAACATCCAGCGCAAATTGGTAGACAATTTCGTGAGACGAAGGTGCAGAGGCGACTTCTTCGCTACCCTGATCGAAGGCCAACCAAAGTGGGCGCCATCAAGCCCTAACGCGGGGTTCATTTTCCAACCGCCATGAGGCTCTTCCGGCTTGACTGCAACGAGGTATTCGCCTTCGCGCTTGGCCGGCCGTGTGAGGTCACATGACCTCACCCTGGGTTGTGCCTTGCCTTGGCTCTCTCGTTTGTCAGTCTATCTGGTTCTGTGGCTTTGTTTAAGTGGCTAGCGGTCCCTTGTTCCCAGGCCACTTGTGGCTGGGCGTTGTGCTTTTTATTTTTGCAGTGAAATTCCGTTTCATTTGTGTCCAAAAAAACAAAACAAAAAGCAAAGTCTCATTACAAAAAATAACAAACTAAGAGATTAGAGTGAAGGAATATAGTTCTCATAATGAACCTTTGCTTTGACATTACTAGCCATAATCTCAATGTTGAATTGTTGGATCTTGGTCAACCATGCTCAATCAAGAATCTAGGAATGAAGGCATCATCATGCCAAAAATACAAAATTAAACATTTTTTCACTTAGCTAAGTTCATTGTTTAAACAGAAGATGGTATGCTAATAAATATTGAATTTAAAAGTCCTCCACAACTGGAAATTCAATGTAAGTTCAGTATGGTACCCCTGACCTTAATTAGTGAAAATGATGGAAGCTAGGCTAGGGCAACCAGCTTGATCTTCACCATCTTTTGCACATTGAGAGTGTGAAATCCACTTTCCCCCATGCCACCTCCACACAAAATGACTTTAATTAGCTTAGAAGCCATTGTTTTTTTAGTTTTAATCTGATTTTGAAGGGAAGTGGATTCAAATTTTAATAAAATATGAACTTTGTGAAGGATTATTTCTCCTCTAGTATTTGATAGAAAAAAATAATTCATTATGGATTCTTCTACAATGATAGAAAAATAGAGAAAATTGTAAATTTTGCTATTTTTTAAGATTGTGTATATATAATAAATATATTAAAAAAAAAAATTCGAAAATGGAATTGTGATGGACAAAGTCACAAAATACACAAAAAAAACTGATAGAAAAGTAAGATGTTTAGGATTTAAAGGAGACTCTTAATTTTAACTTCAAACCCTAAAAAGAAGATACCCTCAAAATCTATGACTTGGGAGAAAACCTCAACCTCAAAGAAAAAGACTACATACTTGGAAAGAGCCTCTCAAGGATGAAGGTAGAGAAGCAGTCCCTAGCCAAGATTTCTACCCTTAGCATACTGAGGGGAGGGGAAATTTTTTTAATAATTTAAAAAAAATACCATATGAAGTTCTTATTATTCTTTTGACATTATTAGGTAGGAAGACAGCATTGCATTAAACTAAACTTATCCATTAGCTACATTAGTCATAGCTTCTTGAAGGGCCCTTAATCTCCTATCTTTTGATTTGGTGCAATCTTTGTATAATCTTGTTGTTTCGTCATTTAATTGTCATTGCCACTTCTTGCTACAATGGAACATCATATACTACATGGTTAGCAAGATTAGTCTCGATTGTGCATGTCAATATACCAAAAGGCCCCATGATTTCTTGGAAAGATCCACATCCTACAAATACATCTAAGCCTTTACAAGAACAAATTAGCAATAATAGTTTCACTAGGACAATACGTAGAAGGGAGGGAGTTCAACCATTCTGCAAAAAAGTTAGTGTAAGAAGGTTGAGCATGGATGGTGTTATTGATGCAACGTGCAAACAACTTCTAGAAACAATCTCTTTTCTTGAACCTTGCTATTAAAAATGGTGAAACAATGAATCAAAAGGAAATACTAGTGTTATATATAACTATATTAATCCATTCATAACACTGTAGGTCACGATGGCTGGTGAGATTCCAAAACACAATGATTTTATATATAGTGCTTGGACAAGGCCTACAACTAAACTTGACAAAGATTGGTTGAGTGTAGGAGAATCTAATGCAAACATTTCTATTTGTAGTTATGTATCTTTAGGAATGCAATACATTGAAGGCTTTTAGTAGAGCAAATTTACCCTGTTATGTCTTTCTAGCTTGAAGCTTGAATATATTCTACTTGAAGAATTTATCATTAGAAGAGATTTGAAGGCAAGGAAGGCTGTTCACTATTGCTAGAATTTTTGAATTAAAAGAGAAAAATTAAATTTTTTTTTCAAATTTAAAAAAAAATGTTAAATAAATAAAAAAGATATGAAAAATATTTAAAAATTAATTAATTAATTAATATAATCTGACATGGCAGTTTCTCAACCATATTAGACTATTGATAGTTGGTCCTGATAGTTGGTCCTTGATAGTTAGGGTTGTCCACGTCCAAAGTCCGCGGGGAAAAAGCATCCAAATTTTGAACGTTTGGATATCCGGCTGTTCAAAGGAAGCAAACGTTCACGTCCCTACAAGCTTAGCAGACGGGAGCGCGGACGGGCGAAAGAGCGAATGGCCTCATGCATGAGTCCACAAAAAAAAATTGTAAACGGACGGATGGGACAGACGGATGAACGGTTTGTTGCATGAGTCCACAATGAGTTTATAATTTAGGATGTACATACAGTTATAAGGGTGTACGATAATAACTTCAATTAAGATTTTGTTGTATGAATAATATATTTAATCTTAATTTTCAATATACTACATTAAATCACATTAAAGTGCTTAGAGACTTTTTAGCAACATTTTCTAACAGAATAATAAAATGATACAATTGCTTATACTATGCATACCTTGGAATTTTGCAATATCTATGCATTTTACAACAAAACTTAAAGAAATAGTTTAAGTTATAATTATGTGTTTTATTTTTGTACAATGGCACATGCTTAACAATTCATACCCTAAACCTTAAAAACATTGAAAACATAAATCAATAAGTCAATGACATTTACATATGTAGTGTTACAAACTAGTTCGTAATGATGGTTACGTTGGTTGGAAGGTGGTTATTCTTTCTCCTTCCTTCTTAAACCATGTGAGGAGATTTGTTCCTCACTTGACATTTTGTTTAATACAATGGAATACTTTCAATGTCATGTTTGTGTCTCTTAGGGTTTGTTTCTATATTAGGTTATGATCTCAAACTATGAAAGAAATGTCGACTCTTGATTTTGTATCGTAACATAATGTCAAGTCCTTGAGAGTCCACATTTAGATGAGGAGGCAACCGGGTAGAGATGTATTTGGTTCTGACAAATGTGGAATGTTGCTTTTCGGGAAGTTATTGTGAAGTAAATAGGCTCGAGAGCTCTTGCAAATTTTCTATGGTGGTAGGAGTGGCAAACAATTTGTACGGTTTCCTTTGTCCAAAATTTTGCATGTTCTATTCGACACTTCAATGCAATTTTGTGTTGTTTGTTGGTTTTATTGAGGAGGTGATTTTAAGGTTCCGATGGATTCACCGCGGGTGATAGATAGGATAACGGCCAATTAATTTGTGGTGGTTAGGGAGGAAAGATAACAATGTTTGTCTACAATGGTAAGATTGTGGTGGGTGAAGAAGGTTGGAGAAGTCACGTTGTGAAGTTAGGTTAAGCTACCATGGATCGTGAGCACGTAGCCGGAGATCCACGAGGGCTTACAATGCTGGAAGGGGTGGGGTCGGAGTTGGCCTCATTCATTCAACAACAAATTCAAAATGTGTTCCAAGCGGTGATTTCCCACTTGGTGCAAGAACTTTCAGAGCGTGCGACGTTGGGGTTAGGACCGGTAGCGTCATCCACATCCGGGGAGGAAGGGCGAGCCCCAAGAAGGATGGAAGAGCCTCGAGGTGATGGATTTCACATCAAGGAATCAAAAGTGGCGGAACCAGACAAGTTTTCCGGAAAAAAAGGGTAATGAGGTGTACTGGTGGCTTGCACAATTGTGTTTGGTATTTTGAGGTAAGCCACGCACGTCTAGTTCTGATGCTGATAAAGTCGCCTATGCTCTTTCATACATGACAGGGGTTGCACAAAATTGGGCGATGCCACTTTTGCAAGCCCTTGATGAAGGACGTGAACATGAGCTGTTGACAGACTACGATGCTTTCCGAAAATCCATTATTGGGGTTTACAGTGACTTGGATAGGCAAGGTAATGCAGAAGACTGTTTAGGCCGGCTTAGGCAAACCGGTTCGGCGGCATCATATATTTCTACGTTTAACGAATATGCTGCTCAAGTTGAATGGAATGAAGCTAGCTTAGTGGCTCGGTTTCGAGGAGGGCTCAAAGATGAGATCTTGGATTCCGTAGCCACCGCAAAGACCCAACCACGAGGACTTCAGGACTGGATGGCAATGGCGTCACGGATTGACGAGAGGCTATGGGGCCGACGGCAAAATCGGCGGGTACAATCAGATTCCCTAAATGTTAGAATTCCAACTGCTCCTTTCCGAGATCCAAGTGCGAGGTCTCAAGTAAATTCGGGACCGGTGCCTATGGAGCTTGGTGCGACTCGAGCCACACAAGCTTTGGCAAAAACGGCAGCAGAACGACTGGAGTATCAACGCCAGGGACGATGTTGGGATTGCGACGGACTAAGACATATCAGAGCTAAGTGCTCCACAAATCCCTCTAGGCCACTATCAATTTCGGCTACCATGGAGATGGAAGAAACGGCCTCGGGAAAAGAGGAAGCCCGCGATTGAGCAGGAAGATTCAGTACCCAAGCATCGTCCAAACGGCAGCAACTACAATCCCGAAGCAAAGCGTGATCACAAAACAAGGGGATGATGGGTTTGATCTTGAGCAAGGTTTGCAATGGAAGGAATCTCTAGTGATCCACGAAGATCCGGAAAGTGTATCAAGTCCATTGTCTCTACGGGCCACCGTGGACCCGGAGGCCCATGTAACGTTGGATGCCACCATCAACTCCATAGCGGCCTCTGCCCTAATGGACTCAGGAGCCACAAGAATCTTCATGCATCCTAGGTTTGCAAAGGAGTGCAATACAACCCTACAACTCAAGGGAGCACCAAGAGAAGTCCTGGTAATCGATGGCTGAATGATCAATTCCAGGCTTATTACACACAAGGCGGTGGTTGAACTTATAATTGGAAGTCATCGTGAGAAGTTGGTGGTGGATATCACCAACACGGGAAGATACCCATGTATTTTAGGCATCCCTTGGTTGATTCGTCACGACCCAACTATTTGTTGGTCACAATGGAGTGTAATGTTCAACTCAGCTTATTGTCGAGAAAATTGTACAAGGCCAGAAATGACGAGCCTCCATTCTGGAATTGGGAATGATGCTTGGTGACGGTCAACGGATGGTGGAATCACTGCGAGTGCCTTGGATTTGGTGAGCGAAGTTCATAAAGAAAAAATGGAAAACAAGATTACTGAAGGAGGAAACAAAAATAAAAATAAAAATAAAAAACAAAAAAAGGAAATAGGAATGGAAACAAGAAAGGACCCGTTACAAGGAAGTTAATTGCCCCTACGAACTCATTTGTGTCAACGGCTGCTTTTCGTCTTTCGGCGAAAGATGCGGAGATTTATGCGCTTGATATTTCTGAGGTGACTCCTTCAAGTACAAAGAACTCTTCAATTCTAGAGGAATACCGCGACTTGAGTGGAGCTTTTAGTGAGCAGGCATCAAATAAGTTGCCAAATCACAGCATGGCGGACATGAAGATTGAATTCAAGGAAGGCCTGGAGCCACGGAATATCAATCTCCGACCTATGTCACCGGCGGAATTAGAAGAGCTTCGCAAGTATTTAGATGAAAATCTGGGTAAAGGATGGATTCGACGATCCAAATTCCCGGTATCGACACCAATTGTATTTTCCAAGAAGAAAGATGGTTCCATCAAAGTTTGCGTGGATTATCGGAATTTGAATAAAGTCACAATCCGAAATTGCTACCCGCTACCCCTTATTCCGGAACTCACAGACCGGTTGGTGGGGGCAAAGATTTTCACCAAGATGGATATAAGACAGGCATACCACCGAGTGTGTATGGCATTGGGGCATGAGTTTAAAACGGCATTCAAAACACGGTATGGGTTGTTCGAGTATTTAGTGATGCCTTTTGGATTAACCAATGCACCTGCCCAATTTCAATCTTACATGCAGGAGATCTTTGGAGATCTATTGGACATTTCCGTAGTAATATATTTGAACGACATCCTCATTTTTTCAAAAGATCTAGAAGAACATGTACAAGTGGTGCGGAAAGTTCTTCAACGATTGGAGAAACATGGGCTTTATGCCAAAGAATCAAAGTGTCAGTTTCATTGTCAATCCATTGAGTTTTTAGGAATGGTGGTGTCTTCTAAAGGGTTGGAAATGTGCCAGGACAAGGTTCAAACCATCAAAGATTGGCCCACACCAAAAACTGTGAAGGAAGTGCAAGCATTCCTTGGCTTTGCCAATTTTTATCGGCGTTTTATATGTGACTATTCTAGGATTGCAGTTCCCCTTATCATGTTGACAAAGAAGGATAAAAAATTTGAATGGCCCATAGAAGCGGACCGGGCTTTTACGGAACTTCGATCAAGATTTCTCCAAGCACTGGTATTGCTCCACTCCAATTTCAAACGACCCTTTATTGTAGAGGCGGACGCATCCGATGTAGCAACGGGTGCCATTCTTTCGCAGCACGGGGATGATGGGCATCTCCACCCTTGTGCGTTCCATAGTTCAAAGATATCTCCAGCAGAACAAAACTATGATATCTATGACAAGGAACTCTTAAGTATAATTTTAGCGTTTCAAGATTGGCGGGTATATTTGGAAGGATCACCGCATCAAACTCGGGTATTCTCGGACCACAAAAAATTGGAGTATTTTCTTACTACGAAACAATTAAATTGATGCCAAGCTCGATGGTATGAATTCCTGTCCGCTTTTAATTTTGAAATTCAACACCGGTCAGGCTCGCTAAATGGAAGGGCAGACACTCTTTCTAGACAAGTGGATGTCACCGAGGGACAAAATAAAGAGAGTCGACCCTTACTGCGATTGGCTGCACTTGAGTCTCATGAACCGGTATGGGCAGATGTGCAAATTATAGAACGACTTAAGGCAGCGTTGCAAGAGGATGCCACACTACAACCACTACTGTCATTTTTCAAAGACAACTCCAAGCAATCACCCCGGGATATACGCCGACGACTCCAAGGATACACTTTGGATGATGGAATCCTTCGCATTAAGGATTTGATATACGTACCAGATGATGAAGAACTCAAGTGGCAAATTTTGCGATCTCGGCATGATGCACCAGCCGCGGGACACCAAGGGAGAGCTAAAACTTTGGATTTGGTTAGCCGAATTTTTTATTGGCCCACATTACGTCGTTATGTTCACCGGTACGTTGAGGGATGTGACTTGTGTCAACGGTCGAAATCAACTCACCATCCTAGATATGGACTAATGCAACCTATTCCGGCTGGTCATGCACCGTGGAAAAGAATTTCTTTATATATATATATATATATATATATATATATATATATATATATTTTTTTTTTTTTTTTTTTTTTTTTTTTTTTTTTTCTTCGAGGCGAACGCTAGACTTTCTTGAGGTTGTGATGGAGGCGGCCAGTTTGGGATCCGCCTTACACACCAAGCAGCCCGCCCGTCCATCCACCCATCCGCGAAAAAAAAAAGAAAAAAAAAATATATATATATATGTAGGGTGGATACTAAACATCCTTAAGGTTGTGATGGGGTAGACTATTTGGGATCCGCCTCAGATACCAGGCCATCCGTCTGCTCGTTCGCAGAAAAAAAAAAAAAAAAAAAAATTCTTTGGGCAGACTTTGGACAGCTTTGAGGTTATAATGGGGTGGATTGTTTGGGATCTACCTCACTCACCAAGACGTTCGCCCGTTCGTTCGCCCAAAGGAATTTTATTTGGCAGACCCTATGGCGAACGGCCCCGACGGACAAGGCGGATGGCCCCGGTGGACAGCCCTTCCGAATGTCGGCGGACGGACAAGGGGCAACGCCTATAGACGTTGGTCATCCGAACGTGGCTCTAATCGTCCAGATGCCCGGACAACCCTGTTGATAGTTGTTTTAAGCATTTTTTCTAGGACACATCGCTATATTTCAAAAGAATTATACTTTGCAAAAACAAAATCCAATTATCATAAATTTAGTTTCTCTCATTATTTCCTACAGGTGGGCCAAAAAATCTTTATTGCCTTTCACTCAATAGTCAATGTTGAACACTCACATACTATGTTATTGGCTAAAGCAATAGATGCAAGAGCCAATAACCAATTCCATTGTAACTTCATGGATTACTTCCCCACAACTCGAATAGGAAGAAAAAAGTGTTTGTATTTGGAACCAGTAGCAAAAGAATTGAAACACCTCTCCAATTCTAAACATCTTGAAATCACATGAAGGTGGTGTTTATCTTGTTTTGTTGGAGGCAACTAAAAAACATACCTCCATTAATAGCAAAATTCAAAAAGATCTACCAAAGGACTCACATTACAATGCCAACACATCGTACAGATTGATCACCTTCAAGTTGCAACCATGACAAGAAGACAAACAAGACAAACAATACTAAGTAATTGCACAAAAAACTTGTACTATTTTCTATCACATGTTGTGTGTTGGTTTAGTTTTTGGGCATAACTTTAGCATTCTGGCTTCAATTGGTTCAACTTTCAAAAGAAAGATATTTGTGACTATTATACGTTTTTAAAATTTTAAAAAAAAATTTTATTGTTTAAAAATAGCTTTCAATATCATACTTGCTGATTTTGGATTTTTTGAACAAAGTAATATCCAATGAAACTAATTTGGAGCTGAAATTGGAGGGGATGGTCTTGTAGTATACTTTTAACTACTCCATATTATTCAAAGAATTTTCAAGAATAGTTAATTATACATAGTATAGAAATCTATGAAATGAGCCTCTTTCTACTTGTATTTCAAAACATGTAGAAACATATTATGGTGGTTTTTGGTGGATGACCGTCTCCATAGACTTGCTACAAATGACCGATTTCATTTTAATGTATTTTATTTTTTCCTATTTATTCCTAATTAAAACATTTAAGTATGTATTTTCTTTAAAATTGGCACTTATTTAGTTCTCCTATTCAAAAAAATTTTCTATTATTTTCCTTTGGAAGTTATCTTTATCTTGCAGATGTAGACATTGGCCATATTTTTAAAAAACTTCAATTTTTTTCCTAATTTTGTAGTATTCCAAAAAATAAACATAACTACTATAAAAAAAAAAACCCAGCAAGTGTTTCATGTATCACCCTACCATGATATAATAATTCATTATAAACATGAATTTCAGAGCAACCATGTTATTGAAGCTTGTGCAACAAAGAAACATTATTTGTCTTCATAAACTTCCATCTAAAACAACCATGCAAACAAAAAACTATGATAAACATCTTATCGTTTTAGGGAGTTCAACTAATTCTCAGGATCTACTAACCATTACAATTCTCAACTAAATTATGTTGCCAAGAGTCTCTAGTAGCCTCCAAAATTATAAGATCAAACAACATGAGCTCTGAAAGTCAATAGAATCTGGTAGACTTGAGAGCCCCTTGCAACAAGAAATATCAAGGATGGATAAGTTTACCAATTTGCCAATGGAATTTGGTAGACTAGTGAGTTGCTCACAACCTGAAATACAAAGTGTGGATAAGTTCACCAACCTGCCGATGGAATCTGGTAGATTTTTGAGTTGCTCACAATTAGAAATATGAAGTGTAGATAAGTTCACCAATTTGCTAGTGGAATCTGGTAGATTTTGGAGTTTCTCACAACCAGAAATATGAAGTGTGGATAAGTTCACCAACTTGCCGATGGAATCTGGTAGATTTTTGAGTTGCTCACAAATATGAAGTATCGATAAGTTCACCAACTTGCCAATGGAATCTGGTAGACTTGTGAATCCCTTACAACTAGAAATATCAAGTTTGGATAAGTTCACCAACTTGCCAACAGAATGTGATAGACTTGTCAGACCTTTGCAACCAGAAATATCAAGTGTGGATAAGTTCTTTAACTTGCCAATGGAATCTGGTAGACTTGTGAGTCCCTTACAACTAGAAATATCAAGTTTGGATACATTCACCAACTTGCCAACAGAATGTGGTAGACTTGTCAGCCCTTCGCAACCAGAAATATCAAGTGTAGATAAGTTCTTTAACTTGCCAATGGAATCTGGTAAACTTGTGAGCCCCTTGCAACGAGAAATATCAAGTGTGGATAAACTCACCAACTCTCCAATAGAATCTGGTAGACCTTTGAGTTGGTTACAACCAGAAATATCAAGTGTAGATAAATTCACCAACTTGCCAATGGAATTTGGTAGACCCACAAGGTTTGTGCACTTGGATAGATTGAGCTCTAATAAGTTGACCAGGTCTTTAATGGACTTGTCAAGGTTCTTCAAACCCCTACAATCTCTCATGTCTAAAACACATAGGTCATTACAAACTTGCACAAACTTTGGCAATTTAGACATGTTGATTCCTTTCATGCAAAGCCATTGAATACATGATAAGCCCTTGATTCTAGTAGCTTTAGTAACATTCTCTTGCACTTTGTGAAGGTTTAACAACCTCATTGCGGGACACTCTAAAGTAAATCCTTTTTGCTTGCTAGTCTTCAACAGTTTTGAAGTTCCAATTGATTTATTTTCAATATTGGTCGTTGATGATATATGGCATGCATCCAATGACAAACCTTGTATCCATGGAGCTATTATCTGCCATTAACAAAAGAAAAAATGTTACATATTTGCAATAAAAATTTGAAAGTGATGGTAGATGTTTGAAAACCTTGAATGACTTCAATCAACAAATCATATGATATAGAACTACCTTAGTGCTTTGTAGAAGCTTGCTCACATCTTCAAAATCCCATAATCTAGTTTTCTCACTCAAAACTCCTTTGCATTGGTGTCTCACAACATTTCGACCCATATCACGCAATTGGTCATGCATGGTCACATTGCCATCCTTCTCATCGATCTTGACCAAACATCTCTCCTTCAAATTTTTGAACTCATTCCTTTCAGTAGGTTTGCCTCCCCATATCTGTAAGAGAGTTTCTTCACTATATCACACTGAATCACAGAAGAAACATGCAATATCCAAAAACATATTCTGTTCGTTCTCATGTAAGCAATCATAGCTTACTTGCAACACCTTCCATAGCTTGTCATTGTTGACTTCTCCTTCTATAGGCTCAGCACGCTCCAATTTCTCYAATGCCCCTCTCCAACAATCTAAGCATTTTGTGCTTGATAGATTGCCATCCATTAGATAACCTCCCAAGCAGCAACCCATCACTTCAAGGCTTAAAGGCAATCCACCACAAGCCTTTACAATAGCATCGCACATGCTTTCAAACTCAGAAATCAAGCCTCCTGAAGAATCCTTCGATAAAAAATGAAGAAGTTTTTCCCGCCTTTGCTCCACAATTCTAGCTCCATTAAATGCATGATAACCAAATAGTTCAATATTTTGGCTAAACCTCATAGGCTCCACCTCGTATTTGCCACTCCCTTGCACATATTTCTTCAACACTTGCCAACTTCTACAAGTAACAATTATTTTGGACTCCTTGTTTCCATTCAAGAAATCCATGTCCTTCAACAAACAATCAAAGTTCTCTTTTGTCCCCACGTCATCCACAACCACCAAGACTTTATGCTCTTGCACATACATCTTCAAATCTTCCAACAAACTCTTCTTGTAATCTTGCAAGGCACTTCGCTCTACAATACAACCTGTCTTACTATCTTTGATTCCAAAATTTTGCAATAGTGTAATCAACACTTCATCCCAACTTGCTTTGTTTTAACGTCATCCAAAAAGCAACTCCTATCAAAAAATTTGCGTATTGATTGGTACACTACTCTTGCCAACGTTGTCTTTCCAATGCCTTCCATCCCAACCAATCCTACAATAGATACTTCTTGTAGTTTGGCCTTAATGTCCATCTCTTGTACCTCCAATCTCACATAGCTATTAGGTACAAGGCTCTCCACTTGCGCAACAAGCTTACATGTAGATTCATCCAAGACTTTCTTCAAGTGCTTGGTCAACCATAAATAGCTAGAATCCTTCTTGGTTTTTGGTCTCACAACATCAAAGTGATTATCACTCAAGGGTAGGTAATTACCACCTTCATATCTTGAAGATGCTTCCTCCACCACCATTTTGCCATGTTGACCAATATAAAACAAATTTCTCATATTAATTGATGAAGAATAGATAATAAACCAAGACCATTGACACCTAAATCAAAACTATCCTTAACCTCAAACAAACAAAAGCCAATACAATCTAGTAGTGACTTACTGGTTTTGAAACATGTGTCTCAGCTGCTGATGCAAAATACCAAGAGTGCTTTTCAACCATTTTTTCAAAGCCATGGTTGAGGCGACTTCTATTTGTACTTAACACTTCCAAGTGCTCCAATAAGGGACCCTTCTGACCACCCCAAATGCTATTAAAATATGACAAAGACTTGGTCCAGTGCGATCCATGATGGGGTGTTGAATAAAACAAAAATGCCCCAATGTTCTTCAATAGTCTTTGAGTCTTTGTGTCTTGTGAAAAGCTTTCCTTTGCACTTATAACAATTTGCTTAGCCACTAAGCCACCGAGTCCATGACACACAAACACCACCGGGACTCCATTTTGTCCAATTTCACCAAACATCACCATTTCTTGTACAAGCTTTTCTCCTACAAGAAACAAGTCCATCCTTGCATCAATGGCAGTTTGCTTTATGCCAGCATCATATTTCAGTGCAAAGACTTTTGCGGAGGGGAACTCATCCGGAAGCCATGTCATGGGCCAAACATTGTCTAGTATACCATCTCGAGCTAGCCAAGTCTTCCAATATGCATCTCCACACTTGTCATGCTCCAATCCATGAACAAACACCACCTCCAATTCTATTGGTACTTTAGGTTGGTAAAATTGAAAGATAGAATCACATAACTACATTCCAAGACACAAACAATGGATCAAACCTTAGAAAAATAGGGGATTTTCACAACATAGACTACAATGTGGCAAAATCAAATCAAATRTCAATGTTAATCAAATTGGTAGACATGTGAAAGGCTTGTGATTAAAAGGAAAAAAAAAGTTTACCTTTTCTCCATGAGAAAGTTTACTAACTACTTCCTCCATTGTATATGTTGTGTCGATAATTGCACACAACAATCTCCCCCCTTCTGCAAAAAAATGTTTTGCAAACAAGCATTAAGTGCCATTATATGAGCTGAATGCTAAACCCATAACTTCATACTAAGATCACTTGCCTTCATTTTAACAAGCTCCAAAAGACTCATTTATTTCAACAAAAGAACTCAAACAACATGGCAATGAAGTCTTACACAAAAAAGAAATTACAAAGATTTTCTTCCAACATTGCCAAGAGTCACTACTATGTTGCCATGAAATGAGATAGTGTAGACTACCTCTACTTACTGCTCAGGTGTCAATGCTTCACAAGTTAACCCACAGTTTCAAACTAAAACTCAAAGTGTGGAACTCAAGACACCTACTTTTCTTTTGAGAAAATGAATTCTATATTAAAGACAATTTATACTACATGAAAGAAGAAGACCTAAACACACAAAGACAAAGCTCAAAATGGCTTGTGTTCATTACATTACCAAACCTTAGTACATTTCATAGGAGGATGAGGTATCCAACATTCAATTCAAATACAACATGCATGGGATTTACATATTAACATGTAAGCTTCTCAACAATCTAGCTTAACAATTTAGATGTACATCACAATATGAACTAAACTTCCCACAACATCCGACAAACAATAAATCAATAGATTGACCTACATTGATTCACAACTTGAAAAATAAATTGCAACAAGAAAATACTACAATTTACACTCAACATGTTTTCAATGCTAATCTCTACAATCAGTGCCCCAAAAGCATTCAAACCAATCATATGAGAAAGTGATAATACCCTCAACAATAAACCAAGTCCACACTACATAGCTTTGCCGTTGAAGCAATCTTAATTGGGCATCAAAACATCACTCAAAAACAATAACTCTCACTACAAGTCTAAATGGCCACTACGTGGTGAAGTTGGACGTAGCTAGACACCTACACTAAGGGCCGGTTTAGACTACGGTCAAGAAGTGCACCGGTTAAGAATTTTAGGAAAATAGAGCAATATGATTGGAGCAAATCTTGTTCTTGACCGGAGAGAATTTACACTATGGCCAATTCTTGTCCGGTAGAGAACTTCAAGCATGGATGAAAAAATGACATGGCATCCTAGGTGACAACACTTTTAGTAAAAGTTCTTGACCGGAGGTCTAGTTTCTTGGCTGGCCTCAACCCCCCGGACAAGAAACTGGGCTTGTGGTCAAGAACTACTTTTCTTAAAATATAGTTTTTCCCGTGCAAATTGCAATGTCGTTGCAACTCTCAGCTTATTAGATATTCAAGAATTTCAAGCAATTCTTCTCTCTCTCGCGGCATAGCTCTTCACAAATCCTCAACTCTCCAAAGTGATCTTGGTGAGTTCAAAACTTTGTGAGCATTTCTAATTAGTTTTGTCTTTGGAAGAAATTAGGTGTTTTGAACCTCTGTAAACTTTGGCGTCTTGTATCTTTTTCATGCAAAGTCCAAATATTATAAGACTTATGCTTAAAGTTGCGCAATTTTGTCTAGTTGTTGTGGTACAAATTTCATAGACATTGAACAAAAAATGAGTGACTTATGAGTATTTTAATACAAAGAGGTTCGGTGAAGGTGAGGTGAAAGTAATCTCAAGGATTTTGAACTTCGGCGTCTTGTATCTTATTCATGAAAGGTCCAAATGTTATGAGACTTGTGCTCAAAGTTGCGCAATTTTGTCTAGTTGTTGTGGTACAAATTTCATAGACATTGAGCAAGAATAGAGTGACTGATTGGTGTTTGAGTACAAGGAGGTTCAGTGGAAAGGGAGGTGAAAGTAACCTCAAGGATTTTAAACTTCGGCGTCTTGTATCTTTTTCATGCAAAGTCTAAATGCTATGAAACTTGTGCTCAAAGTTGAGTAATTTTGTGTAGTTGTTGTGGTTCAAAATTCATAGACATTGAGAAAAAATTGAGTGACTGATTGATGTTTGAGTACAAGGAGGTTCAGTGAAAAGGGAGGTGAAAGTAACCTCAAGGATTTTGAACTTCGGCGTCTTGTATCTTTTTCATGCAAAGTCCAAATGCTAAGAGACTTATACTCAAAGTTGAGTAATTTTGTCTAGTTGTTGTGGTACAAATTTTATAGACATTGAGCAAGAATAGAGTGAAAAATTTGAAAGGAAGATTGAGAAGAAGATATGAACTATATAGTATTATGCACTAGCTTTTCACACAATGAATATGGGATATGTCTTTGTCTTCTTTAGAGGACTATGACTATGTTTTCAAAACATGAAATCTTTTAGACTTGAACCTCCTAGTACAAAAATACCAATCAATCACTCTATTCTTGCTCAATGTCTATGAAATTTGAACCACAACAACTACACAAAATTGCACAACTTTGAGCACAAGTTTCATAGAATTTGGACCTTCCATGACAAAGATATAAGACGCCAAAGTTCAAAGACCTTGAGGTTACCTTCACCTCCCTTCCATTGAATCTTCTTGTACTCAAACACCAATCAGTCACCCGATTCTTGCTCAATATGTATGAAATTTGAACCACAAAAAATAGACAAAATTTCACAACTTTGAACGCAAGTCTCATAGCATTTGAACCTTCCATGAAAAATATACAAGACGCCAAAGTTCAAAGACTTTGAGGTTACCTTCACCTCCCCTTCCACCAAACCTCTTTGTACAAAAACACCAATCAGTCACTGTATTCTTCCTCAATGTCTATGAAATTTGAAACACAACAATTAAAAAATAGGGCAATGCAAAAAAAATACCTCTCCCAAGAGTACAAATTGTTACCTAAAAAATTCAAACATTGGAATTTCTTGACCGCCTTCAATTTTCTTGGAGGTGAAGTTCACCGGTGGACTTCATTTAATGAAGTTGGCCGAAAAACTTCTCCGGATGGTGTTTAGACTACCTACGGTCAAAACTTCTTCACATATTATTTTATCATTTTTTCTTTTTGTCCAACATTCCACCGGTTGCTTCAAATAGTCATGTCTTGACCAAGACTTCTTGACCGACCGGTGCACTTCTTGACCATAGTCTAAACCGGCCCTAAATAGTGAAATTAGGTTTCCCCTCACTAATTTCTCGATATTTCACACTATATAAATATTTTTTGTTACTGTACAAGAATGCACTAGTTTTGCATTAGTTCATGATGGAGTTGGAATTGATGAACCTCCATGTGTACAAATCGAAGTATTTGTAGAATTATTTGTTGACTTTGATGGATTGTAGAGTAACTTTCTTGAGGTAAGAGCATCCCCACCAAGTGTTCCGTATCCCTTTCTCTACTTTTTTTTGGGACCTCGTATACATATGGGACCTGACGAGTTCTCCAAATGAGGCTTGCGATACAAAATTGGGGCACAACTTTTCACAAGTTTTGTAAAATTTAAGATACAAAATGTGGAAAAGCTTGGTGCGGTGAAAGTTCCGTATCCCTATCTCTACTTGAGGTCCTCTCCCTAAATTTTTAGGCATAGGGAACTCACTGGTAGGGTTGCTCTAAGGAAACCTAATTGTAAAGGCAACCTAATTGTAAAGGCAACCTAATTTCACTATTTAGTGTAGTTAGAAACTTGCCAACTCTAACCTCCTCTCACAACATTTAGACTCAAAGCTATAACACCAAACCCATGCTCATGAACACGTTCTTCAACTTGAAACCTACTCAACCAAGCACATAAACACAACTCATTCTCTCAAGATCAATCACGACCCTCACTCACACCCATTCAGTAGAGAATGATCTTACACGGACAAGTTCCAACAAATAACCTGAAAACGGCCTCTAAATTCGCATGTTACCATTCACAAAAAAAAAAAGAAAAAAGAATCGAGACGTACTTGTTACGCATACCAAGCTTCCATGTCAAGCTCTTGAATGAATGAATGTGGATCGAAGCTCAACGCCACTGTGTACTGTACAGTGAAACCCTCGTTGTGGATCAGGCTGCCCTCGTCACAACTCTGGGGAGCCCTCGTCATAGCTCTGACTAGATATCACAGCCAGCACGAAGGCCACCGCCACCCAGCAAACAGGAGTGGAACACAAACGAAGGCTTACTGTAGCGACCAGGAGCTCCAGGGATCGCTGCCACCTTCAACACCACTGTAAGAGGAAAACCTTTAATTGCGCCTGAGGATGCGTATTTGTGAACCTGATGCAGGAGATAGAAAGAACTCAGACTGGTAACTAGAATCCCATATTCACAAGATCAATCGTCCAGTCTCTCAGGGAGTTACAGACTTGCGCATAGTGGTGACGTTTTCTGTGGTGCACAAAGGAAGGAGACGAACAGTCCATGATGGAGTGAATTCAGAGAGAAGGAATTGGGAACATGAAATTTTGTACATTTTTGCTTATATCTTTGTGAAAGTATTATATTTACCTCAAATCCCTGAAATTAGTAAGGAAGGAATGCCAAGAATTACTTTCTAAAAATGAAAAGTTATTTGAACAAAACATGCCTCTGAAGCACTTTGTACATTATGCAGAGTATGCATGTCGGAGCATTTAGAGGTTAACACATGAGGTACGGAACATGCAGCTGGAAATTAACTGAAAATATGTCATGTCCAACCAGTTCAACGACATGAATTTGGTCTCAAAAGAAATTGCATAAAAGTCTCGTGTGCACGCTTGTTCACCAACATGACAATCTAGAGATGAAGTTGTAAAGATCCTGCAAAGTAGAAGCAACACACACTGCGCCTATATATTGCAAAGCAGTACATGTTCATTCATGACATAAATTCTGGAGTCATTAACATTTTTCCAACTAAGCTTAAACACTGAACAGAACAGTTAAATCTGAGCAGACGATGATACGGAAATTTACGGGCAACAAATGGGAGAGGCCTTTCCATCTCTGGTGTTCGAGGTGAGGAGGTCCAATTCCACAAGCCCATTTTGAAAGACAAACGACTTATCTTCGTTAAAATGACCAATTTGATTTTGTCAGATTTACATTAATCTTAATTAGTGAGTTTCAAAGCTCTGAGCCGTTGATAAGCTTCGCAATTTTGGAAACTCGCCATTTGTATAAATATGACCATGGGTGAGGGATGGTTCAGTCTTAGTTAAGATCGCTCACTGTTTTTGCTGATAATCAACAGTAGAGAAATAGGGTAAATCCGCCTTGATCAGAAAAGTGCCATACCTGTAGTACGCGTGAAATTCTGAACTCCAAACCTGGCCACCACTTGGTGAAGTTGGACTTAGCTGGACACCTGGTTGAGAACTTGCCAACTCTAACCTCTCGCATCAGAATAGACTCGCAGTTGTAATGCCCAACCTATGCTCATGAACACGCTCTTCCTTCTGCAACCTGCACAACCAAGCACAAAAACAAAATTCTCTCAAGATCTGTCACGAATCTCACACCCATTCAGCAAAAAAGATCTTGCACGGCCAACCAACAAATGACCTGAAAATGGCCTCTAAATGAACATGGTATCACAAACAAAGAATCAAGCCGTACTTGTTAAGCATACCAAGAATGTCAAGCTCTTCCTCTAAGCGGAATGTGGATCGAAGCCGGACTCCACTGTACCGTACAGTGAAACCCTCGTTCTGGATAAAGCTGCCCTCGTCACAGCTCCCGGGAGACCATTACTCTGACTGAAAACCCCGCGGCCAGCACGAAGGCAACTGCCGCCCAGCAAACAGGATGCGAAGACGAAACCAAGGCTTAACGTAGCGCCCCCGGCATCGTCATACCGCAACCCTTGTCGGTACACAGGAGCTCCAGGGATCGCTGCCACCTTCAACAACACTATAAAAGAGTGCTTTGAGCCTGCGGATGAGTGTCTGTGTACCTAATGCAGGAGATACAAAGCACTTAAGCTTGACACTTAGTGTGGAATCTAGACTCACATACTCACAGGTTCAATGTTCAATGTTCCGGTGTCTCCCGGGGTTACAGACGTGCGCAAACGGTGGCGTATTCTGAGAGGTGCACAAGGAAGAAGATGAACAGTGTTCAAAGGGCGTCAAACTCCGGCACGGACACTGTTGGACGCACTATAGATTATCGAGGGTTGGCACGGTCATAGGTTTCAAAGTGATTGTAGTAGCTAAGATCTTGGAAGGAGTAACTCACTTTTAACATCCTCAGCGCACCATATTTACCCGGCCTCTGTAGCCCTCCAAATTCGTTAATAACTTTTGGCTGATGTATAATGAGAACTTAGGGGCACTACCATTGGAAGCGAATGTACTTAAAATAGACACAAATACAATTGGATTTAGAATTCGGTGGACAAAAATAAACTCCTCAAAACCAACAATCTTAGAGGCCTCACAATTGGCAAATCCAAGAATGGTAAAATTTTCAGATCTCTGGTAATTTGAGTGTTAATTTGAGTGCAAATACAAAATGGAATTTAATTAACACTCAAATTTGAGTGTTAAAATTTTCAGATCAAATACAAAATGGAATTTAATTAACACTCAAATTTATTGGGAAATTTGTGCATACAAAGCGAAGAATGTCGAGGCTCAATTCAGGGTCATAGGCTACTTTATGGAAGAATGACAATTGGTGTATGCCCGTGACACTTCACTGTCTTTATAGCTCTCCATCTCTCCAAAAGCATTATATCTACACTTAGCAGGCTTCAAACACGAGCAATACTCAGAAATAAAATGAATCTCCAAGAGTCAAGAACTGCTATCAACAAAATGCAGATTGTCTGTCCACCAATTCTAGTAGAGAAAAAGAAAGTACCTCACCCGAGCCAGCAATTAGTAAATCCAAAAGAGTGATCTGTCTAATGTCCCTCATGCTTGCACAGAACAGGTGCAYAGGTTCCAGTTTTTAAATTGCACAATTGCACTCCACAATTACATAGATTGTTGTGCATTCAATTCTCTACATGAAATAACCTCCCAGACAGCTAGAGAGTCATCCTCCATCCAGTGCCATGTATCTCAAGTCACTATTCTAAAAAGGACTCTGCAATRGCCCTTTCCTACAAACAGACACCTATTCTTCCGCAAAATCAAAAAGGGCACGACCAAATCACCTTCATATGAACACAAGCATCGCTCTTTCTCGACCTCAACCTATATTTGAGTCGGCTAACCCTAGTACACAGTAAGAGGAAAGAAAAATCAAGGGCGCAGAGGTTTCAATCCCAACGCCGCCCGTAATCTATTCGCTTCAGCAATCTCAGGATCAGGATGATCAGTGCCGTCAGTGACAGGTTGCTTCTTCTCTTTCTTCTCTTTCTTCTCCTTTTTCTTGTCGTCAGCATTTGCCCGATGCTCACCATCCTCCAGTGGCCCATCGTCCTCAGCTCGCCCTCGCCTGACAATAATAGTGAAAAGGTCAGGATTATGAAGTGCCTCACTCCAGTCGATTCGGAAAGAATGCCTCACAACGCCACAGGGTTGAACTAGAAAGCCCGAAAGCTATTCCATAGTAYCCTCAACAATCCCATTCAATTAATCAACCTCGTGTAAACTTAACCCCCAAGTGCGAAATCTAAAAACAGGACGCTTTGGAAGTCAATATTCGATTGTAGTAGCTTTCAACACATATTTCAGATATAGGGTGTGGTTTCTTGTGCCTATTAGTAAATTTTTGTTGAGTTCCTTGAGGATTCCAAAATGATTAATTTCAAAGCCTAAACCTGAGGAAATGGTCACTTAGGAGTTAAACTCTTCATTAAGTYYTCCTAGAAGCGAATTACAAACAAGRWAGAAGAATACCGGGTGTTCAGCTTCATTCATTACTGCTTCCAGGTGTTCTCAAGAAGAGCCTCTTTGCCAGAAGTCAAAATGAGAATGCAAACATCTCAAGTCTACAAAACGACTGTCAACAGCACAGCAAAAGTAGATTAACAGAGGTGCATACCTTCGTTTACGATCGGGAGACACCGAGCGCGGCCCTCGATCTCTTTCACGGTCACGCCGCTCTCTACTGCTCCGGGAACGACTCCTCCTCCTGTCCCGATCACCGTATCTTTCTCGATCCCGATCACGGCCTCTATCCCGGCGATGATAGTCTCTGTCTCTATCTCGGTCACGGTCACGGTCTCGCTCTCTATCATACAAATCACGGTCTTTCTCTCGGTCCCGATCCCTATCACGGTAGTGATCACGATCCCTATCACGATCTCGGTCCCGGTCTCGGTCTCGATCCCTACGGTCATAATCACGATCATAGTCACGATCTCGACCCCGGTCACGATCACCTCTATCCCGATCGCTTCTGTCCCTGCATCCATGCACACGAAGTGAACACATTAGGATTGCAACTTCAAGGACCGCTTCGTTTCAACAGCTGGAAGATARCCTTTTCAAAAACTGCAGGAACCCAACAACGCAATCAGCAAAGTGACTCTTCTCGTGTTGAGGAGCATTCTTAAATATCAGAAACAACTCTGTAATTCACTGGATAAAATCAGACTCAAGTTCAGATTGCAGAACTGTCTACACTAAATATGGAACACAATAGAGTATTTCCACAAGATGAAACCGACACCTGTAGATTGCGTTAAACTAAGTGACCTGAGCATAACAGCTTGTGCATCTCATCATACTTCTCATCTGTGCACTGCCAGCATAGTGAGACCTGTTGGAGTTGCTTGAGGATAATCATCCATATTCATCTAGGAAGCAAACGAGTGCAGTGCAAGCTGCGGCAATTCTCTCTCGTTAAAGAGCTGCATGACATGCTTGATCTACTGCTAATGGTTTTCAAGCTACTTGAAATGTAGCAGGAAAATAGCAGACTGCCAAAAGCTTTTGAGCTGCTCCCAAAATATAYCATTCATCAAAAGAAATCAAAAGAGACAACAACGATTCATAACACAAAACAGATTAAATGTCATATGTTGAACTATTAATGAAATTGGACAAGGTCATCACATACCGATGGTCACGATGACGATCTCTGTCTCTGTCTTTATCTCGGTCCCTYTCCTTCACTGGGCTCCTACTTCTTCTATGCTCCTGCAAGCCAAACATGATTATTCACTGCTTACAGAACAGGAATGTATATCTCCTAAAATCTTCCTAGTTGCGTGCCGTTCATTTTTGTCAGAAAATTTAATTTCCAGATTCAGTTGTGATGCACATAAAAACCTTAGCGAGATAACAGAGGGACTGCTGGCAACTTGAAATCAAATCTCCACATTATTAAATTGCAAGTAGACATCAGATCGATCTTCAAGGTTGAAAACATAAAAACCACAGCCCAGCAGTCACAAATCTCCCTACATACCGACGAAAAAAATCAAAAGCCCAKTCAACTTACTTTGTCAATATCCATAGTCTCAAGCCCATTAACAGCTGCTTCTTCCTCCTCTTTCTCTTCCTCTTCTTCGAAGTCATCTTCTAGAGCACTCCGACGCTGATCCAGCACTCCAGCAGTCTCCAGCGTCCATCTGATACAYGGCTTCCGAATCAGTTTTCGCCCCTTCAGCACACAGTAGACTTACAGACTTGATACTGATACCCCTGTGAGMATAGTGTGGGGTTCAACTTGTGTAAAAGAAATCCATAAATTCCTAGTGGAGAAGGTGACACATGACTCCGAAAAAAGATGGAATCTACAAGACGACCAATAGCCGAAMTAAAAGGTASAGCAACAASGGTGATTTCAGTGTTATCTAGGAAAGGCACAAACTTCACTGATCGAACAACTGAAAACCGTTACAATACGCAAAAGAAGAGGAAAGTGTTCGACATACCGCTTGGGAACTCTAGGCAAGGCAATATCACAACTATAGTCTGTTGTCAACAACTCGTCAATAAATTCGTCCACGTGAGCAAGAATATAACCTGTTTGGGCATCAAAGCAAGCGAGTTAGTTACATTCATATTTTGCATATTGATGCCTAACAGTATCACTTAKAAGTCCAAAACACCAAGTAGAGGCTGAAGGTGAAAAAACATGAACTCAATATAAGCACCTAATCMAGATTAAGTAACAGGCGGTACAGACTACTTACCACCATCCGGWGTTCTCCGCCGCAGTTTTCGATAGTCGTTATATAAGGGTTCAAGATACTGATACACATCAGTTGGCTTTCCAACCAGCCTCAAGTAAAATGCACCAAGTATCCTCACATACCTGCACGATAATCAAGGAAACAGCAGAAGTAAATAAGCTCCCAAAGTGAAGCCAAGCACAATTAGAAATGGTCTGTTCACCGCTGCCAAAAACCTGAACCCCACGCACCAAAGTTGCTACTCCCAGTGATCCGCCACTCAATACACAAGGACAGAACCACAGAGACTCCAAAACGAATTGCAAAAGTTCCAAAAAGCTCAACAATAAATACCCGAGTAATTAGCATCAAATACATGAATTCTGCAGCTAAATTTACTGAAAATGGTAATAGGATGTAAAGATTGCAGAGTGATTACTTGTAGTCCTCATTCTTGATAAACTCGACCACAATTTCCTTCTCCGGTTGAATCTGGAGCATCTTTAGGGTTAAACACATGAAGGGCGTCGCCTTGCGATTCCCCCCGAATGTCCCTCCGAAATGGTCCAACTCCATGGCTTTGTCGACCAAAGTCTCAGCTGCAAAAGTAATAACAAAAGAAGAWTAAATATCAAAGTAGACAGGTTATGGAACATGAAGCATTGCAAACCAACTGTTGAAATATCAGCTCACAAAGATACTAGCTGCAATCAATAGCATTGTCTTCATCTTCTCCTTAAGTAGTTTTATAAGTTACTCAGGATCTGATCACGAATAGCGACCTCCATCCAGTCGAAAGAAAATTCAAACTTCCCCAAACCTCAAACCCTAAAAACAGAACTGAAGTTCAAGCCCTAAATTTCCGACAAAATAGATCCTAAGCTCCAGCAAAGAAGTAAAATCAAGAAACAGAAACATATAAAGACTACAAGAAGTGGAATTATCGAAGCAACTCCTAAGGTGTAAGATTATTCAAAATGTACAAATCCAGCAGCAAATATCCAATACGAAACTCACAATGGCTCCAACATGAACAGAAAGAGAAAAATTTATTCCACATTGCACATTGAAACAGATTCGGAAGACCCAAAAAACGAACACTGTACTTACCCGTGAGGCCGAAGCATTGCTCCTTCCAGTACGTGTTCTGGTAAATCTTCGAGCGCAGAATTTTTTCCACAAGGTTTTGCGGATTCGTGCCATGCACGCTCCGCGCGGTCGGGTCCGTGCGATTAGCCATGGTCACATCAGGAACTACGGCAGCTGCCTGAGAGCTCCGAACCCTAACCTGGCTATGGCGGAGAGCTCCCGTTTGACACKCCCCAGTCGGAGATGATGGAGTTTCCCTCCATACAGACATCAAGCATGTTCGATGAATCTGTATTATCATCCAAATGCACAGCTCGAAAATTCATCCATCTACGCAGGCCAGCAAACTGTGGAGAACAATAATAAAATAACTGGAATTTACACAGCTTGGGATTTGGGCCTTGGGGTTTCTCTATACGACTTGTATTTAGCCTTATCACTCTTCAAGTGTGATTTTATGTATGAATGTATGAATTGTGAAACATTATTATTTACATACTATGGTGATCATTAATTTATTTTGTATTGAAAAGTATATTGTTAATGTTTTTCATAATATACTATACGGGCGCAAAGGGCTTTCAGGCCCTTCTACGGTTAATATTTCTTTGTATGAAATTTTGTATAGGTCTCGAGTAGGAGGGATTTCACACAAAAAAGCACTAACAAAGAAGGCAGAGCCCAACAAGAGAGTATTTTTTTGCACAAAATTTCCAATGACAAGTGGCATTGCTTGGCATAAACCATGGGGAAAATGAACAAAATGTGATTGGTGAAAAACACGTAATTGATGCACAATTACATAGGCTTAATTGTGTAAATCCCCCTAATTATAATGCAAAATCCGACAATTATTCATATTCATCATACTACTAAAATCATAAATCCCTCTGTAATATCACAAATGCTACTATTAATACTTGAGGCTTGTGCTTGCTATGCGACGCATTGATTGTATCACATATTAATAAAATCCTGATATATTTGAATAGAATGCATGATAATGATTTCAATAAGTCTTTAAAATAATTATTTTAAATATTTTGTAAGAATATTTTCAATCATAAATACATAGAAATTGTATTTTCACACAATGTGATATTACAGAAATAGAGTAGCAATTTGCAATCACTTTTTTAATATCACTTTTTACAAAAGGTGATATTATATAAATAATGTAGCTGTTGCAATTAAGGTGATATTAAAGACGATCCACAAGATGATATAATAGAGGTAGCAAATCTATTGCTTCTCTTGACTTTACACTTCTTTGCACTTTTATGATGTTGTGCTTTTGTGAGTTATGAGCTTTCATGATTTTAATTTTCTATTGCTACTACCAAATGATTTTGAGAAATTTATTCAATTGAAGCAATGTTGGATTCCACAACAATTAAGTTGTTCACAAAGTTTTTGAGATTTATAAGTTCTTCTTTTCAATTCTTCAATTTGGGTTGTTATTTTTTGAAACAATGGAGTCAAATTTCTAATGCATCCTAATGTATGTGTATCTTTTATAGTATTCATCATTGCATATGTTTCATTCATCATTCAATAAATTTYTATTGTACATTTCAATATATGCTTGCTTATAAAAAAATTATACAAAGATTTTAGTCAATTTTATTTGAAGATTTATTGAGATTTTTGTTCTACATTCTATCTAATATATAGAAATTTTTATAAAATTCTAATGATGAATGCATAGCATAGCGAGCACCAAGGGCTAGTGGTTTGCTGAATATTTTGACCAACAAAGTTGTAAGGTGTATTGATCTATTACCACCCAAATTCAAATTCCTATGTGGTGTATATTAGCATTTTGAAATGTGGCCTCAGTTACATAAAGACAAATTGGAGGTGACTTGAGATTTAAATTTAGATTGACAATCCAATTATAGTTGCAAATAAAAAGTCATATAACTTTTGATTCATGAACTAGAATTCTATGAGACTAGTAGATGTTGCTTCATAAAACTTTAGTAAACAAATTTGAAAAAAACACTAAAGGAGTAAAAGACCCAACCACAACAAGTTCCATAAATCCAAACTAGTGTATGTTGGACTTTGAATCTCTAGAAGTTAATCAAGTATCCAATTTCAAATCAAATGAAAAAAATTTACTAAAAATATTCTGTTGATGTATAGATCAATCCAAATGCAAATTAAGTTATTTTCATCAATTTCATCAAATGAATCATGGAAAGAGGTTGTTCTCAAAAAATATTTCAACATTATTTGGATTAACAAGATAGTATTTGGACTATACATTGTTCTATAGCACTCTTTTCATCATTCAAAATATGGACTTCAAAGCACTTAAGGTAGGAGCACCCATTAAAATCATTGTCCCTATGGGCGTGCCTTATATTTGCACCAGTGTCCATTGTTTTTTGTCCCATGATTGATAAGTACTCAATAAAGGTGAAGGGTGAGGAGTGCATTGCTTATGAATAAATGTGGGTTTGGAAATAGATTCAGTAGAGGATGCTGTGTAATTAGCTTCATTGCCATTGATTAAAATGATTAGGTAGATGGAGGTCCACTTATGAATGCATGTGGATTTGAGAATAGGTTCACTATTAGACTTTGTAATTGACATCCGCTACAAGCAAGTTTACAATTATGACTATTTTCATGTTTGAAAACTCATTGTGACCTCATACTTGCAACTAAATAACTCTCTTTTGCTTGTGCCAATATTTTGCATTTCCTCTTTCTTCCTGAGTTTTGTTTTTTTTCCTCTTGAGTGATCTGTCTCCATGTTCCAAAACCCTTAAATCCACTGTAATAGGTGCTGCTACCTTATGGGTAAAATAGAGCTTTCTATTCATATGAGAACTAACCAGAAAAATAATCAAATGAAGAACTAGAAAAATGATCAAATGAAGAGACCATTTCACATGTAAGGTCAAAAATAAGCCATGAGGTATCAACTCCCTCATTGACCCATATTTCACCCCCGGGAAAACACACAGACTTGTTACTTACAATAGGTGATCAAATTGGAAAAAATTGAATTCATATTTAGAATCAAGAACCTCAAACTAGATAGAAGGCGTCACGAAGTACAAAATTAATTACATATTTTTACAGGATATGATACTTCATTTTCTGGTCTGACCACACACATCTTCCCTGTGGCTATGAACAGTGGCTTCTCTACTGTATAGGACGCACAGAAAGAGGTGATTACGGCACCAAAAAGTTCAGACTCAGTTTCAGAATCCATGTCCCCCAAAGACATGGAGTAAGCGCTAGACTGATGCCAGTCTGTTGCATTGATGATAAATCTAGCTATATTGGCAGAAACATGGAAAAGCTCAGAGTCGTCACTAAGAAGAAGTGCATTACACTGTTGAAATAAGAAAATAGATCTACATTTCTGTGCGTATGGTAGATGCTACATCGTTTAACCCTTCCACACGTTATTGAGCTTGTAATGTGGTGATGGACTACTGCAAAAGGCCGGCTTCATGCCTCAGCCGCAGGTCCCAACTCTAATGCCCGCCTATTAGGGTCAKTTTGGCTACAGCACTGAGACATRGGCGCAAGGGAAGTAATGACAAACTCAAAAACCACTCTTCAGTGATGATGTCGTTCTCTAGATAACAGTAGAAAGTCCTTGAATTCCAAAAGAGGTTACCTGCGAGACAACTATGAGACCGCRGTACCACGGGCTCGGTATACACATGACATGCTTCTCAAGAAACCTTTTCTTCCAGATTCCGCTTGGATCTTTGTCAACTTTTCAATGATTGAATCAAAAGTTGGTCTAGAAGATGGATTCTTGTCCCAGCAGTTCTCGATCAACCTGTCCGAGTCAGATAGAATGCATTAGAACGAGAACTCTGCTAAAAGGGCAACCTATTATTAAAGCAACTCGCTAGGTATGCTACCAAGCTAAGTCTAGTGAAATGCCTCAAAGCTAGAAACCTTAGAATGGTAATGGTTTGAGAATATATGTACTCTTTGAGGCCGGCTGGGTAACGCCGAGCATGGTGTTTGAAAGGTGGTCGTTGGCCTTCAGCATACAACTTTGCGACAGCTTCAGGTTGCTGAGAGTGGAATGGCGGCGATCCCTCCATCATCTATGCATCATCAAGAGAGTATTTCTAGAGTGTCACAAAATGGAGATTATGTTTAGGTAAAAAATAACAGTAGTCGTGAGAGTTGAAAGCTGACGTTTTCTTATTTATATCTATATCTGAATATAGATATAGGCATGTAGTCATTCCATGATGCCGAACGCATAAACTCGATACGAAAAAACAAAAACATGCAGGAAACTTCAGAATTTAAACCGGAGGAAAAAGTAACAATACCTCTTGGACTATGATCGCAAATGAAAACACGTCCACACTTCTATCGATTTCTTCACTTCCATAGGACTTTGTAGAGAGCTCAGGAGCCATATATCGGTCTTCAAAGATTATCACACAATCTCGGTCATTAAAATCACTAACTTGAATGAACAATACAGACATCGAATATACAGACAAAGCGTGACAAAAACAGAAATGTAAATTCCAAGGTTCTTATTGCTTCACTATCAACAGGAAGAGCGACGGAGTGCTTACATGATGTTCCTTTCAGTGGTTTTGCTCGGAGAGACTCATTGGACCGAACACTGTTACTGCCAAAATATTCTGAGGCAGAATCATACTTCGGAAGGCTTAGCCCAAAATCAGCCACTTTCAAATGCTTGGCGTCCCTCAATAAGTTGCTGTAGCTCCCTACGGCATCGCCTCACTTATCAGAAACAATTTCATTTCTTTACCGCACACAAGATAAAGCGCGAGTCATGTCATCTAAGGACAAGGATTCTCTTCAACATCACAACTCGGGAAATCTACGTCGAATGAGATTTAGTCAAAACCAAAATTTCTGTTTTATGCCATACACCTGGGACACATGCGTGGGGCGGCTAGATTCAGGGCATATGTGCATGAAGGTCTTTCGTGGCATACTGAACTTGGTCATTTATGTTCTTACACACTCTCAAACATAGTTCCAAGCATCCAAATATGAATACAAGGAGCCAACAAAGAGGGACATCAGAGCTCACCTGGGCTTAAGATCACGGTGAATTATCGGAGGTTTATTTTCATGCAAGTAGTTCATTCCCCTGCTTTCACAAAATTAGGGGCATAYAAGATTACTTCAATAATACTTGTCAACAGCATTAATGCATTAATGAATCAGAAGATGGAAAGATGGAACAGAGAAATACAAATCCAACTTCCACTAAATGTTTCTAAACCTAAGGAAGAACTATGTGAGAAAGAGATTAGATTGGAGCACCTGGCAATATCAAGAGCACATGACAGAACCCTTTCTGGATCCAACCGTTTCTTGTCCTTAAGGTACTTCGCCAAGTCCATCTGCCAAGAAAGAMAACGGATTTAGAAGTATCACCGGACATTTTTCACCCGATCAAAAATCAAGAGCATCACCAAGACTTGTTAAAACTAGAATACACTGAAAAAAATCAACTGCATTTCTAGCATCTTCTACATGCTAGCGTGATCGGCGTAYTGCTGCAGATAAGACCCAATACTTAATTCCATCTCCAGAAACTCAACAAAAACAACACGATAATACGACAATGGTATGTGGCCTAAAAATTCTGTAACTGTTGACTTGGGACCTAAAATAGAGGTCAGTCACAGCAAACCATTGAATTACTATTCTTCAACAATTCCATACTCACGGTCATCAACAACGAGGAAATTGAGGTGTTACCTGTGGCAAAAACTCAGTGACGATCATCATCGGAGTGCTTTGAGTTATTGCACCGAGAAACTGCACCACGTTTGGATGCCTCAACCTTTGCAAGAGGTCAAGTTCATCTCTGAACTCCAAACTGCAGTAGAATACCATCAGTTTAACTGGTCAGCTCCATGAATTCTGACCATATCCATTTATTACTGAATGGATTCACTCGCGCTTGGAGTTGTGTTACTGCTCTCTRAGACAAAACTCTGATATCCCGAATCTCTGATTTCCACTTTCCACATCTCAGTTCTGAATAGTAAATGCATATCCTAACTATTCTAGCGTGCGATCAGTGCATGACATAATCGCAATACTTTTAGGTAGATCCTTAAAAGATAACTCTCAATCAAATACAAGAAGGGTCTTACAATGCTTCTTCTGAGAAATCGGCAGTTGACAGCTCCTTGACAGCAACTTTTGTTCCATGCCATCTTGCTACTCGATATTTGCTACCCTGAATCCGAGGGACATCATACTCTCAAAATGCAAGCACCGTAGTCTGCTGCAACACAACTGAAAGACAAAGATAACTCTATACCAGGTGGCTTTCAATGCTCTAAGTGTCACATTTTTTCCATAATTTCAATAAAGAACGCTTGAAATGACAGCGAAACAAAATTATCAAAACTATTCAATCATTCCAATAGCGCATGATTCCGCTTCTACTTTCTTTCCAAGTGCATCATGGTCAATTGGGGTACGGTCCAAGCAGAGGAATGTACGAACCTCAGGCATTTTGTACTTCGTGTCTCCGAAAATGAGCTGAGAAGGAATAATCTCATACTCGGGTATTTCTTTCGGGGTAGCCACTCGCATGGACGAAGTCTGCAACATGAAGATGACAATGTCAGGAGATGGCAATAACAATGCCAAGAAATGACCGACACTTCATATTGAACAATTAACTGGAACCTCAATAAGTAATCCAGTCGCCTTCCAAAGATATTAATATTAAAATGCCATATCATGAGAGTGTAGTACTTTACTTTTAATCTAGCACCATTCTGCTCCAGGACCTTGCAGACATCCATCTTGCCATAATGCCTAGCATCCGCCAATGGCTGCACAGAATACATGTCCRCCAGTACAAACAGATCAGAGCCAACTCAAACTGTAAGGCCGGGTTAGAAATTTCGACCTAACTAAAACAACCGATTCTAACCATCTACTCGATACAGACAGAGGCTAGTCATAAATGACTCCTTGATTGCCTTATGACCACGCACAAAAGTTTCGACCTAAGAATGAGACGGTAACTAAATTTTGCAAGGCTGTAATAATCTGTATTTCCCCGTTACCCGATGAAAATCAAAGATTGACAAGATAAAATAACTAACTTAGAGCTCCAAACCTTCGGGATCACTAAATGAGTACAAAAGGAGAGGAACATACCGTGCTGCCCCATCGATCAGGACGATTAACGTCAGCACCCTTTTTAATTAGGAACTCCACCACATTCAAATGGCCCTCGCAGGCTGCCAAGTGTAAGGCTGTGCGATCATCGAAGTCAGCAGCATCTACGCTCAAGCCTTCTCCCAGCAATTGTTCCAGACCTTGGACATCTCCTTTGCAAGCACAATAAAGCAGCCCAGCCACTTGTTCCAGGTCCTTGGCTGAATTAACTGAGGACAGTTCATTAGAATCTCCTGGTCTTCTAATATCCCTTTCTCCAGCTTTCTCAGGTTGCAGTGATGATGACCTTCCCAAGGCAAACCTTCCAGCTACCATAACCTTGGGCTCCGCCATTTCAAAGTGTGTTCGAATGGCCTTCAAAGATTTAAATACCAATGAGACAACGGTCTCCCAGAAAGAAAGTAAAACTCGGAGTAATTCGACACTAAAAACCCTTGATCCCTTTCTCGCCAGCTTTTCCCACGTCTTCGTTGCTTCTACACTGAGCCTGACGCACAAYGGCACCCTGCAAAAACGGATAAATTTAAACTYCTTCAGACGCAACTTAATACGACGCTAAGCAGAACACAGAACTTGCTATTGGCAGGGCAATTACAACATCCCTACTTTGCAATGGATCCGCATGCCACAAAACGATATCCAGATTCACTGCATTGAAGTCAAAAGCTCTCAATCTCACTTCCTAGAGATCCCAAACGCAAGGTTGAAAYCCGATCGATCTGAATCTCACTCGCACCAACAAAATCGGTAARAACGGCAGCACGCAAGMATATTCTCCCGGATTGCCTCAAACGAATCCCCCGAGTCAGAAGTCGAAATCGGTGACTTTTTTAACATGGCAGACCCGCAACCTACTCTCATCAAACCACTACCTCTGCCGCGTTAGGTCTCAATCTCCCAAAACTAATTCACTAATCTMACACTAACCAAAAACCACCGACAAATGTTATGAAATCTATAATCTCGTCCTTTGCGCTTGGATGCAAACCTCACAAAATCTCTCACTCAACTAATTACATTCCAAAGACAATCTCCCGCACCAAGATCCTTCTACTTCAAAAACCTGACGCACAATACGAGAATATCCCGTCACCCCCAATCCTTGGCCCGAAGTCGAAGTCAGTAACTCCCTTACCATAACAGATCCGCAAACTACTCTCATCACACTAYAACCTCTGTCAAAGCAGGATGCACTACGTCTCCAGCTCCAAAACCTAATTCACGAACCTACCCTGACCAAGAATCACCGACAAATGCAACGAAACAAACATTCTCCTCCGTGGCGCGAAAATGAGAATCTCACAATGCCTCTCATTCACTATCTCACGATCGCATAGACACACCAAGCCACTCCCTCCACTTCCCAAAACCACCAGATCCGTACTCCCACTCCAAGAAAATCAAATTCCAGAAATAAACTCACACAATAACTGGCAGAATGCGACGGCGAGGACGACGATTACATTCACGCTCCCATTTCCAATCTGCAAACTCACGCGAAGCTAGGAACGCAACCGGCCAAGTGACTGCAATTACACTCAAATGGCAAAATACGTGACGGTTTCTTCACAGAAAGTGTTCAAAACACTCACGAAAATCGCTGGAAGAGCACGCAAGCGAGTGGCGAAGCGATCCTCGTGTCACCGAAGGCGCAGGAGCGCGACGACACCCGCCATATCCAGACGAGTCGCCGAGCTTGAAGGCTGGGGACTCAAAGCAGCTGATGTCCTGTGCAGCAGCAAGGACCCATAGAAATCCTTTTGAGCTGCCCGTCGGAGACCTGCCCGAGTCAGAACTGCCCGTCAAAATTCTATGACTTTTCTGGTGTTGACCCTTTCTTTTCAGTGTCGGCCAAGGCGCTGCCCCTGCCCGAGGGATTGGAAATAATGGTCACCGGCCAGTATATGCCAGATCACCGACACGCTGGTATCAATGGGTAGTTGTTCATGAGATTTACCCTTTTGGAAAGCATTGACTAATTTAAATGATCGTTGGGGGTAGTTAGGTGGGGCCCACCCTTTGTTAAAATGCTCTTGAATTAGGGGTTTGATTGAAATTCTTAAAAAGGAATACGGATAGTAGAAATCAATATATTAACTCTTAAAGGATGGACYTATCACCGTGGGAAAAAAGTGGRTTGTGGAATGTGGACCGCCGAGTGTTAAACGGTGGGAAGTTAAACCATGSAGCACCTAAAAATGACAACAACACCTAAAAATTTGTTGATGGGCWTAAGGGAAGCTATTAGCATGGGTATGAATTTYCGTGGCTTTGTGTTACAATTTGCARCACTAAGAAATGACAATACATTCATTGACCCTATTTCGTGCTTTCCAAGTCAAAGCACATCTCTACTTTCACGTTTATCCAAAAAATGRATGAAAAATATCTTTTCTGCATYCACTGCAGTTGATTTCTGTCWTCCAAAGGACCCRAAACGTCCTTRTTGTCCTTTMRAGGTTAATGTAGACTTCCAAATCAACTTATATCTCAATTTCTAATCAAATATGCTAACAAATGTCAAAATTTGGAAAGCAAACAATTGTTGGAATCTAAGAAGCAAGTTGTTAAATTACAAGAAGTCATATCCCTTGAGCTTGATAGTCCTAACTTGCTTCGGGAATATGAACATAGGCAAATTTCCTCACATAAAGCTTCTTCCTTCATTCCAAAGTCAACAAACAACTCTACAATTATATAATACAACAAACCAACACTAGCTTTGGGAATGGAATTTTCATTACATGAGATGTGAGGTCAACGGAGGGCCGTTCAAAAATAATAAATAAATAATTATAAAAACTACGTGGAAGACTCTCAGCCACGTCGCAGTGCTAATGTGGCACATTTTTTTGTGTTCCGGCAATCCGAGAACTTGTAGTCTCTTGGAGGCCTCAAATCTCATGTAATGATGTGTTTTGAGCAATGAGCTCCTCGCAATCCTAGAAGATAGAACATCCAAAGATTAATCTCATTTTCTCAACTTTTATTTTTCAATTTGCAACCATGTATAACTATCTATATGGGATAACATAAGTGTCGTGGTTTTAATTAAATATTAATAATGGTTTTCAATCATATGTTAACTCTCTAGATATTTGGCTTTGTGCCTTAATTTAGACCATAGATTTCCAAAAGAACCAAAAAGTATCTAGACACACAAGCCTACTCAACCGCTAAAGTTCCAAAATCCCCCAAGAGGAATCGGGAGAGGGTTGCTATTATGTGAGCTTAGGAATGTGAGTCTTTGAGCTTAAAAGACTACACACCTATGGTAGAGGTGACTATATTATAGAAAGCTTCTACAATTATAATGTAACTATGTTCTGAGGACCTTCAATGGTTGTAGGATATCTACTTCCATTGTATGTACATATGCTCAAGGCTCACATGCTGGCATTTTTATGTGCACATACTATCATCGTTGGAACTGATAGGCTCATGTATCCTCAATTTTTGATGTGATTTTTAGAAATTTTTCCTTAAGATAGAAAAACATAGTAGCTTTAGGGAATATCATTTTATTTCAATTGTTACTTGGGAGCCAAAATTTTGAACTCAATTTTCACAATTTTCAAAAACAAAAGCTTCCACAAGCTTAAGTATGCTTGCTAAAACAATCTCATTGTTGAGATTATTGTGGCCCAATTCCATAATAAAGCTATTGATTCTTTTAACTTTAATCCTAGTCATACATATCTTGGTCTACTTCACAATTTTTTAAAGAATGAGAATTAAACCATTTTTAACCTTTTTTTCCTAAACTTTCAACTATCAAATCTTCAATGTAGAAAATTGTAGAATCATAATGTTTAGTGCAAAAAGTTAAGTTAAAAAGATTCAAAGTCAAATAATCTAGTAATATAATGTGCTAAAAAACATGATTTCTTCACTTTAACCCCTAAAGGACCATTGTCCCTTTGGAGGACAAAATGAATTTTGGGCAGGTTCTTATGAACTCGAATTTTAGTGAAACTTTCTGAAATTTTCTTATAAGATAGAAAATCTTATTACCTTTGTGAAAATATAATATTTATTTCAATCGGTGCCCAATAGCAAAAGTTATGCCATCTTAAACATAATTTTCACATCAACGGGCAGAAAAGGAAATCTACAAAAACATGARAATTAATCTTGATTTTTTTTTCTCATAGATCATGTTTTTGTCTACATTTGAAGCTTTGATTCATTCAATTTGGATTAGTCATGTGAAAGTTATGAACAATCTTGTTTTTTGGGCAGTTTGAGCATTATTTTTGAAAAAATAACTAAATGGATTCATTTTTTAACGCAATTTTCAAAATGTTTAAAAAAAAAACTGCATAGCTAGGTAAAGTTTTCTTTCTAGAACTATCTCACTATTTGGGTTATTGTGTTTCAATCCCATCTTAGAGCTATTAATGATTTAGTTTCTCTTTCAATCTTGGACCTACTTCTACTTAACAATTTTTAAGGATTGAAAACCAAGCAATTTTTAAAAAAAAATTTTAAAACTTTCAACTCAATTCTTCAACACAAATTTTTTATAAATCAAAGTCCACAGTGCAAAAATTTCTAACAAATGCCAAACAAAGCCATTTGAAATTGCAAAGTGGTGTTTAAGAAAAAAAATTCCAATTTTGAATGCTAATATATTATATATTCCAATTTGTAGGGTCAAAATTCATGAAATTTTTACTACATGATCTCAGACAAGTAGAGTACAAGATCCTATGGTTAGATTATAAAAAACTTGTATATTTTTGTTTTTTTGGCAGAACGCAGCAAAAATGACAGTTTTGAGTGCTTTTTGACAGAAAAATGGCTTTGGTCCTTTAGGGGTTAAGCTTACATATCTTGCAATCTACTTGGTGAAAGTTTCTGAAATATCTCCCACACATTCTTATACTAGTTTTGTGCAAAATTTACAATTAAATAACCAAAAAAAGATATTTATAAATGTTTTGCCCTTTGTAGTAAAAATGGGAGTTTTTAATGGTTTTACTAGAAGAAAATAGGGGTGATGTAAACGACTTGTCCACAATGATTGTAGCAAACATGGGAAGTGCCAACATGTGAGCAAATAATCTATGAGCCAATGAGCCTAGGAGTTTATTTTAAGACACCTTCTATAGTTATTGGAGTATGTTATAGGTACCTATGTTATAGTTTGTTTTCAAGTTATAATATATCTATTTTATAGGTACATATATTGTAAACACCTTCAAATGGTTGTAGGCACATACCAACAGCTAGTTTTGAGGCTTGTAGGCTAATGTCTCTATACTCACGAACTAGCATTGTTGTTTAGGGGTTATGATAACATTACATTCATATTAGGACTCACCTTAACCTTAAAACAATGGGCATAGCATTGTGATCATCAACCTTTTAACATGATGAATATTTATTATTTCCACAAGACCCTTGAAAATCATTCATCAAACACTCTAACTCTTTCACAATATTACAATCATAAATTTCAAGAATTTCAAAAACAAAGACAATTCTCTTGCACGAGGCTGTGTGCTTGTAGCATTGACTCACTTTTCAAGAAAAATCCTATTCAAACTTCCTCACATGTAGCTTCAAAGCCTCCTCCTGGACCCTCTTCAACATAGAGACAATAATAATATTTTTGAGCCAATAATAGTATTTTATATTAGATTTTTTTTTTGTAAAAATTGTAAAATCAGGCGACTGCTATCACACTGACAACTTTCCCATCTGGATCCATTTGCTGAAGACGCTTTGGGGGCTTCGCCCCCACCCCACTTGGGTGCAGCCAAATTGAGCAAGTACAGGTCCAATAAAATAAAGCCCAACAGAATCAAATACTGAACTGAATGCCACATTCAGAAATTGAGATGACCGGCGCCTTGATTAGGAAAAAATGGTTGAAGATTTGATCATGAAAATATTATTACCTTTTCCAAATAGTAAATTGTAAATACTACTTCAAATGATGTAACATTTTTGCTCATTTGAGTTATTCGTAAAGTACACTAAACCGGGGTTTAAACCCATGAGTTTTGTGAAAAAGCCGGTTGAGTTAAAAAAGTCAAAACAAAAGTGGGTATGAAACTTATTTTTCCATCAAAATGGTGCCTACAAAAGTTTGGTCCCCACTTTTGAWGTTGTGTGACATAAGTATCTTGCAAAAAAGTTTGACGCTTCAACTATAGTTGCCTTCTCAACTTCAAAAAAAGTCATGCCCAAAGTGGGGGGGACTTTACAAATAACTCAATTATCTTGAAAAGAAAATTAGGAACTCAAGAAATGTTGATATTCATGGATTACACCAATACATCCTTATCAATATAAAAACATTTAATAATKATCATTTTTGTTAAAATGTTGGGTTGTAAGACACTTAGAGATTATTGATGGATTGAGGGCCCATATTTTATAACAATTATGATGGACAAACACATTAGATATTTTTTTGAAGGCTCTAAGAGACTATTCCTATGTTGTTCCCCATGAAATAAGGGAACGATTGATTGTCATCATGGCTCTAAATACCAAAATGAAATTCATTCTGATATCGAAAGAAAAATTTATGAAGAAAAAGAAATGACATGGCCAAACTTCAGCCATGTCACAGCGCAGTTCCTTTTCAGGGACTTGCAGTCTCCTAAAGGCCTCAAAAAACATCTAATGAGACTAATGGTTAAATCCTAAAGGACAATAAGCTCCTTTAGAGCTTTTGAAAACCTCACACAAGGTTTTCTTAAGAGAACGTTTTTCTCAAATTGAAAGTATATATTTTCTAATAAAAAATTACAATATATATGTTCCATCAAATCCCGAGAGAAAAAGTTTTTTGCCCAAAAGAATATGGGCCTATTGGATAGTTTTTTAGTTGTTTGATCCATTCTTGTTTTTGGAATAAATCCTTTCAATGGCCAGATGTCAAAATTTATTTTGAGAATGATGTTAGAGCCTACATTGTTAGAATGGTCGATTCATAATAGTTTAAGGATGGCCACTTTATTATGCTCATTTGCCATTGATTGTTGGATATATGCCAAYTCCAAGGCTCCAAAACTTAGGAACTTATTTGTTTCTATTTATGACTTTGAAGTATATTAGACATCATAATTTTTGCACATTTTTTGGCATATGTTGCTATCGTCCAATYCCTCTTAAACATATCAAGYAAYTGCATAACTGATGAAGTACACACTTCSTAATTTTATTTAGTGCAAAATTTTAACCACAAAAGTAGTCAAAAATTGGTAGATCTACTTAGGCAAGACCAAGAATAACTACCATCTAATTCTGAAACACTATAACCATTCAATCCGTGCTGTGAAACATGTTGACATTTTTACACAAGATAGTAAGAATAGTGGACTTCAGGATTATTTAGTTGAAAATGTTTTTTCCTTACTTTTTTTTTCTAATTTAGGTTTCGGAAACTACACTGAATAGGTGTATTAAAGGGACCCATAGTAATTAATTGACATTTTACACTATATAAATATCTACCTTTGTTGTACATCAATAGTTGTTGAAGTGTCTAGGGGCTCTACATCATCTTTGAAACATCTATAGTTTTCCACAATAAGTCCCTTTAATTGTTTAGTCGCCTTAAAACCCCTATTCAATATAGAAATGACAACTTTGGAGTGTTTTGGAGCTAACACTCGCACTAAGAACTTAAAGGGTTAACAAATATTTTATTCTATCATAAATCACTAAAAATTGTCTTCCATTGAGGCGTCCAGAATGTTTTTTTTTTCAAATTTGTGAGAATTCATTCAACACAAATATTGGAACCACCACCGCGAAAAGCGAAGAATGAAGTGCTTAATCCCTAAACAACATGATCGATTGTGAAATGGTCAAACATCATGTCTAAGTTTAATTCAGCCTTTGAAATTGTGTTCAAACAATAATCTTATATTTTTGTTACATGAAACTCTGAATTCTATATCACTATGACAAATGTCAATTTATTTGTGAAAAATTGTAATCCTTATCATTATTGTTGCAAAAATTGAACATAAATGAAAAAACTACTATACCTTTTTGTATGGAAGTCGCCGTCAACAGATCTAAGCGTCACCGACTTTCCRTTCCATCACAACAGTGGAGTCACTGTACTCGATGCAGAACGCAACGACTGCTTTAGATTGCAGGATGTTCAGCAGGTGTGTTGTTTGGGCCGTGACCGCTATTACGTTGTAACGGTTTACTTAGTGCAGCAGTTTTCTTGTCGAATTCCTCGTCTCAATCGTATTTTTCGAGAGCATCAGAAAACGCTTTCTGTCGTCTCATTTTCAACAATCTCAATCTCGTTTACAAGGGAGCCGTGAGAGCAAGAAAATGCGAATGGAAGAGGAAGATTTGTACGGGTTGTTGCGTCTGGAAGAGGCCGGACCTCAGGTGGCGCATCCACTCATTCGAAAGGCGTATCGCAGGCGTGCTCTGGAGCTTCATCCTGATAAGCGTGGCGATGATCCTGTTGCCGGTAAGTTTTTTTTCCTTTTACATTTGTGATTTTTGGAAAATGTGAWTGTATTTCTGAGAGGACACTYAGGACAGAGGCTGTTGTGATTTTTGGATTCGTGTATTATTGATGGCGTGGAAGAATTGAGGATCATTATGCTAATTTGGCTTTGRTGATTTGGATGCAGCTGCTGAGTTTCAGAAGTTGCAGAAGGCATACGATATACTAAGTGATGAGAAGGCTCGTGCYTCGTATGATGAGTTGCAGCGGGTTCGAAAGGATCGGGTGCAGAAAGAAGGCAGGCAGAGTGAGAAGCGTCAAAAGATGATGCGAGATTTAGCCGAGAAAGAAAAAGCATTCGAAAGGGAGCAAAAGGTGAAATCTCAAGAGGATGATGTGAGTAGGCGATTGAAAGCTGAGATTGCGAGGATCTCGAAGAGTCGTGGTCGTCAATTCAAAGGGCCTTCGTCTGTTGATGCGAAGGAACCTGCAAAAAGCCGGCAACAATTCCAAGCACCTCCGTTTTTCGATCAAGGAAAATCTGCTGAGAGAGTTGAGGTTCCGGCGCCGAGTTCTGATGTGGAGGTTTCGGGTGCAGAGAGGACCTTGAAAGTATCATGGACATGCCTTGAGGGAGGCGCCCCCGGTGGCATGCTTGGTACCGTCGGAAAGCTCTCGGCGAGGAGGGGTGTACGGGCTTGGTTTCATGGCATTCCAACTGACTAGCTGAAAGTTATTGAATTCCAAAGTTTTTATGAATGAAAAAATATAGAAAATTACTTTTACTTTGATTTTTCCTGTGGCAACGGCACAGGGCACACTAGTCTGCATTCAAACAAATGGATCACCTGCTTGATGTGAGATCTGGAATAGTATGTGACCCAGTCTATTCATTCTGTGCCTCAAAGGGGATCACTGAAAAGAAGTGTGTTGCACGGAAAAATAATTGTTTCAGTGAGGCAATCCACCACGAAATTTCTATTCCTCACCAGACTATCTCTTGCCCATCCCAGGCAAAAAACTTTCCATTATCCTTAGCAYCTACCCCATTGATGATACCCAACAGCCTCTCCACTGAATACTCTTTTGTAAAGAGCTTGCCTTGTGGTACATTGCGCTGGAATGGTTTCGAAAGGTCGGTGTCTACGGTTCCTGGATGAAGCAGTATACTCACAATGGGATCCCTTTTCCTTGCAAACTCTATAGACGCTGTCTTAGTCACTGCAAGACATACAGAGACCACAGTCACGAACAGCAAAATAAACACAACTGTTTTCTCTTTACTTTGGCGAAGCCACTCATGCACCTGGGCAGAATTTACTGCAGTAATGAGTTTAATTGGAGAATGATGCTTCTTTAAATCAATCGGGTTTCTTCGTATCAAAAAACTGCAATAAGGAGTTGGAACTACGAAAAATATCACTAACTTATAGGAATCCAGTCCCCATATCTACCGTATTCTGAAGAACTTAGCCACAAACAATTGTCAGCGTTTAGTGTAAAATCTGCTTAAAATGGCATCTCCATTGGCAGGGTTCAACACAAGCAGGGTTTTTGAGGGGTGTTGTTGGAGCCTGGGAGGTTCTCTAATAGTGTATGAAAAAAAAGTAGACATCATACTTACATTGATTAAGCGCWGTCTTTGATGCACGATATGCGTACCAGCCCCCTGTTCTATTGTCGCCAATGGATCCCACCCGCGCACTGAGATTAGCTATCACTGCCACAGGTCTGCTTGTGCCCCTCCCCCCTCCTTTTTTCAACAGAGCTGCCATGTGCTGTAGAATCCCAATTGTGACATAAGATATTAGCTGCAAATGTGAATTCACTAGACTAAGTTGCCAATCTTACGTAGATGCGAAACCAACTACTCTAAATAGGTACTCTAAAATTCAGTGATTTGTACTTCTTGAAGCGGGATATTGACATTATAAGAAACGATTTCGCACCTTCATAACGAGAAGTGGCCCAACTGCGTTAATTTGATAAACAATTGTCATCGCTTCTGGATTGACTTTGCTCAACGCAGTCTCTGCAGTGGGACGCCATCACCAACACACCTCATAATTAGAAGACTGGAGATAAGTGCACAACAGGAGTCTAGATATGTTAACCCTAAACCGCGATCAAAGGAAAAAGAGGAAGAAATGCCATTCACTAAAATAGTTGAAGGTGTCCATGACACTCGAATCCTTTAAATTGAGGCTTAAACAAAAGGTAGCACTCACCAGGGTGGACCTTGAGATTGCTAACATGGAGGATACCCGCTGTATTTATTAGTACATCTAGCCTTCCGTGCTCCTGTGATATAAGCTTGGCTGCGTCCTACTATCATCACARCATCCAATCAAATCTTGTGATTAGTTCGTTGGATGTTCATATGTGTAGGAACACATTGTAGTGAAGGCCACAAACTTATAAACAAATCCAATTCCTTGAAAATACGCAATGCCATATTCATTTCACTTCTGAAGCACAATTTACCTCAATTGTACCTTCCTTCGTCACATCCAAAGGCAACACTGTCAATCTGGCTGAGTGCTGRTCCTTGAGAGACGCCAAGGACTCTGCATTCACTGGATCTCTACAAGCTTTGAAAATTCATAACTAATTCACAAATGCTCCAAAAAATATGAAACGACTTGTAGTAGATTTTGCATCCATTTGTCTTCAAGTTAAAAATAAAGGAAAATGTTTTTGAGCATTTGAAACTCATCGAAAAGGCCAACCAGCCCGTAAATGGTCGCTTTATGAGCACCTTACCTTAGTCACACCTTCACCCATTGGCCATTTTTCATAGAATTGCTACGTGGTGGTTTAGGGTTGGCTTTCCATTGGCTCTCAAAAGAAGAATATTCTTGTTTTGTGAAGTCTTTCTTTGCATCTATTATTCTCATGTGGCAATGAATAATGGGTGTGAAGAAGATTTCTTTATAAAAAAAATATTCACTTTGTACTCTATAGTTTCACCTTTGCTCCATAGCTTCACCACATCACTTGCCCCCACACTTTGAGCGACAATTGACACCTACAATTCTACAAGCTAGCTTGTGTATTTTTAGTTGCAAGTGGATCCATTATTTGTAGAAGTCTTTGACACGAGCCACACGACACAAATGAAGTCACACGTTCATCCAAAATTACTCCCCATTGGCTCTTGTTTTCTCTCACAAACTGTTCATTCTTTGGAAAAATTTTCCCTAGTGAAATAGGTGTGACTATCCCTAATAAGAGAAGCTTCACATGAAAGGTTAGGAAAGCGGGCAATTTATTGTGAATGGTTGCATATGCAAGTTGAATTTCACACTAGAGAGGCATGAAAGAATTACATGGATGATAAAGTAGATGATGTGTCTTGTCAACAACACCAAAATTCTTCTCGATTTTTTAAAAGTTTTCTGGCTAGATGGTGCTTATAAGATGGMACTTTCTCTTGGGAGCCTCATTGTCTCAAATTGGAATTGCCTAGATGATGAATATACAACATGATTTTTACCTTCTTATCAATCTTATAAAATGGAACTTTATTTTTGGACTAAAGCATTAGGCACAAGAGTGTACTAATATTATGCAAACAATCACCATGTTTTTCAATTTCTATCACTTCAATTTTTACATTATATCATAGCCAAGCCCACTACTTTGGAGTCTTTTGAGCGCTCTTGACCGAAAGAGGAGTTGCCTTTCCAACTTCCTGTTGGTCTATAATGTGAAGCAACTTTTAAGTGAAGGCGTACTTTCATGCACTCCTAGAATTGGTCAAACTTTTAGCAAAAAAGACAGAAGAAATTTTGGAATTCTACAAGAAAGTGTGCTATGGTTGCAAGAGAAAAATTAGGACAATTGGTTGGCAAATTTGAATACAAGGGAGGCTAGTTTTTAAATTTTGGAAATCCACATTAATATTGGACTTGAAAATTTTGGTTGCTTTTAATTTAACAAGACAAACTTATTCCTAATATGCTATTTTTTCCTACCATTAAAACATCATAAAACACTTTGGAAATTTATTTTTTATTCCAATACAACATTAAACGTCACTCTTAGAATCCTTGCTAGGAAGGAGAATGTAGATTTGGAGCTTGCTAGATTATTTACATAAATTATGGTTCTAGAAGTATTTAGAAATAAACATTTCAAGTTTGTAAGTCTTTATTTTTCTTCCCATTCCTATATGAATTGCTTGATTGATCTGAACCTTGCATAAAACATATAAAACATCAAGTGATTGTGCTAGTCACATTTGTGAAGAATAGACAATAATTGAACCTTGCATAAAACATATAAAGCATCGAGTGATTGTGCTAGTCACATTTCTGAAGAATAGACAATAATTGCTTTTTCAAGAATCTTGGGCGTACTTCATCTATGTCTGATAGTTCCTACAATTGTAAGCTCTTGAAGGCATTCATAACCCCTACTAACAATTCCTTTGGCATTTTGAGCCCCCCAAACGGAATTTGTCTCTTTTGTGTCAAGGATTTTCACTAAAACAATACACTTAATTGTAATTGTAAGGTCTTCATTTCAACTTCATGTAGAACACATGTAAAAAAAAAATCAAATCCAAATTCCTTACCACCACTTGAGATCTACAAGAGTAAAGTAAGAAGGGATTTTTTCTCACTATATACCTTGTGGGGTATCCCAATTTTAAAATTCAATGAGATCACTAGGGAATGTAGTTTGCTTCTTTTAATATAATGTAAATACTAGGTTTAGAAACCAACTATCCAAAATCATAATTTCAATCCACTTAGTAAATATTAAGAGACCTTATATTACTATAATCCCTCTAAAAAGAATTAAACATCCCAAAACATCAATAAATTAATCAAAAATAAAAAAAATTCTTTTTTCTACAATCCAAACAATGGAATATTACATTGTAACAACAAAAGGTGAGAAGAAAAAATTGAAAAAAACTCTCTGATACAATTCTTATGGCCTTGAAGATGATTTTCAATCCATAGCCCTCATGGAAGAATATCATCAAGTGTCAAAAAGATTACCAAGTGGAAACTCCTCACAAGTCCTTAAATAATTGTTCAAACTGAATTCTTGAGGCCAAATCACTCATCAATTCATACAAGATGCATCCAAACTTGCATGTTTGTGGATATTATATTTTCGCATTTGCATTCAAAACGTGCATCCGAAACGTGCATCCAAAAGTACAAATTGCCCAGACAAACAAGTCAAAAGTCAGGATGCAACAGCTGACCAAAACCTCAAAATCCACAATATGATAACTTAAAATCTTAGGGCTCAACAGTGCATTGTCCACATTCAGCAGGTTACCAGTCATGGATTACCATAGAGAATTTTCTCAATTCATTAAAACTGATTATAATACAATACTTCGTACTTAATGTCATTCTCACATTTGTTGAAACTTACGATGAATTACAGAGGTAATCCAACAAATTAAATCCTAGGATAAGACTTCGAAAGGATAGCATGGATCGAAAGAGAGCCGAAATAGCCAAATGTTATGATTTCACTCGTTCTCTACAAAACAAAAGCAATTACACTTCAAGGGATTACTCTTTGTAAGGCAATTGAAACTCAGGCTCACCCTCTTGTCATCAGTTGACTAATAATGGTGAAGCCCCTCAGTGCTCCTCAATGCAAAAGGCTTACCTTACAAACAGAGAAACAGAGAAACATGGCAAAGCAGAGTGTTCTGATAACCAAGCCTAGCCAAGCTAAGCATTTGTGTAAACAAGCATTATGAAACAAAAGCAATTCAACTATATACCCAAGTAGAACCATCAAAAGTATTCCCTTGAATGACAATCAATTTCCAGTCTGCATGTACCTGGCTCTATGCCTGAAATTCAGCAATCAACAAAATAATAATGAGCTCCAATATTCCCCTAAACTAAGGTAACTCCAGCTAATTCTAACCCCTTTCTACAACCTACACCTGCAAATTCTTGCCTAAAATGTATAGCCTCTTTTCATGAGAGCCTAGGGTTGCTTTTGGGTACAACAATTTCCAGCAATTTGAAAATTCATAGTTTATTCATACATTGTCCAAAAAATTGCRTAAGAAAGGAATCTAGATACTCTTTTGACTTGCAACAAGATCAAACAAACAATTAGGCAATTTTACAATAGGAACAATGCTCAATTGCTTATTCAGATGGATGCAGGTGTAGTTACCTTACAACATGAATTGGTTGCTACTTTCCAGACGTGGGACGCTTGTCCAACTTCCCTCCAACGTTAACCTTAGTGGAAGGCGAAGGACCAAACGAAGAAGAGGCTACACTAAGACGAATAAGACTTCGAGAAGCCAGCATGGCTTCAGGCATTAAAGACTGAGAAGACCTGGCATACAACGCCTTGGCCGCATCCACAGCCGCAGACTTGAGCGTTGGGGWACTGAGAGGAGCCATGAGGCAGTGCCCCAGCACCTTGAAAACAGGACGCAGGACCTCCATCTCCAGGGACACCCGGGGCCCATCGGCGGAATCATCTTGGTAGTCTGCTTCCCAGGCTGCATCACGGTCGTTTTCGCCCGAGTCTGTAGAGCTCGTGCCAGATGTCTCTGCACAGAAAAATGTCGCATTGTGGCGTTAGTACTGCCAGGGCCAGGGGTTGGTTCAACATTAGAGAGTCCATAAACTCAGAGCTTGGCTTTCAATCGCACAGACATCTATCAACACTAGTTGGACTGAAGAGGTGCTACCTGATGTCACTGCACAGAAAATAGGTTTATGGTGGCGTTATTACTGCCAGGGCCTGAGGTTAGTCCGGCATTAGGGAGTCCATAAACCTTGGGAATAAACGAAGAGCTTGACTTTCAAGTACACAGAATTTCTTCAACACTAATGGGACTGACGGGAACTCATTAATATCCTACACTAGTTGCAAGTTGCGATGCAGAACAGTTGAGGTAAGCAAAGTTGATATACCAGTGCTTTAGTTTTCAACTACAATTTAGGACTTCAGCAGTTTCATTCTCTTATGCTGACCCCTGGTACCAACAGCAACTCATCTCTTCCAATCCATTTGGTTGGCCTTCAAGTTGCGTGTAACCATGACTTAGCTACATGTTTATGACCACTGATCTTTGAATRAATGGAGTTGTCCACTGTCCCTCCSATAGTGGTCTACAATCTCCCATCAAGTCAAGGTTTTGATGTAGTATGCCCATGGTCTCGAGCAGAATTAAAATCCACATCACTTGATATCAACGAAAAAAGGTTATGAGTACTGAAAGACATCATTAAGGTTACAAGATGACATACCGGTAACGTCCCATCTTCCAGGTCGAGTGGATCTTCGAAAAGGAGGTAATTCTAAAGGATCCTGATCAACAGTGAGGGCTTCACCAATAGTCAATGCAACTCCCAAACCGGCAGATGACCCTGTGTGGACAGGGTTTATAGAAGGAGGGGTTGGTAGTGCAGACCGTGCTATGGTTTCTATTTCATTGCTCCAGCCGCAACCCTTCACTGCCCAGCTGCGGTATCAAGAGATCAATGCTTTGAGATTACACATCCGAAGATCTCGCCATGGTCAAGAACTGTATCGTGAACACATACAACGGGCAGGATTCACCAGCGGAAAGTGAGTGCGCTACACGTTCAAATTGTAAAATGATGATACCATGAACCACAATATCAAAAACAAGCTAATATTACCACGTACCTTCTAGCGTAGTGACACAAATCCAGCTTTGCTTTTGATGGCATCAAAATTATCCGCCGGTGGAACAATTCCAGGGCAATTCCTACAATCACTGCCCGTTTTGTACTCTTCACTGAGCTTTGGGGCTCTAATGCTGGTGAAATGAGACTCGAAGGCACCCAAGACGCGGTGAAGAGCTTGGATGCGGTCTCGCGCCTTCACCATGTCGCCATGCCAGGTCGCCTTGCGCTCAATCTCGCCCGGCATAGTCGCACTTTCTCAGTGAAGATCTGCAGCTYCGAAATTAGGGTTCAAGCAGAACCATGATGAGCCCCTTGATCACAAGGCAACAGAACTAGAATTCGGCACTTGAAATCGGAAGGACCACCATTGCCAATGCTCGTCACTCTCAAACATCGAAATGGAGCAGTGAAGGAGAAAAACCTCCCGTCCTGCCTTTCTGGCCATCCGATCATCCTCGGGGGAATATCCGCCGTCGATCTGAGATCAGGGGAACGCAATATGTTCCCAAAGTTCACTGCAGAATCTCCGTGAATGTGACTATGGCCCTCTCCTCTCATTTGAGTCCTCTGTTGCAGAGATAGAGATAGCTTGAAGGTCTTGTTAGGGTTTGAGATTTGCGCATCGATTGCAGAGAAAGCTCGGAGGTCTTGTTAGGGTTCGAGATTTGCGCATTGATTTCATYATGGCGTCGACGATGGAGGTCACGACGGTGACCGAGACGGGGRTCGCTCCCGTTTTATCAACGAAAACTTTTCTCCCCGACGCCGTGGTGACKGAGCTCGACGAGGAGGATCTCTACACGCGGCAGAAGCTTYTGCAGCGGCAGCTGGARTTTGTGGACATCCAGGAGGAGTAYATYAAGGATGAGCAGAAGAATCTGAAGCGGGAGCTTCTGCGGGCACAGGAGGAGGTGAAGCGGATTCAGTCCGTGCCGCTGGTGATCGGGCAGTTCATTGAGATGGTGGACCAGAACAATGGCATCGTCGGATCGACCACGGGGTCGAATTACTATGTGCGGATTTTGAGCACCATTAATCGGGAGCTCCTGAAGCCGTCGTCGTCGGTGGCGTTGCACAGGCACTCGAATGCATTGGTGGATGTGCTCCCACCCGAAGCCGATTCCAGCATCTCGCTRTTGACGCAGTCGGAGAAGCCGGATGTGGCGTATAATGTAAGTTCTATCCGCCATCGCTAATTGAAGCGAACTGAACCCTGTGGAATTTTTTTCTTAAAAAAATGTGAAAATTGAGTTTAAAAACAAATCCAATGCATCATTTTCTCAAGAAGATGCTAGGGTTTCCCGGGAAACAAGATGCACCATAACTTTTACATCACTAATCCAAATAGAATGAATCAAGTTCGAAATATAATGCTGTTTGTGGATTCTGTAACTTGTGTGAAACTGGCGTTGAGGGAATAGTCTTGCCTGCAAATGTTAGGGACTCCCGAATCGCCACTGCGCATAGGTTTCATTATTGCACTGCTCGAATTTTATGTGCAATTATTGGGTAACGAAAGTGAATTTTAACGCACCTACGAATGTTTCACTTCGATACCGGATACGAAAGTTATGACGTGTCAAATTTTTTCGGAAGATGATCTATATGCACCTATTGTGAGCAAGATTTTAGGGTGATTTTAGGGTGATTTGGGGTGTCCCTACCTTACACGAAGCTCGTCAGCACAGCCCATGGTGCATGCTGGAAAAAAAAACACAATTAAAACACTCTAGTCTACACTACCATCGCAGCTTCGTGTAACCCRAGAATGAAACGAGAACGTGGCTTACTGGTCTTCTTTTCTTAAGCATGTTAGACTATAAGTAGACTTTGTGCCATCCGAAGGAGCCTTTATCCTGGCTTAGTGCATGCGATCCTTCGAAGCTAGCATTTTTTTACTCAATTAGGGTTATTCACATTGACGGGCATTGTGGAAGTCCGATTTCATCTTCTTAGCGTTCCATATCGATCAGTATTCGCACTATGGTTGTTGCATCTCTGCAGTGAAAACGAGCCTAGCACAGCACACTAGTGATAAAATTGATARAACCTAAAATAGAGGAAATACCTGATAAATGGAGACTGAAAATGGCTAAATCCACAGTAGCTCGTAGCTRATGGAGTTGATATACACTTGCGAAGGAAATTTGYCATATTTACAGTCGTTCTGAGAACTTGAGGTTAACTTGCTCAGGAGCGTAATTTGATGTATTTGATACTCAAATTGTTCATAGTCACTTCATGATGACCTATGTTGTGGGGTGCAGGATATTGGTGGGTGCGATATTCAAAAACAAGAGATTAGGGAGGCGGTGGAACTTCCACTCACGCATCACGAGTTATACAAGCAGATTGGTATCGACCCTCCCCGGGGTGTGTTGCTGTATGGACCTCCTGGAACAGGAAAGACCATGCTTGCTAAAGCTGTTGCTCACCACACTACCGCAGCTTTCATTCGTGTTGTTGGTTCCGAGTTCGTACAGAAGTATCTTGGAGAGGTGAGATTCCATGATGTCATCCTTTTTCGTGTCTCTGCTGTTTTTCCTGATTCCTTGGAGTCTGTTCTTGGGTTTTCTACTCAAACTCATTTCATGGATATGTGTCGCTGTTACAAGAAGTAATAGTATCGAGCGGTACATTCTGCCCAAGTATCCTATGAACTGAGGTGTTTGTGGATTTAATAGTAGATTAATAGTATAACGTCTGTACACCAATTTAACTAGAGTACTRTATGTGATGCTGTTACAGGGTCCCCGTATGGTGCGTGATGTATTCCGACTGGCAAAGGAAAATGCGCCAGCCAYCATCTTCATTGATGAAATTGATGCCATTGCAACTGCTCGTTTTGACGCCCAAACTGGAGCCGATAGGGAGGTTCAGCGTATCTTGATGGAGCTTTTGAATCAGGTAAAGGAGCTCTCCGTGTTTCAATCTTACAAGTCTGATGAGATCACACTTATTTGTATGCTGGTATGGTGGGTACTGTAAAAGTCAATGCTTCTATGTCCTATGATTGGCTTATCCACCGGAGCATCTGGTGCTGGTCGAAGTCACAACATAGGTAGGTCATCATGAAACGACTTTAGACAATTTGACTAAATGTTCAAGTGTTCAAGTTTTACTAACTGGAACTGTGRCTGCTAAYGRAGGTTTTGGATTTCTTACGTATTTGTGTTTTTGTTACAGATGGATGGTTTTGATCAGACAGTTAATGTTAAAGTGATCATGGCCACGAATCGAGCAGATACTCTCGACCCAGCTTTGCTGCGACCTGGACGTCTTGATCGTAAAATCGAGTTTCCACTTCCTGATAGGAGACAGAAGCGTCTTGTCTTCCAGGTGCGAGTCGCCTCCTCTAGCTGAGTGAGTGGTGGTTTAGTATAATGTTGAATTCGTTGTAGCATATGTCCAGAAACCAAGTTTTAGAAACCTTGAGTTTGTATGTTGATGGATTTGTGGGAATATGATCAGGTATGTACAGCAAAGATGAACCTAAGTGAGGAAGTGGATCTAGAAGACTATGTTTCCAGGCCGGACAAGATAAGCGCTGCTGAGGTGCGTTCTGCTTCCTTCATTGGTTATCAGTCTTCTTACTTCCTACGACTGATATATGAATTTTTTTTGGATTAGAATGACATGGGTGGCTGATCTGAAACGATTGGTTTTCATGGCTTGCAGATTTCTGCTATCTGTCAGGAAGCTGGGATGCATGCGGTACGGAAGAATCGATATGTTATTTTGCCCAAGGATTTTGAAAAGGGCTATAGATCCAATGTTAAAAAATCAGACACTGACTTTGAGTTTTACAGATAGGTGTTTTCCAATTATCTGATCCTTACAATTGATCAGAAGTAGATATCACTTTAGTTCTCATTTATCCCCTCACTTTAAATCAAGACATGGAGGGGATTTCTTTTGTAAAGACTTAATTGAATGGATAAATTTTATACGCTTGGCGTCTTCGATCAGTGATCGGAGCTTGCATGAGTTACTATCATGGGCTGTAAGCTTCGAGTATTTTGAGATGAAGTTATTTCGTGCTTGTGAACTATGTGAGGATTGTCCCAAAGGCTTTAGGATCCATGTCAAACGTTGTGAATATGGTGTTTASCTGAAACTTATAAATTAGCAAACGTTCAGGTTTTCAAAGAATGGCAATCCAACGCTTGCAATAAATTTCAGATGGTTTCTTCCACCAAAATAATCCCTCCATAATACTATTTCTGGAAATATACAAAACAGGTAAGGCTTAGACAAGTACGTTTACCTTCTTCAAGTCGTTTCGCCACAGTCCRACAACAYTGCTGACTTCACTTGGCAAATATGTACGAGCCATGAAGGCTGCCTCCGGTATCCGGTTGCTGCAGGACAACAAAATGAAAATTAGGAACCARCCTGTGCCYTAAGTGTTTCCTTTGGTCTAATAMGAGCCAAGTTTACTCCAGAYTTGTAATTCCAMTAAACTACAAAATATTAGCAAGAATATTCAGATAAAATAAGAATAAATAAATATAAAAACTTCTCAGCAATCTGTTCACAGATWACCACACCTACAGTAAAACCTGGCACGAAATACTAGGTAGGAGAACATGAACATAGGTACCTGTCAATCAATAATTGTACACAATCCTCCACTTTCCCAAGCAAAAAGAGGCCGAGAAACGCCACATTTATCTTTCCTTGCTCTTTGGCAGTAACTGCCAATTTAGCGAGTCCTTTGGCGTCTCCGAGGGCAGAATGGAGTAACAAGAATCCACTGAGATCCTTGGCATGCTCGAAGCATTCTCCCGCAACTTCAAACTGCACAAGCCATCTTTCAACTTGAGTGTACTTTATTAAAMATCGACATTGTCCACAGAAGAGCTCCAGAATGTTCAAGAATTCTGAACTAGGTCTAGTTAACATGTACAGTGGTCAGAGAAGAAACACAAACTAGGATTAAATCGCCTCTGAACCACTTTCCAAATCATACCTTGCCAGCTGACATCGCGAGTTCGCCTAGCTGCTTCCACTTCGACTCGCTTTGTGACTCCTCAGCTATAGCCTGAGGAAGCAACAAAAGGCCATGCAGTAACCGATTCAATTCCGTATTCAATATCACAGTGTCTGCCTCTCCAAAGATTGGCTACTATTGTATTTTTAGAATGCATATAGTAGGGAAACTGTGTGTACGTATATGCAACTGATGAAAAAACAAATTAGAATGAAGTAAACAGGTTTATTTCATGCCCAACATGTGTGCAAGACTATAAATTAATAGTCTACATGAAATAGCACATATCGGTGTGCTTGCCAAGGAGTACATGATTGAGWGTAAAAGTCAAACCTACTATGTCAAGCAGTAATGAGGGTATCAACATTCACCTTAGCAGTCTCCAGCCTRCCAAGCTGAATGGCTAGATCGAATTTGTAGTCAAGATCAGTTGCAATCGCAAGAGCGTCCTCCACCATACCCCGTGACTCTAGAAACCTCGCCACACTGTCATCGAAGAAGTATTAGTTCTTCCAATCTACAACCAGCTCGGGTAAACATATATGCAAGTAATCTGAAATACTGCCAAGTATGTAAATACATAAAAAAGAAGCGTATATGAAAGGTAAGGCCACAAGATTGAGGCCACCCTTTTTGTTATTCGCAGCTACACAAATGACACATACCAGTTATCAGAATATATTAGCACCTGGATTCAAAAAGATTATGTTTCAACTGACCTGTTCAGGTGATYCTTTGGAATGGTTGGTAGGATTTCCTCCGCTTTCTCAAGATCTCCTCGCAAGACTAGAGTTTTGTACTCTATCAAATTAAGCAGCAAGGTGTAGCTCATGACACTGAAGTCAACCAAGAAATTCACAAGCCCAAGTCATTCAGTTCAACTTCCGGTGCATTATTCAAGCAAAGATTCAGGATCTGTCGAGTTCAAGGAAGTCAAAATCTCTAATGGTGACCTTAGAACACGCCATGAATGTAACACATTAACTAGATGCTGAGTACAGCTTCATCCTATTCAGTAGATGACTCACTTGAACTCCTTATCAAGGAGATAAACGCGGCTTTGACTTGCAAGATATCCAAGCAGATACATTGGGCGATCCAGGTGGAACATTGTTGTCACCTGATATCCAAGCATCCACGTTAGTACCAGCGATAGTGATCCGGTACCATAATTTTAGTGTATTAGATTCAAGAATGATCAATTTCGATGATGAGAAACACTTGAGTTCCCCAGATTCTATCCAGCTAGCAGAAGTCTAACTGATTCAACGAAGCAAATACAAGCTATAATGCAGTCTCCCCTGGTCGCTTGTCTATGGGCAGTGCTCACCTCTCCACCAACACAGTAGTTGAGTCTCCATGCTGAGTTGTTGTAAATGAAGCAGTCACCGACCCACAAACCGGTTCTGATTCGTTCAGAAATTTCGTGCAGCAGCTCAAAGGCATCTTCCACACCTTGCTCATCCGTCGGTCGGCCGCTGTCAAAGTGCTCTGCGACCACGTCCCGCTGAACATAGAAGCATCCAAATCGTCAGCTTTGATGTAATCAACAATAGACTAGCAACCAAAGTGAACTAAGACAAAATCCTCGAGGCAAGTAAACCCAGTTACATGTACAGTGCAGAAAAGCCAAACTAGTCGCACCACGCTATTAACCCTGGGCTTTCCACTATAAACTACACAAAACATTCACACAATGCTTGATCTTACATTGTACTTCAGAATATAGAAAGAGCTTTCACTTGCAATAGCAACCAGGTCTCCGCTGTCTGACCAGTATACATTCTGCGTGCACAGRGAAGTAGTAAATTAGCATATGTTGGCTTCAAATGACAAACAACCATCAGAAACAAAAGGAAATCCAAAGAACTTCCAAAAATGATACCATATCAGCGATAAGGAAAACAAAGCTTGATTGACAAGATTGATTTTTGACTATTACCTTGACCACAACATCGATCCGACGAATCACACGACATTCAGCCCAATCATAAAAACAGACACAATCATTTGAACGGACTCCAAGCAAGCTACCACCATGAATCCCTTCAGCTGAAAACGATGGTCGAACACTCTTCCGTTCCTGCAAGTCACATTGAAAATGTCTATGAAGGCCTCTTTCAAGTTTAGACTCTTAACAAATAAAATACGGAGTAATACGGAGAAGCCAAGTAACACTAGACAAAAATTTGAAGCCGAAGTCAATGCACATGACATCCGTGTGGATGTGATAAGATAAATCAGTTCTCTGCAAGAAATCTAAACCTGGAAAGTTTTGCCAAATATTTTGATTTTGGAAGTGCTCTCACGGACTGCGCATTCACCATCAGTTGACCAGGCAAAATCTAAGGCGGAACCAAATGATCGATTCCTCCAAGCTAAGGCTGTGTAAATGATAAACTCGCCATCACCACAMACTACCACAAACCTGCCGTTGGGGTTATGCTTCAGGCTCTGTAAAGTTCACAAAGAAACATATTACCAATTAGCTCCATGATWMATAAACCYGAGCTTAAAYTTCAAGGAWMCCCATGTCTYAATAAAGTAATATAGRTAAACGTTCACCTGTGGATAAAGATCACAGCTCCCTAGCTCTTTGACTGCCAAGGGTAAGCGCTCTCCATCTGTAATCTGCAGAAAAAGTAGCGCTCATTTAAAATCATAAATGACATTTTTATTTGCAATGTGAGGCCTCAAATTAGTCACTTGCTCGGCTATTCAATAAAACCCTGAAATTTTTTATTTTCCACGCATGATAGAATTTGCAAGTTTTGAATTCATATTTGCAATGTGAGGCCCCAAATTAGTCAAGACAAATTTATAAGGAAAATTAACCGAGCCCAAAGTAAGGGACTTTTTATTTTATTTGCACCCCTGTAATTACTTGGAGTGGTTGAGCGAGGGGCCAATCCACCCTAGGCGGTAAGGTAGGACGTGCATGAAGTGTCCATTCAACCCTATAAAGATGATATGGACTAAAATGGTCCGATGGATGATAGAGAATACTTTTTTGAGTTCTATGGAAGATAAAAGTGCATTTGTTCATCCTTAGAATTTTGTGTAAAAATGGGAGTTGTTGCAAAGTAATTTGCCTTTTTATGAGTGATTTTGGATTTTTTTGCAGATGATGCACAATGTACTTAAAAGGGTGATTTCAATGGTGACTAACTAGTCATTACTACAATAACCATGTAGAACCTAATCTGTTCTTAAATTTTTGAGTATATTCGCTTATATCTTTTGAAATGTATATTCCCTCCTTCCTAAAATGATATTCTAGTTGCCCATCATTTCTTGTCCTAAAATGATCTTTAATTTAGGTTCATGTACTAACAATGGAAGGAAAGAAGATGTAGATAGTGCTTAGATAGATGAAACGAAACTCCAATCAAAACATTTACAATGTACTTTTGAGATTATTTAAAACAAAATCCCTATCAGAAAAGCACTCATACAAAGCGTGCATTGTTGAGATTACTATGCACCTATGCACTGAAAAGTGGTAGGCAACCTTGCTTGTTACCCCCAGGCCCCTCAAATCGCCAAAAAATTGTCAGCCGTTGGATCAAATACAAATATGAGTACGAGTATGAATACAAATATAAATACAAGTACAAATACAAATACGGCTGAATACTAAATGTTTGTCCCATATTGTTTGGAGTCATTTCCCCCCTCCTAAAATTACAAGAGGGGAGGGAGGGGGGGTTCTGAATTAAAAAATTTTAATTTAATTTTTTTTAATTCAACACCCCCTTCCCCCCTCCCAAAAAAATTTTAAAATTTAATTTAAATTTTTTGGGAGGGGGAAGGGGGTGTTGAATTAAAAAAATTAAATTTTTTTACTCATTGTGTCACTATGCCTATGCACAGTGAGTAGGCAGTCACTGCCGGACACACAATGTCAAGATTACTATCTATTCAAAAGTCAGGGCACAATGGAAAGCAATCAATAAAAAATACAAAGAATTCGAGCAACTATCCTCTCAAAAGACAAGGCACAATGCAAAGCAATCAATAAACAATCCAAAGAATTCAAACAAACATCCTCTCAAAAGTCAAGGCACTCTACAAAACAAACAATAACAATATAAAAAATTACTATCTCCTCAAAAAAGAGGGTACACCTCCTAGTTTGCATTAGTCCCCCCCCTCTCTCGAGAAAATCACACGCCATTGATTTTTTTCTTAAAAATTCCCCCCCTCCTTCCTTGCCATTGATCTTGATACGAACACTAGGATACGGTACACTGGGATACAAATACTGGGATCTGGTATGTATACTACATATATATATATATATATATATATATATATAAGATATTTATACTGATACAAAAATGAATACAAAAACCAATTAACCCATATCAATTGTCAAACAAGTTCGTTTCGAAAAATATAAGATTGAGGGGGGTATTGGAATTTTCAGATTTTTAGATTGGATTATTTTTCATATTTTTGAAAGGGGTTATGAAAAATAATCCAATCTGAAACTTATGTGTTACTATCTCCTCAAAAGAGAGGGCTACAGAGGGCTACTTCCTACAATGACAACCATTTTTTGATTAGGTCACAAGTGAATTAAACATGATAGGTCAATTTCAAATGATATGTGAAAATAAGGTGAGAGTTCAAGCCACTCACACTTGTACTATTCACCAATTAACTACTCGTCTTGATCCAAGGACATTGGGCAATCTTGTGACCAATCGTACTCCTTAGAAATGCCTCAAAAATCACAATCTTCACGTACCCAAAACTACATATTGGAAAGGGTTTAGATACTCAAAGTTTGGGAACGATAGGAGTGCACCAAACTCTACTTAATCTTTTAAAGCTCAAAAAAATTTGAAAAATTGTTATTTTCAACCTTAATCCAATGCATTTTGTCCAACAAGCATATCATTTTGGAATAGAGGGAGTATTGTTTATCTCAATTTCATCAAATTTGGCAAATATAAATTGTGATTTTTAAAAATTCAAGCATTGCTTGAAAGAATGAGAAAGTTTTGTGGTCTAAAAACCTTTAGAACCTCTCTATTCATTGACTAGAATTGAGATGTTGGAGCCATGAGAGGTTAGGAGCAAGTGAAACCTTTGAAATAATTATCTTTGAAAGAAATTTGAAAGTAGCTTATATTTTTTGGATTCTTGAAGATTTAGTTTTGAATTTGAAGTTAGAATTACATATGGCTACAGTTACATTGAAGAACACAATATGAACATCTCTCTAAGAAAATCCATGTAAAAAACACTTCAAGGGAGTGCTTGTAGAGTTGAACAGCATTTGTTGTTGGGAATGTTTTGAGAGTCTTAAGTATTATAATACCTCCAACCTTAGATGAATCCAATCCAAGGAGGATTGACTCATTTAGGTCCGTGGTTGCCTCTATGGAATGGTTGGATTGTATTTTGTTTGATTTTTTGCATGTGAATGGAAGAAAAGGTAATTGAAATGGACAATCGAAATTGTATAAATATAAAATGCAACTTAACTTCTAACTGCCCAACCAAACATGCATGGTTGATCTAAAATTTTAGGATTGTTTCTAAATAGGCAATAAATTAGGAGCATATTATCTTAAGGATAACCATGAAGTGGAACGTAAGCATACCAACAACTTTTGGAATAGACCTTAATCCCAGGACATCGTTCTCCTGTTCTGCCAGCACAATCACAAACTGCAGCATTCACGCTGCAAAATAAATTTATCAAACACCCTAAGCAAAAGAATGTTCGCAATATCAACGCTATATCAAAGGTGCACACGCTCATTGCTGAATTTCTGTCATCCCTACATGATTGTATGAAAAAAACATTTTAGCGAGAAAAGATACACTATATGCATGTGTGTATTTGAATGCTCCACACGATGGTTCATTAAAATCAACTTTGTTCTCATGCGCACCTTGTTGTTGGTGAATTTTACAGAATTTCCAACCGTAGTTAAAACTCTTATGTCAARATAGCAGAATGATGTGCTTCAGAAACGTTTCTCGCTTACCATGAAGCTGTGTCGAAGTGCTTTCATGATCTTCGAGGGTTCTCTCGTGACCTTCAGCGTCTTCTCCCAAAGCTCGCCAAGCTGATTCATAAAAAATACAGAGAATTTAGAAAAATACAGCAATAAAGCTTAAAATGACAAATAACTAGGAACTATGAATGAATCACTCACTGGGTGTAATCTATCATTCACAATCCCAACAAGACCATAACTTAGCTTAACACAGCCATGAGTTGAAAAGTCACCCAAAGTGACCTGTAAGAAATGAGTAATTTCTAGGTGTTATCAGTCATAGATGCATGACAGATGCAATACTCATGGTACAAGGGTAGTCTAGGCTTGTGATTAGGACCCAACTACTTCAAACGTCAAAAATTTGTACTTTACTAATAAGGAATCTAGATAGATAATACAAATTTTAGTGCTTTCATTGTTCATCCTCCACAATGACACAAATTGCAGCGCACCTGAACTGGATCAACGTCCGCAAGATTGGTGCTGTACACCAGTGGTCGTGGAATCCGAATTGGCCATAAGGGCCKAGGCGATTGCGGCAACGGGGTTGAGGCCAGAATAATCGCTCTTCGCTACATGATTACAAAGTCAAAAAATATAAATTTAACTAACACGCAACGAACGAGATCGCTTGAGAAATGCATTCTCTCACACAAAAAATAACATTGATCACATCATATGACCTAACAAGAGCCAAAAACATCCATGCGAACCCTAATAGAACGAACTAGTGCATTGCAGTGGGGTTTATGAACTAGGGCTTACACATCACACTCAAAATTCAACTACCAAAAACATCCTCCAATACTAATTCCAATCAACACGATTCTGTATTAAAAACTGACACATCAACCACAGAATTAGGTTTCCAAACCCGTCCACGAGCTCTGAAGGCTCCTAAAACAACAAAAAAAAGAGTTGCAACATTCGACATGGCTATGGAACCAAGATCGGACACCAACCGGCGAGTTCTTCAGTTGCGACGGAGCCTTGAGCGGTCTTCGAAGATGCACGAAATTCGAGCTGGATCCAGAACAGCAGGAGCAGAAGGGCGAGGAAGATACATATCCGGAGTGCAAGTCAAGACGCGACATGTTGGCTTCCATCATCTTCAACATCCTCTCCAAACAACCAAATCCTTCCAAGAATCGCTAAGTCGGGAGCCAATTCACATTCGAAACAGGAACTCAAACTCCAATCTCCATGATCTCAATTCTAGGAAATTATTTCTAAACACGCTCTCCAAACAACCAAATCCTTCCAAGAATGGTAAAATCCGGAGCCAATTTACAGCACAAAAAGAAACTCAAACACTAATCGCCATGTTCAAAATTCTATGGATTTGTTTCACAATTGAAATGGCGAAGTGACGAGAGTGCTGCGTCGGAATCCATAGGCAGATTGCTGGACTGCAAATGCGCAAAATTTTAGTTGGGAAGGAAACATTCGGAGAGTGGAGGATGAGGGGGGAGAGCTGGCGGTGAGCCTTATCTGAGCCCCATGAACTTCTCGTTGCCTGCGATGGATGATATCGTGTTTGGTCAATGTTTTTCGTCGCTCTCATCCATCTTCATGTCTCACCCATTGCAAGTGTTCAGTCAAATTGTATGCGAAAATGACTTTTGAAAATTTGTAAAAAAGAACTGAAACTCTTGCATGGGAAAATATCATTGATTCAAGTACTGTATGTCATTCTGTCTTCTTTCAATTGATATATTATATGATTTTCTTAACCTTTCTTAATCAAAATTGATATTAATTAAAATATTAATTAGATGAAATAAAGCACTTTTGAAAACATTTATTATGTATGAACCAATGAATGTGTGAGTGTAAGGCTTTTTTTTTCTGGTAAACTTTCACCAAATTGTCAAAATTTTGGCCTCTACTAGTGTGTCCTTCTACAATGTGGAATGTGGAGTGAAGCCAATAGGGGGACATTGGTCCCAAAAGAACCTTGGTTGAGTGGTAAGGGGCTACAACAAGAGCACACCAAAGTACCATTCATTTTGTTTCTTCAATCTCTTATGATGACATTCCAATATCCTTGGACAAGGTTATCAATGACCTCAAGACAAATCCAACCTAAATTATTTTGTAATTTTTTTCACATACATATGATATTTTGCAAATTTTTTAAATCAAAGTGCAAGTTGAGAATGACATATACATGCCACTAGACTCCCTATAAGTACTCAACCTTGGAGCACAAAATGCTTTGACTCCCATTAATTGTATTTAAAAATATTAGGCAAAAGGAAGGGACACAATGATATTTTTTCAAGCTTTTTTCATTCCTTCTAACTTCTAGCCTAAGTAACGCCAATTGGGAAGAGGAAATAATGACCACCCATTTCTTACACTCTTCATGACATGCTTACATCTCAATGTTTCATGGCATTTGGACCTACATAATTATGGATTTTTGAATTATTATAGAATTGATAGAAGTATTTTCAATCATCCATCAGACCACTTTGATTTGCATCGTATTTATAAAGTTAAATGGTCAGTTTTTGCACCTCCTATGTGAGATGACAACCAAAGTTAGACTTGGTTTATACTAGTCCTAAGTCTAGATGAAAGGCCAACCCAATTTGCAAAAGTTTGGGCCTTAAATACAGCCCCAATTCAACACTTTGGATTGGGTTGATGTAAAGTGGTGAGGTTCAATTTTGGGGCCCAATTTCAAAAGTATTTTCTCTTGGAATTTTCAATGCTCAATTTAAAGATATAAAACATGCATCTTTTCTCTTTTTCTATGTCTATTACTTCTACAAAAATCATATTCAATGAAAGTGGACTTCATTATTATTAAATATTTTTTGGTTATTTTTATTTGTTTAATCACATCAACTACTCAGGAACGCATCACTCCCAGGACCTCAATCATTCAGACCGACGTCCCCAAACTAGATTCCTACATTTCGTCACCTCAATCACACATCTCGATTGTCTCTTCCTTTTGCGCTTCTGCTGGGAGCCTTGCTTGCCTTGTGTAGTGTTGCAGCTGCTGCTAAGCACTGTGAGATTTTGCGAAGAGCAGCTACTGCTGGTGGCCTTCTAGTCGACGTGCTCAATGACGGTCAGTCCCAACCTTTGTCATTCTCCTTGATGATTTGCTTAGCGTCGAAAATTTGGCCTCGCACGCACCAACCCATTAGCTATCTGGTGTGTTAAGATCCTCTGTTAGCCTGTCTGAATTTAACTATCCTATTGTGTACCTCCGAGGTGACCAATCGGGAATTAGGCTTTTACGTTTGCTACTTGCCGGTACTTGGTTGGTGTGGGTCCATTTAGTTCCTCAAACTATTGGTATTGACACAGTTAGTTTACTTTGCTTGTCCAAAATTGGCGAGTTAACTGTAGAAATGTATGTAAGTTCATTGCAAGTTTGTTTGCAGGAGTTAGCACCAATTTGCGAGTTGACATAATTTTGACCATGCAGGCACTTAGCTACTACTAAGCCAACCACGTAGCACCAACCACGTAGCGTCAATACGTGGTTGGTGCAAGCAGGGCCTTGGACATTTACAGTACCTGTGCCTTTTTTTACATTCTAGTCGCATGGTTCTCTATAATTTTGGCTGGAAATATTCGTATCGGTAGCCCCTTTCTGACCTTGCTGACTACGGTGATAACAGGTTTGACAGAGAAGGATCTGGCAGACGTTCCCTTCCTCACTGTCGTCGAAAATGGCTGTGGTAGTCCTTGCATTGATTTTCGGCAGGTGAGCTCAGAGCTTGCCTCCTTAGCTGAGGAGACGGATTTGGTTGTGTTAGAGGGCATGGGTCGTGCGCTGCATACAAATTTCAATGCCAAGTTCAAGTGTGATGTTTTGAAGCTGGCTATGGTGAAGAACCAACGGTTGGCCGAGCAAATCATCAAGGGCTCTATTTATGATTGTGTATGTAGGTTTGAGCCAAGGGAACTGTAGTAAATATTGTTCAACCGGACGGGATAGAAGTATCTTCAAATTAAATTAAACCGTAGCCATATTAGTACATTGACCAGCTCACTACGGAGGCGCTGTGAATCTGGGGTCCGTCTATCTAGGTGTTGGCGAAGCACCTGGGCTTGTAAATATACTGTACAGATTGATATCGAGATTGATATCGAGATTGATATATCAAGCTTGCCAATCTGATAATCCTTCACAATTCTAGAAACAAATTTATAAAATAGATGTGTGGTAATTGCACCTAATTGTGACCCGTTTCTAAAACTGACCCATGCAGATTCTCACCTAAAATATACTCCCTCTAAAATGTACTCCCTCTGTCCATGAGAACAAAGGGTCGATTTTGGGTACATCTATTTTCAGCAATTTGAAGCTTCATAGTCTTTTGAAAAGATTGGGAAACTTTTTGAGTTTTATTGGCTAATTTCCTTGAATTCCCAAGCTGAACTAGATCATCATAGTCTTTTGAAAAGATTGGGAAACATTTTGAGTTTTACCAGCTAATTTCCTTCAATTCCCAAATTGAACCATTTTTTCACACATTGTGTGCCATCTTTTGAGTGGATAGGCACATACAAGTTTCAAGAGCTGTAAAGTGTGAAATACTTTATCCTTCTAGAATGTAAATCAATACTGGGTACATAGAATTCACTCAAAATACAAAAGCAAACATGAATACAAGAATGTGAACAAATACATAAACACATGAAAATTCAAGTGTGAATGTAGACTCAAGACCAAAATAGTTTTTTGAAAATTTCAAAACCATAAAAGTACTAACATCCACAAAATTGGCAGAGGAACAAAAAGTTGAAGTTCTTCACTTGCGTTTAACCTAAACCACGTGCAAAATATTGCACAGTGGAGCTAACCTGTGTCTAAATTCTAAATCCCTAAGCTTGGAACAACTCCGTCTCTCTTTGTTGGATCGCTCACAACTCCACTCAAGAACTCCACCTGCAGCAAAAACAATACGACCATTGTCAGACCAACAAACAAGGCATTAACTTAATTTTTAAAGGAGGGTTGATGGTTCATGTACTCCTTATCTATAACTTGATGCTTACTGGCTATGGACAAGTGCTACGCTTTCAAAACCCTAAAAAAAAAACAACCAAACTAGAGTAAATAATGAGAACGGTTTGAGAAATCAATCCACCACAATGTTAAAGCTTCTAGAGATCACCCAACAAATTGCAAATTAGTTCACAAATCAATGATTCACAATAGTTTCAAACAAATTAAGACTCCCAACTCCCAACTTCAAGTAGGAAAAAGGGTTTATGCTGACCTTGTCTTAGTTGAATGGAGGGGTGAGTCTAAGAGAAGAAATCTAAGGATTCATACAAGTATGCATTAATGGATAACTCCTTTAGGAAACAAGGATTTCTCGAGGGAGTAGCAATGGCAACTACAATCGCAATCACAACCAGAAGTCTTGTTCCAAAAATCAAAACAAAAACCAAAAACAATAGCAGCTGAGCATGGAAGCTACAGTCACATGCTACTGCTACTGAATTCTGTGATTGAATCCTAAATTGGTTCCAAGCACGGAAGGGACTTGAGCAGGTGCCGACCAACGTGCCGATCAAGGAAGAAAAGAATGGTACACGACTAAAATTGAAACCCTAAAAGCTCTGAGAGGGCCGAGTAGTAGCAAACCAACAAATCAACACACCAATAGATTGTGTGCCATCAAAATTATTTGTCGCCAGGCTTTGCTCACTAGAAGAGCCTCACACTTATTGATTCCAAAATGAACTCTCAGAGCAAAGAGGAGAACCCTAAAAACTCTGAATAGAATACCAACAAAATTGAACAAAAAGCTTCTATTGTTCAATAGTGGCAAATGGGGACGCATGGATGAGTGTCAATTGTGCAACCTGAATCAACGGCTTTGGTTTTTCCCCTCCCCACCACATCAACGGTGGGAGAGGGGGTTTCTTTTTTTTGCGTATGATCAACGGCTATCAACCACCCAGCCGGGGTAGGACATTCTAGCAGGTGGGTGTCATCTTTTGCACCCCTCCCCACCACATCAACGATGGGAGAGGGGGTTTCTTTTTTTTTGCATATGATCAGCGGTTGTCAACCACCCGGCTGGAAGACATTCTGGCAAGTGGGTGTCATATTTTGCCAGGATAGTGACTGGTTATTTTTTACTCAGAATAGAAACTTTAGACTTTTTCCACCGGGTTTTTTTTGCTGATATTTTCAAATCGCAACCAGTTTTTTTCCCGATTCCTCCAGCTAGCTGGTTATTCCCAATCATTGGTCTTTTCATTCAGTCAATCAGTCATGAGCTTCTCCCTCTAAGAAACTAACAGAAATCAGCAATGGAACTAGGGTGTCCGTTGAGTCCAAGCAGAAGAAACAAATCAAGATGGCCCATATTTCAAGACAAATGACAAATAAAAATAATCCAACTTGTTGATCTTCTTTCTATATCTTGTATCTTCTCAATATTTTTTCTTATCAATGGTAATTTCTTCTTCAGTTGCTCTGTATTTATTGAAAATTCAACACTAGACTGTAACAACATTTCGCTTGGATTGTACTAAGCATGTAGGGAACTTCCATCATTGTTGTTTTTGTCATGAAGCAAGCATCTTGAAAAAACTGACGATAAATATGTATCCAATTATTTTAATTGCTGAAACAATCTGAGTCGATATTATTGCATTACAGAACACCCAGAATCAAAGCTACGTACCGTAATCAATTTGCGGGTATTCAAACTCAAAATACTCACGAACAAAATTCAAGTGACCATATAAGCACCACAAGGAGTATGTGCTAATGAGATCTTAATAGATTCTTCTCGTCAAGTAACCTGGACGAATATTAGTTTTACAACGAGACATCATTGGCGGCCTCCCCCTATAGTCCAGCATCTCTCTCTAAAGGAAATAGCAAAACTTCTCTACTCTGCAAGTATCAGGAGGCAATAGCCAATCCCAAGAGAACTTTTTCACAGGTCTAAATAGCCAGAAAAGTTCAAATGACATTGGTCAAGTCCAGGGACTGGATAATTCCAATAAATAGTCCGACTATACCTTTAGGATCATGCTGATATCAAATT
>VACF01001430.1:0-25898 GCA_006891605.1 Pleurozium schreberi | reverse complement strand
ATTATTTTATTGAATTCATTAAAGCTTCATTATGTCTTTTATTTTAATGAATTTATGTAGTGTATTGCTCGAACTTTGACAATCCACGCGTGTTTGCTACTGCTTGTGTGTAAGAAAAATAATATGAAGGGCTATTGATTTGACAATCCTTCACCACAAAAGGGCAATTTTTTTATTTGTAAAGCTTTCATATTGTATGTGGTGGAATACCGCCTTGAATTTAACAAAAAATCGACTTTGCATTCAAGAAGACCGAGGGAGAGTTTGAATAGAAATACAATCTTTCCATTTTGATTTCATTATTTTCATAGACTAAAATGATGATTCTACTCCTTTGTGCGTATATTCTACTCTTTGGCAGGACGTTAAATCCTCCATTCGAAGTGGGCCCAGCAGGCTAGAATTACCCTGGTAAAAACGCTGAAATTTTTTATTTTTCACAAAATTTATTTTAGCAAATTCTGAATTCATATTTGCAATCAGAGACCCCAAATTAGCTAGGTGGGGTCTAGATTATACCCTAGACATGGCTCAAAATAGGGGGCTTTCTTTCACTTTTACCTCCGGTGAATCCTTCTGGGTCCGCTTCGAATGGAGGATTTAAGGTCCTGCTTGCCGTAGAAGGTGGATCAAATGCAGAGTATTCTGAAATTCGGCGAAAACAGCTCGGAGGGCATTCCTCCTCGCCGTTGCTGCCTCAATATCGTCCTGGATTTCATTAATCAAATCCATAGCCGCTTGGTCACTCATCAAACCGCCATTGCCTTCCCTGCCCCGAAGGAAATTCGATCGAAGCTGATTCCATCGAAGGGAACTCGATGGCATGTTGCGTTGCCTGTCAATWGGTCGAGATGCAACCCCCAAGCCACTGTTGCGTGCTCGGTTGCGASCAGAAGAGGAAATCAAAGCTGGGCGCAGGCTGTCGTCAGCCCCGGACACAAACAATTCGCTTTGAGTGCCTYGGCGGGGGATGGTGGACGCCAGATTGTGCAGGCTCCTAGCGAGTTCTGGTCCCAGGGGTCGAGCTGGTGGTGCCAGAGCTCTGTCCGTCTCCGTCTGCGTCTGCGTCTCCGTCTGCGTAATCCTTGAAGGCSGATTGGGCCGMGGAGGGATGTCCGTGTCGGATGATACCGCAGCCGGGCGGTGAGGGAAGGCTGTGTTGGAAGCATTCTCAGCCGCACTTGCAGCTGCAATCGCTTCCCAAGCCCTAACCCTAGCCCAGATCACTTCCGAGGAGGGGCGACGACGGGTTTCTGTAAAGTAAGAAGCCTCGGTGGGACGGGGAGGGATTGGAGTGCCAGTGCTTGTTCTTGGCCGTTCAGTTCCAGATGTGGGCGATGCTGCGTTGTCGAAGCCGTAGATGGGAACGATGTTATACCCTTCTCTTAACGCAGTTCCACAAACTGGGCATGACTTTGTAATTGCTGGGCCAGCTTGGACCCCAGGACCGTGCTGCGGCCATGATTGGTACAGACATGGCCAACAGAATACGTGACCACAGTAAGCTGCAACAGGACTGTTGGGCATGCGGCGGAAGCAGATGTTGCATGCCAACTCCGATGGAGTCCTAGGACCTTCCGACTGGGTCGAACTAGAACTTCCGTTCATGCTTGAGTATCTTCCTGAAGTATGAATGTCAACCCTCAAAAAGTTTGGTTACAGCTTCAATCGTCACTTCCGATGATTTTCAACTCTCAAAGTTTGATAGCAGCTTCAATCTTCACTTCCGATGATTTTCAACTCTCAAAGTTTGATAGCAGAATCAATCGTCACTTTTGCAGAAAATAAACTGATGGAAAAAAGTATATATAATCGTAATGAACAATCCTGCAACCAGTAATGCGCAATCTGGAGTGTTAAGAAATCATGCACCAGCAACACTTCACGCATATGGAGATGAAAGCTTCACTCAAAAAAGTACTCCAGTATTGAGCAATCGTAGCCAACTGAAATCTCTTCCTGTCAAAAGATGAAGGAAAAAAGCATACATTTCTCTGGCAGTCACATTCGATAACATGGGGTGCGACAAACTGCTAAAATTGTGGCATTCTCAGTGCATTAAGAAGACAGGCCTGACATACTTAGACCTATATTTCAGAAGGGCAAATAAGGAAAGTGCTAAGGTTTAGGAACATTTCTATTTTAATAACTATGTCGATACAGCTTCTGCAACACTGATACTAAATCTAATCACTCATAAGAGTGTACTGCAGGTGAATCAGCAGKGGCAAACGACTTTCGTGAATGCAAAYCAGTATAGGACGATGAAATCCTACCTCAGGACGAACCAGTTGGTGTCCCTTTCAATTCTAATATAGCCACTGCAGCTCCACTTCGTTTTCTCTCGCACAAACTCAATTCGCACACAAGCTGAAATCTGTGACTATGGCACCAGGTCCGTTGTCCTTTTATCCGCCAGAGTGGTTTCCAGTCTCGGTAGAAACAATTAAGGTGCATCGGTCATATGAAGCCTCGGTAGTAAACCTCCGTGTAAGTCCTCGGTGGTGGATCAAAATAAAGTCCTGGAGATAGGATATCTTATTTCTTGATGTGTGCGGTACTTCGTTTTCAGCGCATGATACGACACCTACGGAAAGACCAATCGGTTGGTATACAGGAATTTGAAYACCCTCGAAGCTGAGTTCCTCAGGAGACTGTAGGACCTCGAAGGAGAGTTTCTCAAGAGACTCTGACTCTGAATCGGGATCTGAATATTGATTAGTGGATGCTTTTGACATATGGGTGGTCAACTAATTGGGAAGTGTATGGAACTCAAGGACCAAATATGCAAAGTTTTCTTTTTGTGATTACTAAAGTGACCGAAACTGCGGGTGCGTACTCTACAAATCATCGTCTCGCTCATCCAGATTATAGGAAGAATTCGAGATTTCCTCAAAATAGCTTTGTAACTTGCAACCCGGATGAGAGATGCGGTCACTAACCTTCCTGGAATGCAAAGGGTTCCGTCCACTAGGACCTTCTAACACCGTTTTCGGCGAGTCATAGCTCTCCACATGATCCTCAAAGCTTATGTCACATTCCACCTGCAACTCTTGACTCTGTAGCCTGTATTGCTCACAGACGCTTTCCAAACCAAGTGCTGGCGAACTGGGAGCCTCATCCTGGTCCTCGGGTGTTTGGAAATTCCCCCTTTCATACATCGACTCGCCTGGCCAAGCAGGATCACCGAACAGTGATGATAATTCCGCTCCATGGCTATCATCTAGAGTATCACATTCTTCCACAAGGTGCCGTGCTCATTAAATTCCTCCAGTATCTTCTGCGATTCGCTATGTCCGCCTCTTTGGTCGTCCGCCATTTCGCATGCAGCTTAAAAAGAGTAACAAGAATGGTGACTGTGGATGCCCCCGCGAATAGCCATTTCTTATAGACTGGCCCCGTGTGTGTCCATAACCAATGGGACAGCACAATCAAAAGTACTCCTAGTGACAGCCAGCACCCTTGTCGAAGGTATAGAAGGTAAAGCTCTCGATTCCAACTCGATYCCAATTCCAGTTTCTACAAACCGAGTACGTTATGAATTACACCAGAGCAACAAATCCTCTTGTTGAAATCTAAAATTTTGTAGAGGCAAAAGTATTACATGTGGAATCGAAAGAAAGCATATTAAAATTCCCTTTGATTTAAGACGAAACAAAAATAAAGACAGTCCAACATTTCAATGACAAGTTTTCTCCTACTCAAGCGATTCAGGGCACTTTACCTCGGAGGAATCCTGCTCAATTGGTGTCGGTGCTTTTCCTTGATTACTTGCCTTCCTACTCGGTAGAGAAGCTAGAATTGATCAGTGGAAATAAAAGAAAATGGTATTTTTGAGGCGTCAGTCTTTTTTTAGCCAGGAAACTTCTTATTTAATTGTCTGTTACCCTACTTCTAAACATGAAGGTACCTCAGAAAAATAGGACACATTCTTTTAGTAACTTTGGGCAATTGCTGCATTTTTTTCTAAAATCGATGAAAACTGCCAATCTATTTCATTTATTGACCGACAAATGTACTGTTCTTCACTGATTCTGGTGATACAAAGTGAGGCCTCATCTAAAATTTGCATTTCACAATATGATCTATCGAATTGGAAAACTAAGAACCATAAATCCTTGTCTTAAATTATAGGTTAAAACAGTACACAAACCTGGATGTAAACAACCGCCGCGTCAACCAGCCCAACATCCAGCCACAGCCTTGGCCTACTAARATTGATAGAGAGGACCCGGTAGATGGATACAAAAATGACAATGCAATTTGAGTCATAGGTACTGCCATGATAAGCGCTGCCAAGATCCAAGTAGTCGAATCTGTATACAAAGAGGACACAAATTACGCAACATCTCTTTCCCGAAGCCAAGTCCTCATGTCGATAGAAGTTTACGAAAATCCTACGCATTTCAAGAACTCGGGGACAATTACCGGCAAAGAGATTTCAAATCATCCTAGAACGTGACCTGAACACCCTTGTGACTTCTAAACAGACATTTCAAACGTATCATTCAGGAGTATGTATTGAGCTCAGTCTACAAAACAAACAGGGAGAGATTGAGGGATTGCCTTCAATTATAATACATTTCATAAAGCCGCATGCTTGATTATGGGTTGCGATTAAGTACCAGTACTAGCAGAAATTTTTTCATTCTTAGAGACTACTTTGACACGTTCACATTGAACAGATATCAAAGAGTCAAATACTGCAACTGTCTTCGAAGCGTATACGTGCAGATCTTGATGAATGACGTCTGGAGGACATGCCACAGACAGTGCTTCCAGTTCTTCCGAATCCTGTTCGTGGACACAGCAACATTGAGTTCAAGAGTTTCACCTACTACGATTCAAGAGACTTCACTTCCTGCTTGACGACGTTTATCAAACCGAAGTGTTCGAGGAACTTTTCTTGAACACGCTTCAGGTAATCTTTTAGTAAGCCCAATACTCATCTCCCTGTACTTTTTGTCAAGAAATCTGCTCTATTCTAAAGTCTAGTCATTCTGAGCTTATTTCGTCTGATTTAGTGCCTTGGAGGATCATTTGGTTCATCCTCTATGTTTCAGTACATTTGCCTCTTATCCTCAATAGTGGTAGCAACAGAAAGGCATAGCAAAGGAAAGGGAAGGATTTTGTCAAGATACAAATGGGACTGCTGACTTGGTGACAAAAATTACTTGTGGAACTGAGAAGGTGAAAACTGAGGGTAGAATGTTTCACAATGGCTCACCCGACATGATTTTGTTTTAGTCAGTAGTCTCATACTTTGATCATGCGTTTGCGCGATCAGATCAGCTTCATTCAGGTGAAGTCCCCTGATTTCAAGCATTCCAACTGCAACAGGTTTGGGTCAGTACCAGCAAGTTAGGTTTATTGAAATGTAGCTGAAGAACTCTGAGCTGGGAAAAAAATACATAAAACTGAGATATGTGCRATTACTAGCTGGGGATTGGCTGGCRCTCGTGATGACTGGTACATGGAGCCCACGAAGCTTAACAAGCTTCACTTCTCCCGTCGAAGACCCTGCGAGTTGATCCATTAAACTTTCCAAAGATTATCAAGAATACATATCCAGAAAATCAACCCGTTTGTGATACGCCAACACTTAATTTTGACACTCCATCTACGACGTGATGACATTTTTTCGACTCACGAGTAGAAAAAAACCTTAAGGTATTAACCTAAGCCTAGCTCCATTAAACTTTACCGAGTGTAACACCATTTGATTCAGATGGGGTCACATATTATATCACCAGAACCAGTGAAGACCAAGGATGCATGGTTTAAAATGACCAATTCGATTGATCACATTGTGACGGAGGATAGCGTGAGAGGGGTGAAAATTTATACCGCCAGAATAAGTGTACCCATTGCATGTGCTGGTCGAAAAACAAAAAAAGGGATAAATTTTGAAAATTCCCCATGTGACTTACTCAAAGCTGCGACAGAAAACATGAGGCCAATACCAAAGAGTAGTRTACCTATGATGTCCCAAAGGAAGACGCCCCATGAATTCACCTGCAACGTACACTGGGGATGCTCTTCACACGCTTCCCGTACCAGAGCTGCAGCATCATGCAGCAGGCCTTCGTGTGTCCAAGCGCTTGTCTGCACAATGGTAGAGCGCTCAAACCTCTCTACTCGCGGCGTCGACCCAAACATCTTGCGCATTTTGTCAGCTCGTTGGTAGATTTGCTCATCCGTAAGCACGCATTGGAATGTGAGCACCAAGGAACAGGATAGAGAATGGCTGATGGGCATTCCCAGGGGACAACCCTCGTCGTCACCATCTTCTCCCTCAGTCATAGCCATCACCGGGGCGAGAGCTGGGGCTGCATCTCCAGTTCCTATCCAACCTTTTTCAGCCAAGAGTTCAAGCTTCCTAAGCAGCACCTCGTCCTCCACTACGGGGCTAGGAGCTTGATTCGTGCCCCTGACACTCTTCCACCATGGAATGCTGTGATCCGACCGACTGCTAATTCGAATCCAAACGTACAATCCATACTTGTTCAGTGCGTACATCAGAAGGAAGTGGTAGATGCCAGTTGCCACATCCCAACCCAGATTGGTCACCTCTAGGTGCTGGCTCACAAACTGAACAATGATGTTCATGGGTGAAGTTGTGTTCCAGCTTCCAGGGAGCATCAAGTTGTCAGACATTGTGCTCATTCAAGAGTAGTGTTCATTCGAGACACGCAAACTTGGTTGGACACTCAAGCCTCACGCCATAGTTACCTCAAACTGGCGGATATTTAATACTCCTGCGATATCTGACCCATCGCATCCCCAAGCATCAGCATGCACCTCACCTCCAACGACCTCCTCAGTGGCTTTCAATTGCAACCAGAAGCCACAATACGCGCGGTAGGAAATAATTGCGTTCCAAGTCTGCGCATGTAAATTCTGTGGAGGAGAAACAGTGAGCTGCTGAGCTGGTTCACGTTGTAATAAATTCGTGCTAATACTACCTTAATCGCTAGCGAGCACAACTAGGAAGAGCGATTTTGAAATTCAATTACTCTTGGTCCATATATCCAAATCGTGCAAAACCCGAATCCACACATCCCTCCTCGTCGAAAGCTTTCTAATGATCCCTCAAGTGCACGTAAGCCTCAAAGCTCGTGACAGAACAAATTTTGCAAAGACACCAAAACAATCCAAACTACCGTCCTTAATAGTAGTGTTTATGTTATTGATTTTCATGGTTCTGCCGGCCTTCTGACTAGCATGAGGTCAATGAAATCGGCAACGTGAACTTGGCAGAAATTCACAACCATCCTACAACGAACTCCCACCCTTAGCTCTCCGTCGCCTACTGCAGCCATATCCACCTGGGAACAGTACCTGCCGATTGTCAGAGCGTTTCACACAAGAGACGTGAGCTGGAGCATCAGATCAACATGCCCTGTCTATGAGCTGGGAGCACCATCCTCGCAATTGTTGTGGCGACGATCACTTGCACTAAACTCTGTAGATTGAAACCACCTCACATCGCCGTTGCTATCTGGGTTGCAACTAGTACACCGTTCCGCTCCCAGTGCTACAGTGTCCATGCAATAGTACCTGTACCGAAAGCTGTTAAGTGTAATCACGATTCACCTTCCATGTAATGATACTAACAATCTTTACTTACAGACCTAGTAAAAAATAGTTTCACAATATGTACTACGGAATGTCACGAAAGTAACCCCTTGAATTGGCTCTGAAGAAATTTAAATGACCATATGATAGCATCCGTACGGAATTTCCCTTACGAAGATGTGTCTCATGATCCAGAGGTGACAACACCAGACACCGACTTCCATAAAATGGGTGAAGGTCTGCACCAGCCAAGAATGTAAGAATGTTACAATTTAGAAAGAAAATTCGAAACATATTTTAATACAGATCACGATCGTCCCCGCTTAATGAATCTTCTACGAAAACTAAAACTAAATCAACGAGTCGAAATAGTTGTGTGCGTTGCAACATGATTAACAGAAAAGTCTGTACCTTGCAAAGAGATCTTGTCGATGGACAAGAAGTGCAGGAACAAGGTATACAGGTACATAAACTGGCAACGATCGTAAATATGCTTGTGCCCAGAAGGTGAAGGCATGGGGCACGCATCCTTGCTTCCCATGTACCATCTGCACATACATCACAGACAAGTATTTTTCAAGATCTCTGTCAATCAAACATGTGGCGATATTTCCTGATTTTTATGTAAGTCAACATGTAAGTTCTCAAGGAATGTCACGAGTATAAAACACAATTATTTTGAAGTTAAATCTATATGTAATTAAACATCGTAGTTCAGAGATGCTCACTGTGCAGGGTATGGTCATTTCCGGGTCCAGTTTAATGTCAACACCCGTTGACCTATAGTGATCTTCGATATCCTTCAACGCAGTGAAAGGCTTCGTGTTGAAAGCTAATTGATTGATGCCCTTGATGATTGAGACATCTTTACCTCCATGCTTATTGAGGAACGAGACGTAAGACTTTGGTAAGCTAGATGGCTTCAAAATCCAGGCAGATCTACAAGGAAACAACAGAAAACGACATTACAATTAGGATATGGCACAAGACGACAAAATATAAACCCCAAACGATACGGTCGGAAGTAAAACAAAATCTACACATAAACAGTTTTGCAATAATCGATTCACATAAAAGGGAGTCTTTTAGCAATGGGATAATAAGTACATACAAAATCTGGCACGATGACAGAGACATGAGAAACGTGTCGCCATGCTTCCAAGAGAGTGGCTTAAAAAGCCAACCTGCACGCTCGCTCTTTAATCCACAGCGTGCAGCCAATACAGCTGCACGCAGAAGTATGTAAATAGCCATACTTGTATGCCGCACCTTGGGCCCAGTCAACAGCAGGGAGGGACCTACAACTGCTCCAGCAACCAAGGATCGCCACCTCGCAGTCCTAATAGGAAACACACATGAGACAAACTTCGTTTAAAGTAGAAAAGGAGTACGTACATACATTCATTTAAGATTAATAATATTTATATTCTTGTATATAATTTAGTTTCAAATATAACACACTTAAAACCAGGCCATAATTAATTTGCGACGACAATCAAACCGGCAAGTGAAACGTTCTGAACCAAGAATAGCTACAGCCTAAACATAGGATWAAAATCCAACCTCCGAGAACCTCCTAAGGCTGCAATGGTTTCCTCAACAGTGCAGAAACCTCCTGCGAAGGTTCCCAAAAATAAACCATATCGGAGTGTCTCCCTTAGAGCAGCTAAAATCGCTTGATTGTTCGTCTTTTCAACTTTCAGAGACTTCCTACTGCAATACAGGGGAAATAAATGAGTGCCTTGACGCAAAAAATAATASAACTTCTACACACACGCARCACTACATTGRACTAATACACCAAGGAGTGCATTTACTGTGGGTTACACTAGAATTTGCATCAAGTTATATAYCCTGCTGTAACTTTKTACTTGCAACACATTTTCGGATGCGTGAAGCACTAAATTGTTCATGACATTATACTAACCATTTCAATTAACTAAGTTAACAATGATACTTCTACTTTAAAATTATAGMTTATTAGAACTAGTTTCGCCCACAGTAATTGCACTATTYGGTTGTATCGTATTTACCACTGCTGCACACAAACCATACAAAAACAAATCATCATTACCAATCCAGAAGACATCGATAAGAAACTTGTGCTGCTACCACAAAGGACGAGATCACAGAAGGATGGCACAATGCATCTACCTGGCAGATGATCTCTTCCTCAAACTCGCAAGGATAGCAAACAGCGAGAGACCCCCTCGAAGACCACCACCGATTACAAAACCTTTGATAGAAGCTGCAACACACCGCTCGATAGCTCTCCAACGGTTCCTCCCATCATCGTGCCCAGAAGTAGAACACTCATCCTTAGGAGGACCTCCTAAAGTTTCAAAACTACTAAACTTCTCTATGCCATTCGTCAGTCTAGCCAGAGCTCCCATACTCCTGGATTGTATCATTCTTCCATTCACCAACACCGGAGTGTTCTGCAATAATTTTGGCCCAATGTGATTCGAATTAATCATCTTGTTTACCAGCAAAGGAACTATACCAGTTGCTCCATCCCTCTCATGTTGCTCAATTCCAATCCCCTCTTCAACACTTGAGGTCGCCTCCTCAGGTCGCAAATTACCATCCATTGCTAAAAATCTCAATCTTGCACCTTACTGCTACAGTCATGCGGTCACAAACAGAGCGCTTCATGAGGAAGAATTAATGTGTTGTACAGATTATGGTTGTGTGCTGTACCGTAAATATACATTTCAGGGGTGGTATCCTGAGCAACACTCRTCCCAACCGATTTCTAGACTGAATAATTAAGTCTCCAGACCTTCTAAGAAAACAGTCCCAAGTGATAAAAAAAAACTATAAGAAGTATAATAGAAACTCATTCCACAGAATATTTTATTAGAAAACATAAATACTTATAACAAATTCAAGAAACCATCGTAACACAAAAAGAATCAATGTATTTATTGCTCTGCAACTATTCTAATAGATACTTTTCGAAATTTCTTCATGCACTAAGTTAAGATGCCACGACTTTTTTTTTCTCTTATGTGATCGAATGACTTAAATAAAACTCTGTTCAGGTAGCCGATACGGTTATATTTAAAAGGCGGACAACCAAAAGCCATTGCATTGAAATCATCGAAACAAGCGCAAGGAAGAGAAACCCCAACACTTCAAACAAAGAAGAAATCGAAGCGTAGAGTCCAATCGCACAACCAAGTTCAATGAACTCAATCGCAAGCTAAAAATTGCAACATCCAAAAGCAAATACTACAGCACGATTAAAAAACAATTCAGTCCAAGTATTAACAAGAACTAAAATAAAGAACAGGGAAACTCTACAGCATCCCATCAAGAGAACATTAAAACTTATCAAAAATTCAAGAAACCATCCTAACAAAACAAGACTCATATGCCTATAATCCTACGCACCGCTACTGATGGCCGCCGAAATTTCTCATGCAATGGCCTTGAGCGATAAAGCAATAAGTTAAAATGGCACGATTTTCAAGAGATCAAAACACATCTCCTCCTCACCTCAGGTTAAGCCAGGTTAGACCGAGCCAAGCCGTTACAAATAAACAATCATCAAACATCAAAAGTCAACATACTACCAGATGGAACAAAAAAAGCGAAAAAGAAAACCTAAAACCAGTAAAAAAAGACGAAATTGGCTCCCACAACTCCGATTCCAAAAACAGAGTCCAACGGACTCAAATCCCGGGTCTCAATTCGAAATTGCAAAATGCAAAAGTGACTAGTATAGTGCGAAATCAACACCTTACCTGGTGATAAGAAGAATCGTGCAGTGGCGATGAAACCGAATACCAGCAGCCGAACTAATTAACTAAGCCACCATTTCAAGTCGATGCCTCGGAAAAGGAAGCCCACATCAGGTCCACATGGTGAGCGAGCAGTTAAGGGAGACTCATGAGGACGGGCGGGTTGTCCGATCATGCACGGCGCTGCGAGGGGCGATTCATCAGCAGTGAGAGCGGATTTGGTGTGAAAGCTGCCGCCATGAAGACGAGGCGAGCACCAGCCAGCCAAGAGTTTGCAAAACATGACTAAGCTTCCCTTTCACTGCACCAGTTTCGTGAAGGAAACAGCCGGATACAGGCACCGAACTAGATGAGAAATTCTACTTTCATCCATCAGGGGATGCGCTATTCGTGGATGACATTCGTCCGTGAGCGGGGTGGTTGGTTTCATCGAAGTGACCTGGCTGGTTAGCTTTCTGTTGTCGCCGGTAACGCCAGGTGTCGAATTTCGTCACTTTGTATGACGAGCAGTCCACTTTGCTCAGAGATGACATTCGGAAATAAGTTAATTTAAGGTGGAAGCACCCATAACCGTCAATATAAGCAACTCAGCTTAGTTGGAGGCACCTTTTCATAGAAATAGTATTTTTGTAGCATAGCAAGTGAAAATCATGAATTTAAAATTAACCCATTAACGACCAGGTCGATGACTGATTACTGAAACTGACAGATTTTCATCAATAGCAGACTGGCTATTAAGAGCAAGCCCACAGCTGACTCTAATGAAATTGTGTCAGTTTGACACTTTTTCGTAACCAGTCATCGACCTGGTCGTTAATAGGTTAAAAAAAAATTAGATTTTAGGATGTCGTATGTAATTTCTATGATTTTTCAAAGCGTAGGCTGCCTAGACCACTAAATTTGTTCCATAGGTGAACCTAAATTTACAATCTGCAAATATCAGTAGTTAGCAAATCAAAGTTAAGTACGTGTTCTTCAAATGTGTCAACCATTTAGATTTAAGCATTTGGAGGACAAATTAAGTAAAGTTTAGGGATAGAATTAGGTGAGTCTAGGGTACAAGAATGGGAATAGGTGCGCTAATGGGTGCCCTGTGCTTTTGCCATAGGCAAAACAAAAGTAAAAGTAATTTTCTAGTTTTTGGATTCATAAAAAATTTGAGATTCAATAACTTTCAACCCGGAGGTCGGAACTCCACGAAACAAAGCCCGTGCACCCCTCCTCACCGAGGGCTTTCCGAGGGTACTGAGCATCCCTCTGGGGGACGCACGGTCCAGGAGATCTCAACGTAACAAACAAACAACCTAATTTATAGTATAGACTAATGTGCCATGTGCCGTTGCCACAGCCAAAACAAAAATAAAAGTAATTTTCTAATTTTTTTATCCATAAAAACTTTGAATTTCAATAACTTTCACCCCGTAGCTCGGAACGCCACAAAACAAAGCCTATGCATCCCTACTCGATGAGGGCTTTCCGACGATACCAAGCACATGATTGGGGGACACACGGTCCAGGAGATCTCAATGTATCAAACAAAACAAAACAAAACAAACAAACAAACAAACAAACAGCCTGATTTAAAGGATAGATGTTAACTTCTCCCATACACTTTAGCCATTGAATGTAGCACACTAGTCACACATTTAAACTTTGTCATGCCGACAAAGGTGGGCGAAAAGCTTATAACATAGTAAGTTATTCCCAAGCATCAGATTAATCCTATAATCTTTGGGTGAGAAGCATATATTTTTCTCCTTAGATACTTTTGAAGAGCACTATAGTTGAATTAGAATCTCTAACTTGCACCTTCAATGGAACCAATATATTGGCCTTCCAAATACATTAGTAACCTTTTTTTGGTTTAGCACTAAAGGTTGAAATGACCCTAAAGAAGATGATGGATTGAAAAAAATGATTTCATATACTCGGAGTTGTTATTTCATCCATTAAGATTTTTGATATAGAGTATGCTAATTATCCAACGTTTTCATTGTACAAATTTAGAAAATTCATATGTATCAATATTCTATGAATTTTTTATTTGAAGTATTCTATAACTTTCTCGCTTTAGGAGAATTTTGACTACATAATTGAAAATTGAATTTGAAAAATTTATCAAAGTTATAGCTTTATATTTCAAGTTTGCTACAAAACAATTATAAAAAAAATGTCAAATTTTTTCTAAAATCAAAATCTAGAATTTTCATTATTTTATGGTTTATTTGTATTGTAATCCTTCTATCTCAAAATAAATTCATGATATAATGACTAGTTTTCCACTAGAGAACACAAATTAATTTTAAATCAAAGGTAATATAAAAATATTGATGATAATTTGGACATATTTAACCATTTTAATTGGAATATATGGTTAATAATTGACAAATTTCATTCAAAATTTGTTATTAAATTTATTTATAATAGGCTTTTATATGAATCTTTGAAAACTAAAATATCCTAAGAAAATCTACAATCTATAGGGGTAAAAAAAAGAAATTGTAATTACTACCATTAGAAGTGCATGCATGATTTTGCATAATTTGCCAAGGTCTATATAATTTTTATCTTTAAGCTTGCTTTTTGGAAAATATATTTTACTTGTTGAGTGACTAATTTTAAGTCTTCTCTGTTTATTTAAGGTACTTTTATGATGATATTAATTCCATGTTCTAATTATAAACCAAATAAAAGATAGCTATGATTTTGGAAGACCTTTTTGCTCACTCCATTGAGCAAGTGGATAGATTACACCATATATATTAATTCTAAAAAGATTCACCTATGACCGTATTTTCAAATTTCAAAGTCCTTCTCTTTACATATTTTCATTTTACAATTATATATGAATGAAATGTTTAAAATTTTTCTTTTAAAGATGTAAGCACATGTCTTCTACAAGTCATAAAAATGTAAAGTTTTTTGCAAAATTTTGAAATTACAATAAGTGTTCAAAATTTTTTTTAAAACAACTCATTTCAAATGTAGAAAATGTGTACACAAATATAAAATTTCACCATATGTGTTTGTGTCAGGTAGCCTTTAAGATAGGTTGTTTTGTTTTAAAAAGAAGAAAGCTTATAGCAAGGAGGGATGAATAGGCTTTGTTTTGTGGCGTATGAACATGTAATGTGAAAGTTATTGAATTTTGAGCTTTTTAATGAATTCAAAAATTAAAAAATGGATTTTACTTTTATTTTGACTGTAACAACAACACCGGGCATATTGAAATTTTCTTCATAAGTATTCACAAAATATTGTAGGACATCATGGTGCAAATCAATTTGCTGTAGCATTTTGAAATTAGAAAATCAATATAATTATAGGCCCAATGTTCATATAGCAATAAAATGTTGAAATTCTAAATTTTTTTAAAGTTTCAAATTAACCCTTCTAACACCAGACTGGTTACAATGGAAATCATGAATCCTCATATCGTAAGAATCATTGGTTTAACCCCTAAAGGACCAAAGTCCCTGTGGGGGACACTTGGGATTTGGGGCAAGCTTGTGTGAACTAAAATTTTGACATTATTTTTTGAAACTCTTTTAGAAGGTAAGAAATCACATTAGCTTTTTAATAATGTAATTTTTATTTCAATTGTTGCCCAGAAGCAAAAGTTATGCCACCCTATGTCCAAAAAGCAGTTCATCGGGCAAAACAAGAAAAAGACAAAAAAATAATTTTGAAAATTTAATATTTTTCTCGAAGATTTTATTTTTGTTTACATCTGAAGCTTTGATTCATTCTATTTGGACTAATATTGAGAAAGTTATGGACAATCTTATTTTTTGGGCAATATAAGCATGTTCTAGAAAAAACAACTTGTAGAATTCATTTTTGAATGCAATTTTACTATTTTTCAATTTTTCTTTTTGAATAGAGTTAAGTTTGTTTGTAAGAACAATCTCACCGTTGGGATTTTGGTGTTTCAATTCCATCTTAGAGCTATTAACAATTTTGTGTTTTGCTCAATTTTGGACCTACTTCTACTTAACAATTTCTTAAAGATTGAAAATCAAATTTTTTTTCTTCAAATTTGTTTTCCCTGACTCTCACCTAAAATTCTCAATGCAAAAAATTTTAAACTCAAGGTTTGTAGTGGAAAAACTTTCCACAAATGACGATCAGTCATCTGCAATTGCAATTGCAAGAGTTCAAAAAAGCTTTTGTTTTCAACTTTGAATGCTCATATCTTTTAATCTATACGGTCAAACTTCATGAAATTTCAACCACATGCTTCAAGACAAGTGAATTATGAGATCCTATGGTTAGATTTACAAAAATGTTTTGTTTGGTTCCTTGGATGAAAACAACACACATAACAAGTTTGAGTGGTTTTTGAACCAGAAAATGCCTTAATCCTTACATGATTAAAAGTTTTCAGCATTGGAAGTCAAAGTATTGTAGAAGATCGTCCCTTTCCACACAAAATTCCTAGGATGAAAACGTCCACCTCTACATTCAAGGGTTAACCCTAAAAGGATACACCTATCACCGCGGGGAAAGACGGGGTGCAATATGTAGTGCTTAATTGAGGGGAAGAACATTGTTCACACATATGTTTAGCTTTGGAAAAATTGTACAGACCAATACTTGATGCTATCCATTCAAAAATTAAGAAAAAGGTAGCGTGCAACAAAACACTTTCATGTGAAAATGTTTACTATCTTCATAGAATTAGGGCTACCTAAAAATATGGAAGCAATTAAAGACACTAAATTTGACTTCCCATGATGATTGACATATGTGTGGTCACTTTCACAAAAAGAACGGATGCGAACAATTGGCAAGTATCCACTCAGTAGATGAGTTTTTTTTTTTTTTTTTGTCAGCCAAAGGAAGCAAAACGTCAGTTGATACCGAATTTGACCCACTTTACTTCGTAGTTGCTCTCAAACTCACGAATCATTTTTATTACTAAAATTCAAACAAAGAAAGGAGCAGTAGTCGCTGAACAACTACTATACACAGATTTGTAAATTTTTTGTTTTCTTACGTATGAAAGTTAACAAATTATCACACATCATTTATGCATGAAAGTAACAAAATATCACAGGTCATTCATTGCAAATGACTTCAACCAACTCCTACTAAATTGGATAACAGAATGTTTTTTCCCAACCCAGAGATCTTCCTAAATTCAACTAAAGTGCACTGAACATCTTCTGAGCCATTTTGGAGCAATACAAGTGACTGAACAGTAGAAAAGACCCTATTCCCTCTGCCAACGCTTCAACGCTGTCCCAGCTACGTTACGTTAATTGGTGCATGTGATAACCAGAATGCCAAGTCAAGTTGTCATGTTATAATATACTCCGTGCCAAATATATATAGAAAGACAAATTGCAGACAACAATGCAGACCATCCATCTTCTACGTCAGAAGCAATATTGTCATTGCGCAATGGTACTTGCCCTCTAGATTATGCGGTACACTCAGCCCTCTCAAATTGCACATCCCCTGCCTCCTAAAACTCTATGATGTTGATTGCAGATCTCAGATACAGACATACTATCACTGAACAACTTTAGCATCAGGTGCAAGCAGACATCAAAGCACATTCAGATCGCCCACAAAGCAGTAAAAGTAGTAAGAGAATGTCGACTATACCCTGATCGAGGAGGATCAGAAACATATTCATTTCCTGCATATATATATTGTATACATATGCCTGGATTTATTACATGAAAAAGAGGAGGATTTGGACAATTGATGTCAAAACGAGAAAGTCGAGTTTCATTAACAATGCCGGAGACGGGTATCTACAAAGAACCTCATCCTCACGTACAGATTTAATGCCAACTGAGGGCAGAAGGGAGGAATTTAAAGCTTCAGAAATTCACCGTGAGGAGTAGCCAACCATYGTGACATCTACACTCTGCACTGTCCACAGCTGATCGCACCAGGATACATGTCGAGATCAACTACCTCCATACACTGACATGCTACTGTCATTGAAAGGACATGAGAACTAATGGCAAGATTTTCCTACCGATAAAAGAAAAAGGACACCTCATTTGCTTTACTCGGAAGGAGTCTTCAAACCAATTTTCTCAGCAAGCTTGGAAGCGTCCCGCTTTACAGCCTTGGCAGCTTCAATTCCGACTTCCTTGATATCTTGCGCTGTTTCCTTGGTCTTCGCGGGTATATCTTTCGTCATTTCTTGCGCGGTTGTCGCCTCCTTGCTAGCCTGGTCCTTCACCTTCTCCACCACAGATTCACCCTCCTCCTTGGCTCCAGCTGCTGTTTCCTTAACCTTGTCAGTCACGTTGCTGGCAGTCTCCTTAGCCGTTTCAGATGCGTCGCTAGCCTTATCCTTGGCCGTTTCAGATACGTCGCTAGCCTTATCCTTGGCGGTTTCAGATGCTTCGCTAGCCTTATCCTTTACCTCCTCTGTCTTCTCCTGAGCGAACTCCTTTCCTTTCTGGGCGGCATCTCCTGCTTCAACTGAAGCCCTATCAATGGTTTGAGTCCCATCAGCGAAAAAACGTCGCAGAATGCTCTGGGCCGGTGATGTTCCAAAAGCCGGAGTTGAAAGCTGGGCTCCTGCAGGCTGGTACCTTGCAGCCTGAAACACGACATAGACCTAATTTAGGTACATCACAACTCGAATAACGACACAACGCACATTAACACTAACCAAAAGAACCTAACACCCAATCCATATAAAACGGGAATGTCAAGCTAAAACAATTGCAACCAATATTCGAAGTCCCAAACTTGCAAACTCGGCACACAATAGTCACCATAAGCAAATAGCTACACCGGTTCTAACAAATAACTCCTGAAAATCGAACACATGAGAACGACACCGAACATTTCAACCACTCCCAAGCTACCTCCTCAAACCCTAGACGAGCACAAAGAGAGATCCCAAATAGTACTAATCTCTTCAAGGCTCCTACGGTTAGGTCAAAGCAATCTCCAAACACCCTTCCCATGCAACTACTGCCGCTACCGTATCCATATCCTGCCATTCACCTACGGTAATAACTTTACCTGCGCAACAGCACTCTGGTGAAGAAGCCGSAACAAACTGGTTCCTCTCGTGGCTGCCATAGCTCCAATCCGCAAAGTCAAAAACAGTCCTAAAACTTAAAACCTGAATGTAAACCTTTGAAGCAGATGGGGAAAAAAAAGGAAATCTGTGCGAAGGATATTGTGGTGCGACTGATGTTGCAAATGCTGAAGATTGATGGAGAGGTGGAGCATTTGAGGTCAGGGGTTGGAAATTAGAGCGGGGTGGCAGGGCGGAACAGACACCAGCAGGGAGGACAAGTGTCGCTCATGAGAGGAGCGAGACACGTGTCGAATGTAAAGGGTATGGGGATGCTGCCGTTGTGAGTTGTGGCTTGTTTTGGTGGTGTGGAATCCAAATTTGAGGCCCACCTCTATTGAGTGCGAGTGCGAGTCCAACCTCCAATTGTGGCTATTTCTGTTGTTTTTGTGTGTTGTTGTAGTTTTGAAATTTGAATCAGTGTGAGTGAAAATAGAAATAATTGTGTGTGTAATGCGAAGGATTGAGTGGATCAATTAAATTTTGTGTTATTGTAATCCTATGGGATTGTGCACTAGCGGATTGTACTTTCTTGCGGGTTATAATGGAATGAACAATTGTCAAATTGGAAATTTGTTGCCTATTGGATGTGTGTAATGTTGTACTATGTTATTGTCTATTTGGATTTGTGATTAGTGTGTCTGATGGAATGAGTCAAATTTGAATTAAATTGGAAGTGTTGTGTCATAGTTTGAGTGATTGGTGATTGTCTTACTTGAGTCATGCTCATCTATTTTTGGATTGTATTACCTACATTAGGAATTGGTCCATTTAGCATAGATTTCCTATTTGGTAGTCTTCCTTGGAACAAATTTATTATACTAATAGGCTAATTTCCAATTCGGTCATTATCCTTCTTCAACAACAACAATCAAGTTTAGAACCCCGGTTTGGAAGGATTGCATATTTTTCCAAAATTTTATTACATAAAACAAAATTACTATGAATTTTTTTAGTGGAAGATTCTTTTTGACCTATAATGGTGATACAAACCTTTCTCTTTCTAACCATAGGCTAATTGCAAAATCGACCAAAGACTAATTGCAATATTGAGAGCCTTGCAACCAATCATAATGAGCACTACTCTGGGGAGTGCACCATAACTTCATGGAAAGACAACAATCTATAGATTGGAAATGGGTGGGGGGAGTTGAAAATGGATTGTTTGCCTTAATACTTTAGTCTCTAATATGGACATCAGTAGTGACCATGTTGAGAGGGTGAGTCTTGTAAGCCACATAATTATGTAAGTTGTTAATATCAACTAAGRTATCTTTGCCTTATGGTGACTCCYTTCTCAAACTAATCCCTAYATAGTATCTAAAATTTATGGYCTCTATTTGTAARAGCTTATGGTCACTTTCARGTACACCTATTTTAAGCACTTTGAAAATTCATAATTTATTCGTATAATGTCCAAAAAATGCACAAGAAGAGAATCTAGAATACTCTTTTTACTTCCAACAAATTCCAACAATAAATTAGGCTATGTAATAACAAGACATTGAAGTGTAATTACTTATCTAAGGATCCTTAGAGCTAAATTCCACGGGAATTGAAGATTCAAAGTTTGAAACAAAAATTTTTAACTAATTGAATTATGAAAACTTATATTCAAATGGGGCCTTATTCTATATCACCTGAATCAATAAAGAGCTTTGCATGGATTTGCCAAAGAAAGTATTCAAATGACATCTTTAATCCTTGAAGGACGGACCGGTGACCGTGGAAAACATCCATTTTTGATATCGTTGTCGTGATGTGGGCTGTCTATTAGTTAAAAATAGACATCTATATATTTTAATATTAGTTTATTAATTGCAAGTTATAATTAACTCATAGTTTGGTTGATCAATATTTATTTTTATGTTTGCTTTTACTTTTCCCTTTGTGAAAGGAGTTTAGGGTTTTGAAGGCGGCTAAGGTTTGTAGGAGGGTATTTAAAAGCTGGGCTCCCCACCTTTGGGGCTCTCTCTCTCTCTTGTCTTGAGCTTTCTTTGTCTCTCTCTTGTATTCTTTGGAGGATTTTCCAACTTGGAACTTGAATATGATTATATTTTGGTTCAATTGATGGTTTGGAGTGTTCATTTTGCAAGGATTGGGTTTCTTTTCCCTTTGAACTATTATGAGGGCTATTTTTTTGAGTTGACAGGATGTATTAGGCAAACCTGAGTGGGTTTCGGGTGCTATTGTAACTGACAAGATTTGAGGTTGAGGGTTGATTTGCGGTTAGATTATAGAAACCGGCTTCTTTTGGATTTATTTTTGGTTTAGGTGTGAAGATAGGGGTTTTTTTAGAGACTTTCTTTTCTTCTTTCTTTTTCAAATACTTACCACAGCCAGGAACCTCGTGTTTTTCTAGATAGACCGCGACTCATACCACATCTATATATAACTTATGTCGTAAAAGTCGCAGTCTATTCAGAAAAACACAAGTTTCCTGGCTGTGGTAAGTGTTTGAAAAAGAAAGAAGAAAAGAAAGTCTCTAAAAAAACCCCTATCTTCACACCTAAACCAAAAATAAATCCAAAAGAAGCCGGTTTCTATAATCTAACCGCAAATCAACCCTCAACCTCAAATCTTGTCAGTTACAATAGCACCCGAAACCCACTCAGGTTTGCCTAATACATCCTGTCAACTCAAAAAAATAGCCCTCATAATAGTTCAAAGGGAAAAGAAACCCAATCCTTGCAAAATGAACACTCCAAACCATCAATTGAACCAAAATATAATCATATTCAAGTTCCAAGTTGGAAAATCCTCCAAAGAATACAAGAGAGAGACAAAGAAAGCTCAAGACAAGAGAGAGAGAGAGCCCCAAAGGTGGGGAGCCCAGCTTTTAAATACCCTCCTACAAACCTTAGCCGCCTTCAAAACCCTAAACTCCTTTCACAAAGGGAAAAGTAAAAGCAAACATAAAAATAAATATTGATCAACCAAACTATGAGTTAATTATAACTTGCAATTAATAAACTAATATTAAAATATATAGATGTCTATTTTAAACTAATAGACGGCCCACATCACGACACTGTGTGACATCATCTACTTTGAAAAGTCAAGTATAGTCATTGGAAGTCAAAGTACTAGATCTTCCCATTCTACTCCTAGTACCGAGGATGAAAAGTTGCAATTTTGTCCTACACGGTTTGATTCTCTGTAATACTAAGGATGAAAAGTTGTAATTCTATCCCACACAGTTTGATTCTTTGTCATCCAGAGGACACAAAACATCCGGTGCAACGTTAAAGGTTAACCCTAGAAGGGCCTGAAGGCTCTTTGCGGCTATAGAGTATATTATAAATGCAGTGGTATTTGAAGGCTCTTTGCGGCCATAGAGTATATTATAAATGCAGTGAGTGGTATTTGACCAAAAAGACATTGACCAATTACTTTTCAATACAAAGTAAATTAATGATCATGACAATTCGTAAATAACAAGGTATCACAAATCATATGTAAAGTCACAAGTTGTATAAAGAAACCCCAAGGGACTCTCAAGGGTTAAGGGGAACATGAGACCAATTTTGGGCTTCTCGGTCCTTGGAAGGGTTAAGACAAAGCTGGTAAGCGGACGCAATCGGAGGCAATTGATCAGTAAATTCCAAACCTGATGTTGCAAAAGCACAATGTCAAATCCTGTCATTCACATCCTCCTGCAATCAAATTTAATCATACTTCTCACTCTAATAACCAAAAATCTGTCATCAATTCCCCATGACATATAGATACATCCTTGTATGTGTACGACAGGCACCTGAGTATTGAACTCCACATGCTAACTTCACACACAAGTTCCACTTTATAAAAAACCCTACTAATACATTGAAAAAATCAAAATGTTCAGAAACTCTCAAACTGGAGATGGTTACTGCGGAAGCTCCTGCTTGCCACCACGTCTCCGAGCATTCTGCACAGCCGTGGATTGACCAGCAGCGTCATCGTCTACCTTCATAGAGACCAAAACAGAGCTTCCAGTGGCATCTGTGTGCCGCACTGCCAACCTCCAAGCTGCATAGAAGATGAATGCAAAATTGAGCAAGAGGGCAATTGTCCAAAAAGCAACCTCCTTCATGCTACCCCACTCCGTATCATGGTGGCCATCGTGACGTKCRTGTTCAATAAAATTATMCTCCATAGCTCGTAGCTGACCCCTGCATCATCAACAATTGAACCACAATCATCAAAACCAGACCTGAGACATAACCTAAAAGTTCAAATAAAGAGCTCGCGCATCTACTATGATTAAAACACAATTGATCAATGACTAAACTATATCTTGCTGTCCAGATCAAAGTGTAAACCCTAAAGAGCCGGTATACCCTCATATCCATGTCTAGAGAATCTACGCTGCACTGATCGTCCAAGACAGACTCTGAACTCCTAATGAACTCCCGTACTGACATGACGTATTCCTTTTACTGATAGCATTGTATTCGAGGAAAACAGTGATTACTAAACAATCAAGCTTGAACATATATGATATTCTATTTCCAAGTTACATCTTGCTGTTTGATTTTACAAATGAATCTCTCTTAGGTTTGATATTCACAAGGAAAAAACATCCGCCTTGTAGAATTCAACGTAATCCATACCAACTGGAGAAAGATTGTACTATCAAATTAAGAAACCATCTGTTAATAACAGTGACATCATCAAGATTACAGGCACGTAGATTTGTAGAGACTGACCTTAAACCCAAACACCAGTCTGAATACAAACTTCGTCACCACCTTCGATTATCGCTTCTCGTCAATTCCACAATAATCCTCGCAAGATTCCCACTTCACAAACACAGAAAAGCATCATCAGTGCCCTAAACCTACAGGTAGTCCCACATGCACCCAAAACCCCAGGGTAGAGCGCGAGTAAGAAGCTGAAGCACAATCAACCGCAACAAAATCCAAAGAAAAGACCATCGCATCAGAGTTTCTTACAAGCAGCACGTAAAGACAAAGGCATCGGCAACAGCGGTACCGTAATGAGCGACGTGAAACACAAGAAACGAACGAAGGGTGATGACGGGATGNCTCTCAAGGGTTAAGGGGAACATGAGACCAATTTTGGGCTTCTCGGTCCCTGGAAGAGTTAAGACAAAGCTGGTAAGCGGACGCAATCGGAGGCAATTGATCAGTAAATTCCAAACCTGATGTTGCAAAAGCACAATGTCAAATCCTGTCATTCACATCCTCCTGCAATCAAATTTAATCATACTTCTCACTCTAATAACCAAAAATCTGTCATCAATTCCCCATGACATATAGATACATCCTTGTATGTGTACGACAGGCACCTGAGTATTGAACTCCACATGCTAACTTCACACACAAGTTCCACTTTATAAAAAACCCTACTAATACATTGAAAAAATCAAAATGTTCAGAAACTCTCAAACTGGAGATGGTTACTGCGGAAGCTCCTGCTTGCCACCACGTCTCCGAGCATTCTGCACAGCCGTGGATTGACCAGCAGCGTCATCGTCTACCTTCATAGAGACCAAAACAGAGCTTCCAGTGGCATCTGTGTGCCGCACTGCCAACCTCCAAGCTGCATAGAAGATGAATGCAAAATTGAGCAAGAGGGCAATTGTCCAAAAAGCAACCTCCTTCATGCTACCCCACTCCGTATCATGGTGGCCATCGTGACGTKCRTGTTCAATAAAATTATMCTCCATAGCTCGTAGCTGACCCCTGCATCATCAACAATTGAACCACAATCATCAAAACCAGACCTGAGACATAACCTAAAAGTTCAAATAAAGAGCTCGCGCATCTACTATGATTAAAACACAATTGATCAATGACTAAACTATATCTTGCTGTCCAGATCAAAGTGTAAACCCTAAAGAGCCGGTATACCCTCATATCCATGTCTAGAGAATCTACGCTGCACTGATCGTCCAAGACAGACTCTGAACTCCTAATGAACTCCCGTACTGACATGACGTATTCCTTTTACTGATAGCATTGTATTCGAGGAAAACAGTGATTACTAAACAATCAAGCTTGAACATATATGATATTCTATTTCCAAGTTACATCTTGCTGTTTGATTTTACAAATGAATCTCTCTTAGGTTTGATATTCACAAGGAAAAAACATCCGCCTTGTAGAATTCAACGTAATCCATACCAACTGGAGAAAGATTGTACTATCAAATTAAGAAACCATCTGTTAATAACAGTGACATCATCAAGATTACAGGCACGTAGATTTGTAGAGACTGACCTTAAACCCAAACACCAGTCTGAATACAAACTTCGTCACCACCTTCGATTATCGCTTCTCGTCAATTCCACAATAATCCTCGCAAGATTCCCACTTCACAAACACAGAAAAGCATCATCAGTGCCCTAAACCTACAGGTAGTCCCACATGCACCCAAAACCCCAGGGTAGAGCGCGAGTAAGAAGCTGAAGCACAATCAACCGCAACAAAATTCAAAGAAAAGACCATCGCTTCAGAGTTTCCTACAAGCAGCACGTAAAGACAAAGGCATCGGCAACAGCGGTACCGTAATGAGCGACGTGAAACACAAGAAACGAACGAAGGGTGATGACGGGATGACGAGTAGAGATCCGCTTTGGCTTTGCGATGGCTCGAGAGATCAGCGGGCGTGGTTTCAAAATTGGCATATCCGCATCTCCAGTTGCGACTGCAGTTGCGCAATTTCCGCAACCTTTGCAATCGGGGGCGTTGCAATTCGTATTTTGGGACCTTGCGGGAATCGAACGGTGCTTTAGGGTGGATGAAATCTGTTCGTCGGCTCTCATCATGTGCTGTCACTTTGGGTAAGGTCCCAACTTCCAAGCTGTGTCGGAATCAGAAAGGAATCTTTCAGTTTGTCAGAGTCCGATGATTGTCTTTGTAGAATTTCACAAAGCTTTTAGTTCTACGTGAGTAAGGTGAAAGTATATTTTAGGAGCATCTTTGCCTTGTTGAAAAACTAAAAGTAATATAGCAACACCCATAACCTTCAAAATAAGCAATTCAGGAGAGTTGAAGGCACCTTTTTCTACAAAAAATATTTTTTCTAGATTAGCAATTGAAAATCATGAATTTTCAAAAAAACAAATATAATTTTTGGATAAGGCATCTAATTTCTATGAACTTTCAAAGTAAATCTTCCTAGGGCACCCTGAACCACACTCTAATAAATCTGCCTTGATTGTAGCACCAAAATCTAAAAAAATTAGAGCCCACCAACCACAATTAAGCATGGCAAGGTATTTTGGGAAACAATTTAAGGAAAGTCTAGTGACGGGTATGGATATAGTGACGGTTATGGGTGTTGCTACTTTAACTAAAAAGTTCAAGTTTAATATTGCAAATCATAATTGTCATAATTGTCTTTGTCAAGTTTTGTAATGCTTTTAATTCTATATGAGTAGGGAGAAACTACATTTTAGGAGTACCTTTGCCTTGTTGTGAAACTAAAAGTAAATAAAAAGTTAAAGTGCTTTTAGTTCATGTGAGTAGTGAGAAATTGCATTTTAGGAGTACCTTTACCTTGTT
>VACF01001429.1:0-13639 GCA_006891605.1 Pleurozium schreberi | reverse complement strand
TGCTTCACGGACGGCAGAGATACTTGAGAAAATAAAGGTCAATATTGAAGGGTGACCCTTTGAATTATAGAATATTTGCAAAGCAATGTCTTCAAAACCTATACCATACAATTGTTAAAAGAACTAACACAAGAAACTTTAAAAAAAATGAGGGATGAAAAAGCGCATTTAAGTGAACTTACAAAGTGTTCAAGCTCATTTGTTAGTTTGAAATTTCAGCATCTAAGCTTAGTGCTTAACCCATCACCGCCTAAAAAACATCCTTGCTTTTCAAGTGCTATAAGTCTAAATTTCAGTGAAGTACGAAAATCTCAACCATACAACCTTTATAGTTTGCATGTTGTAGATGGTGTGAAACAAATTTGGGGTCATTTGACCGTACAAATTGAAAGATTAAAATGCTTTAGTGTTGAAAAAAGATGCTGAAATTTTCTCAAAAACAAATTTGGAGGTGAAATTCGATATATAAACCTACACAAATGAAAAAACTTAAAACTACAAAGTGATTCAAAACCAGAATATAAACACTTTGGTGAAAAAAAGATCATTCAATAGACTCATTGTGTCTGCAAAATTGTTTTGAAATGTCAAAATACAGTGAAAAAAGTAGCAAAAAAGCACATCTATGGCTGAACCTCATTCTCAGGAATAAGTTACATACAGTAAGTAATTCACGCTCCGCCCACACTTCTAACTAAGGATATTTGCATAGAGTCGCCCATCTTACATGTGAATCATGCAAGCACACATCTCATGCCAAGACACAGGTACCAGTATCATTGCCCTTCTTGGCCCCCCGCTTAATTTAAAGCCCACAYTCGACATTTGAAAAACTACCAACAATGCCAGGCGAAGTAAAGTATATCCAGATTCCTCAAATCCTCATATAAGCTCGAAGTGAAACTGACACTGGAAATTCACGTACCGGGAGTGGGGGTAATGTACGGGGACACCAGAATGTCATGGTGACTTGAACACCCCGGTTTTCATCTAACCTTCCTGCAGGGTCAAGGCGCGTTGGGTAAACCCATCCTTCAATACATCAGATTCGCTAGTCTTGGAAATCGGCCTGAAATTTGTTAATGTGAGACCGTGCCAAGTCTTTACAAGTGGGGCTGCAAAAAGAAACCTGGTCACGTCCTAAGAATCTTCAAACCTTTTCTTCCGCTGAAAGTATGCMGTAATAGTCTCTACGGATGCCCTGGACAGTCCAATAAACTCCCAACGCACCACCTCTTGTAATATACATGGAACTCTTTCCAAGTGCTCATATACAGTAGTCTGCACCTCTTGGACCTGATAATAAAGTAAGAATCATCATTTCAAGAGCCAGTGTGATCAAAATCAAGAAACAAAGATAAMGAGGCAACTTTCTTGTTGAATTGCATCACCTTAGGGCGAACCGAGATGTAMAACATGCAACATCCACACTCTTAGCCTGTGGAGTACAGGAAAGTCGCCTACTCTAAGGATTGCGACTCTAAGGATTGCGACTTGGTCGACAGTACTATTCACGAATTCTTTCAACGAAAAAAATGCTATCTGTTTAGTAAAGAGGGCTTCTGCTTCTAGAGGTAGCTCTCCAAGGGGGATGAGTGTACCATCAAAAGCTCTGCAATATGCACCTCCAGAAAATTCCAGCTGTGAATCATCCAGATACAAAATTGTAAACAACTGGCGGGMCCAAAGAACCTTTCAAACACTATTATTCCCACTTAAAATTCTGCAGAACGTGTATGCTCTAAAACTAATATTAATATCGACACGAGGCAGAACAGTCATGAGTCACCTGTTACAAATTGCTGAACATGGGAATTAGAGAATTCCTCGCCTCTCTTTCAATAAACTGCACACAGGTGCCACTATCAGAGTATCGCAATAATCTCCAAAGATTTGACAGCTCCATTTTCTAACCTTTCTTCGGTGTCTACTCTCATAACTTTACCTTCTATCAGMAATAAAAAAAAGGCTATACAAAAAACCCATCAGCTACACATACCATGTGGACACTGCAAATACCACTAAAGCAGTCCCGAGGACAGGAAAGAACCATTACGCACTGTGCGTTACGAATTGAAGTTTGCTACCTTATCGAACACTCAAATGATACTGTACTATCAGATGGTCAATCAACTCATGAACCACCAGATATGGAAACGTAGCCATCAAATTTGGGAAATGTCCGGAAAAACGCTTGTCAAAAGCGCCAAAGCAGGTCTACTTTCAATGAAGCGGAAAACCCTAAGTCAAGGTTGACCACCAAGAGGTCGAGAGGGTCTGGTTCTGTTCGAAAAATTCCATGTTCATTGCTGTGCGTTCAGTTGGAAAGAAAGTGTGCATATGAGAAGAGGACTTACCGGGTAACACAGGATTCATCCTTTCTTCACGGGCCGTTGCACGTAAGACTTGTTAGGATCCTCTGTTTTGAGCTTGGGGGGACGGAGTTCACCCCTCTTGGCTTTTTTGCCGCCTTTCTGGAAATCCCGCCAACTCGAAACCCTATTTTCTCTGGTTTCTTCCCACTTTTCTTCATGCTCCCGCTTGTGTTTCCACATCTCCCGAGTCTCCTCTTCCTCTTTCTTCACCCTGCCTTCTTCTTCTGAAATKCGCATGGTCAGCTTTCTGCGTCTCCACTCCTGTTCTGTCAACATCTCCCTCACGCGCATCTTCCACGCCTGTCGGAAATCGTCCGACTGCTCGAATTGGTTCTCGAATTTCCCCTCGTCGACCATGGACTTAATCTTGGAGGCATTATCTCGTTTCAACTTCTTCCTCCGCTCAGAGCGCAACTCRTCCCTAGCCGCGTTAATCTGTGAAACTATGTAATCCCGCTCCGACGGGTCCAACAGCAATTGCTGCGCCTTGGCGAGGGCGGCGAAGGCTTCATTGGCCCGAGGATGTTTGCACTTGTCCGGGTGGATCAACAACGACAATTTACGGTACTGCCTGCGAACGTCGTCCAGGTCCGAATCGAAGGGCAGATTAAGATGCTCAAAGGGGTTCAGCTTGAAGCAACCAAGGACGCGCAGAACCTCATTGTCRCGCACTACGTCACTGACTTCCGCAAAGAACTCCTTGAGAAGAGCGTCCTCGGAGGTAGCCACATCCACCATGGCCGCTGTGAGAAGACCACGGTGAGAAGGGCAAAATCCAGGCAGGCAGGCAGAAAGGGCAGGACAAGATGGCGAGGAGAGAAATGGGCGAGGCAGAACCTCAACAGGAGGGGCCAACCGAAAGAAACATGCCGGGACGAAAAGGATGACCTAAATGAAAACTTCGAGTACTTAACACGTCGAAGAGGGGCGATGAGGGCGAAGGTGCCACAGCAGAACTACTACTGTAACACAGAAGGAGAAACCGAAGTCTCACGCACATGAGCCGCGCGGATCGGAGCCGCTCCCAGCGATGAAGCTCCGATGAATCTCCGTCGTCTCGTCCAGCGAACTGAAGCCGCTCTCCGCAGCACTGCACCTCTGCAGAAACCCAAACGCAGAGGTTCCGTCCGGCTCCAGAAGCCAACTGAAGATGGCCAGAGAACACAAAGCCCATAGCCAACCTATAGTTGACTTATTTTCAACCAAGGCTAGAATGTTTTTTCTTTTTTCTTTTTGAAGGTTGGGACTAAAAGTTCATGATACATGTCCCAAAGTAGTGCGAAAAAAAGTAAGAAGGAATGAGTGGAAAAGTTTTTTTTTTTAATGATCATAATTGGAAGAGTTTAGAGATTGGCTATGGTTATGGAGCACTTTTTGCCTTTCAAAATTCATAGTAATCCCAATTCATGCAATAAAATTACCAAAGTCTTTGCAATCCCCATCATTTTTATCAACACACCTCTAAAAATATTTACCTTGCATTGCATTGCTCTAGATTTGTCCAAAATTCCTTATTTGGTCGGTTATAGGTGGTTCTACCTTAGCATCCTTGTTTCCATTCTTGTACCTTAGAATGGCACTAAATGTGTTCCTAGACTTTAATTAATGTGTCCTTCAAATGCTTAACTTTGCATAGTTGACGCATTTGAAGAACACCTACTTAACCCCTAAAGTCACAAGGCCATTTTTCTGTCAAAAACCACTTAAAACTCCCATTTTTGTTGCATGCACCCAAGAAAACAAAGAACAACTTTTTATTAAAATCTAACCATAAGATCTTGTGCTTCACTTGTCTTTGATCATGTGGTAAAAATTTCATGAAGTTTGACCTTATAGATTATAAGATATTAACATTCAAAGTTGAAAAAGAAAGCTTTTGTGAACACTGGCTTGCAATTTCAGACGACTTTGACCGCCATTTGTCAAACTTTTTTGCACTACAAACTTTGAATTTAAAATTTTTTCTATTGAAAAATTGAGCTGAAAGTCTAGAAAGAATTTTTTTTTTAAAAACAAACATGCTTTTCAATCTTTAAAAAATTGTTGAGTAGAAGTAAGTCCAAGATTGAAAGAAAAACTAAATGGTTAATTGCTCTAAGATGAGATTGAAACACAATAATCCCAATGGTGAGATTGTTCTAAAAAGTAAATTTCACCTTATCCAACAATTTTTTTTAAAAAATTGTGAAAATTACATTCAGTAATGAATCCTATAAGTTTTTTTTTCAAAAAGATGCTTAGAAGAAAGATGCCCCCAAAAGAAGATTGTCCATAACTTTCTCCTTACTAGTCCAAATAGAATGAATCAAAGCTTCACATGTAGACAAAAATATATCATTTCAAGAAAAAAAACTTAAAAATTTAATTTTGAACTTTTGCAAATTTTACATTTTATAAAAAATTTAAATTTAAAAAAAATTATATTTCCACAAAGGTAATCAGTTTTTCTATTGTATAAGAAAGTTTCAAAAAGTTTCATAAAAAACCAAAGTCACAGGAATGTGCATGATACTTTAGGGGTTAACTCTAATTGTTTTACTATTGATCTTTGTTGATTGCAGTTTAGGGTCCATCTATGTAACAATTTCATTAGTTTAGGAAGCCGGCACTTTGAAAAATCATAGAAATTACATACCACATCCCAAAGGTTTATTTATTTTTTGAATATTGATGATTTTTAGTAAAAGATACTACGGTGAATTTCTTATGTTGACGGTTTTCACGTTAATAAATTTGGAAATGGAGCAATTGATGCTGTCCTTCGGTCCTCACTCCTTCCAGCAATTGAGTGAAATGTGGATTTGACAGATTTGCAATATTTTGGCACTTGGCAGTTTGGAATCAATCACCCAAAAGTAAACAAAATTTCAAAAGTGACGTAATTCTGACTCATGARATTGGCCCATTTCCATTGAACGTTCGGACACCCACATAGAAAACAATGACAAAAACAAAAGCCCAGTTGGGCCCAATTTTTCTTAGGGATAGAGAGAAAATGCTCAAAGAAGTCAAGATAGACAATACTAATCTATAATTTAAGAACTTGAGAGGGACACTTAGAGCATTTTAGAAACAACAGCATAATATAGATAGCACTTAATTCATTTTGTGTAAAAATTATAAAAAAAACTTACAAATAAGTTAGGGGCCAATGAAAGTGTCAAATCTATCATAAGTAATGTAAATAGCCTAAAAATCTAGGCGGCAAATATTTTATACATGTAATTTAGGGGCTGGAAATTAGGATCCTATGTATTGTCTTTATTGCAACTTGTATATATAGTTGGTTGCACAATTGGTTGCATAGATGGGCTAGAAGTACAATGGCTGAATTGTTTGGCAGATGGCTACAAATGTAGATCTATGAAGTTGCAAGGACTTTGAATTCTCAATTAAGTCTAAACAATTGTCCATTGGGTTGTTTTCATTTTTGCTTGCACTGATGTAATTGTGCAAGTATAAGCCAGTTGATTAACTTCTAAAGGACCAAGACCATTTTTTTGTGAAAAAACACTCAAAACTGCCATTTCTATAGCAAAGAGTAAAATAAATTGGAAACCATTTTTTTGGCTCATCTAGCCATAGGATATTACACCTAACTAGTATAAAGATGTGTGGAAAAAATTTCAAAATTTTTGGACTCACAGGTTGCAAGATTTTTGCATTAAAAGTGAAAAAAACAAGTTTTGCAATACATTGCTGGACTAGATTATTTGACTTTGAACCTTCTTAACTTTTACTTTTTACACTACAAAGTTTTAAGCTTTAAATCTTCAAAACCGTGTTGAGAATCTAAGGAAAAGAAAAGAAAAAGAAACTAAATTTGTATTCTTTAAAAAATTGTTAAATAGAAGTACATACAAGATTGAAGGAAAATCTAATTTATTGGTATCTCTAAGGTTGAATTAAAATGCACTAATCCCAATGGTGTATTGTTCTAGCATTCAAACTAAATCATGTGGAACTTTTTTTCCTCTTGAAATTGTAAAAATTGCATTCGAAAATGAATCCTACAAGTTATTTTTTCAAGAATATGCTCCAATTGCCCAAAAATCAAGATTGTCCATAACTTTCTCATAACAAATCCAAATGGAATGAAACAATTATTTTCATGTAAACAAAAATATAATCTATGAGAATTTTTTATTTTTTATTTTTTTATTTTTTTAAATTCAAATTTATGAAACTTTTTTTGCTACATCGGCTCTTGCCCCCTCTCCCTTGTGTTGAGCTGTTTTGGGCATAACTTTTGTTCCCGGTCATCAATTGAAAAAAAATTATACTTCCATAAAGCTAATTAGTTTTTCTGTCTTCAAAAAATTAGGACAAAAATTGAGACCGTAGGTACATGCCCCAAATCCACCTTGTTCATTGAACGGACAAATGGTCTTTTAGAGGTTAAAGCAATTTGAAGGTAGGATGAAAATTGAGGGTTTTAGGTCATGAGCTTGGTTTTTTGTAGATGTAGAATTTTGCATGGATTTTAGCACACTAGTAGAAAATTAAATTTTTTTTATTGATTTGTTCGAATTGATCCGATCACTTTTTGATAGAAATTTGTTGAAAAGTGATCGGATAAACGCGACCAAGTGAACCAAAAAATTGAATTTTCTACTAGTGGCACCAATATGCAGTTGTTGTAGTGTTTCAAGTTTGGTCRGACATTTGTATTTGTAAGTGCATTTAAACATTCATATATACTTTGAATACTTTCTTTGTTAGACATTCAGTGTCTTTCAAGACACGCTCATAATAGATTCATGCTGCGACAATTGGCATTCATTTCCATTTTCATGTTTGAATCATTCAACTGATGAGTTTAGTTTCGTGTAAGGTTTTCGTTTGGATTTATAAACTATGAGCATTGTGGAATGTGTGTGCTGTCTTTTGGGTGCATAGGCATAGTGAGGCATGCACCCAAAAGACATCATTTTTTAAAATTATTAACTTCAACCGCTTCGCAAATTTTTAGAATTTTAGAATTTTAAAAATTAAAAATTAAAATTTTAAATTTGAGTCCCCCCCTTTCACCTTTTATAAATTCTTAGAATGTTTAGGGATGGACAATCGATATGGGATTTTACCCGTATTTTGTACAGGTATTATGTATATATTTTGTATTCTGTACCCGTATTTTGTATGTATTAAGAGGGGTAGGGGGGGGTGCTTTTAATTTTAATTTTCAATTTTGCCCGGGGGTATGCAGAGATAGTGGGGAGCCATACAATATTTGTATTTGTACCGTATTTGTACCGTATTTGTATATGTATATGTATCGTATTTGTATTTGTATTTGTATTGTATCTTTGTCCAAGATCGTGTCCAAGATCAACGGTTGTGGCGGGGGGGGGGGTTGTAATTTTTTTTAAATAAAAAATCAACGGCTCTGGTTATTTACGAGGGAAGGAGGGAGGAAACTAATACCAAAATGATTGCCAGCCTCTTTTTCACTGGATAGTGGGGAGCCATCTTTTCAGTGCATAGTAGTGTTTTGAATTTTGACTTACATTTATTATTATAAGCCCATGTGCTTGGCGTATATGTCTTTAGTTCTTTGTTTACAAACTATTTGTGGTTTTAAATGCAAGTCAATCTCAGTTTCATCTATCAATCTAATTCTTTGATATTGAATTACACTTAGAACTTGTAGATTTTGCATAGGAAAGATTGATGAGTTTTTTGAATAATGGTTTGCATGTTGCCCATGGACTTGAACAACTCATCATTGATTGGTCATTTGAACAAGCTATATGATGTCCATTTAAAAAAGATTTGAAATTCAAGTTTGGACACCTCTTTAAAGACCTTGAATATCCTTTAAGAGTTAAGTGCAATTCTCCAATGTCTTTAATTTGAAAATGTTGGTATCAATTGTAAAAACCCAAGACAATATTGGTCAACATTCCCAAAATACTAATCTTTTGACCTAAATGGATACTTTGAAAATCCAAGCCAACATTTGAGATGTTGATATAGCACTAGATGTTTTTTGAGGTCTTTGAAAGATTGTTTTGGGGCTAATCCCGGGTTGTTTACCTTCATGTTTCCTACTGCTGGTTAGAGTATTTAAATTTAAATTTAAAAAAGTATAGTAAAATAGAAAAACGTTTTTTCAATTTAATTAATTGATATTATTTGACGTGGTAGTCTCTCAACCACATCGGATTGCTTATGTGGCAGAGTTTTCCGAAAATTCCCCTAGAACTTGCAAACTTCTAAAGGCCTCAAAAAAAATGTAATGTAATTTGTCTCTTCTTTGTAGAAGAGGCCACGCTTTTTTCTAAGGGCACAAATTGCATCCTTTCTATATCAAAATCTGCAAGTTCATTTCCTCTAGTATTGAATTCTCACCATTTACTTCCCTTTGACTTCAAATTTGCAAAGGTTACATTCCTCTTTTAATTTTCAAAGACACACTAGTTTTGAAACTAAGCTCCAAATTTTATTACATTGGGTAGACATGGACGATGGGGGTAGGGATGGTCGCCACAACCAACCCTAAAGTTATTCCCTACCTTTGAAAACCTAAATATTAGTCTTGCATTTGAAATGTCCCGCCAGTTCTTCCCTGGAACATTGTTGCAGTGGACTTCCACAAGCAGCCAGTCAAGGAGGATTTGAGCCCATGTGGCCAAGCGTGAGAGGTTGGACGAGATTGCGGCCGTATAGTATATTATGAATTTGGTGATATTTGATCCAAAAACATTGACCAAATAGTTTTTAATATAAAATAACTCAATGATCATGATAGCACGTAAACAAACAATGTATCACAATTCACATATACAACGGCACAATCAAAGAAATATAAGGCTAAATACAAGTCGTATAGATTGACCCCCATGGTCCTTTCAGGGTTAACATACAGTGCTCCGTTGGTCCGAATGCCAAGCAGCTCAGGCCTTGTGAAAGTCTCCAACTCCCACGCATTGCACGTTTAGCTCTGCCAGTGGCTCTCGAGGGAATGATACAGTTATACTGTAGTGCTCCCTCTGTCCGAATGCCGACCAGATCAGGCCTTGAAAGTCTAGCTCCMACGAGCTCCCACGCGTTACACGTTTCGTTCTGGACACGCTGCAGCTCAGTGACTCTCGATCGATCAGCTTTGCAAGGTTTGTCTTCCTTTCTTCACGGATCTTCGTTCACTGCTACTCTACGTCGTCTACGGTACGTGTGTGCATTTCTGTCAATCTGGGACTATGCATGGGTCCTCTTAATCGTAACTATTGCTGTTACTCGTTAGTAATGATCGATCGTCCTGCAATTGGTGCCAGTTGATCTATCTTCGTGGAGGTGGTGAGCATTGCTCCTCTTGCGATTTTAGTGCTGGGTAATTTGGATCGATGAGGATCTACTTGAATTGTGTCTTTAATTACTTTGATTCCAATTAGCTTTAGTTGGGGTGCTGATCGAGTGTCCAATTCCATTGTCCTTGTTAGTGTTGATCTGTTACTGTAGCAATGTAGGCACCCAGTAAGCAATTCCAATCAGCGAAGCATTACTTGGATTTGTCGACCCAGTTAGAGATGATTGGGCTTGTGGACTTGCTGTATTTTGTAAACTAGTATCCTTTTTAAGGTCTCACCCTCACTTCGTCGCAAGGGCCGGGGCGTCAGAATGCTCGAAATCCAGTGTTAAATCCTCTTCTTCCTTCTATTCTGAGGCCAGCGGGATTGTGAGCCCAAATTCTCTTCAGAAATGCCGGCGCTCACCTAGAGTTTCGAAAGTCAATCTTGTGTTCTGATACTAATTAATGGTATGCACTCTATCCAGTACGTGAGACGACTTATACAGGCATTCCACTTCAGCCATTGTGAAGCGACCATAGCCACATTTTGCATGCTCAAGTGATTGCAGAYTGGACTGATTTCCAAGCCACATTGTGAAGCGAGCGACCCACGATGTCCACCACAATGCTCCTACAACGAAGTTGCGTGGCTGTCGCAACCATCTCATCCTCGCGCCAGAAGCTCTTGGAGTCTTCCATGTGCCGGTCCTCGTCTCTGGCACTGCCCAGTTATGGACGCTCCGGAAACTTCACCAGCTTGGGAATGAGCTCCACATGCCCAACCAAGCGCCATGTATCATCAGGAGTTGCAGTTCGAAGCGGTCTCAAGGAGCTCCTCACGCACAGCGACAAGGAAAAGGTGAGAGAGACGCTGGAATTTTACATCCAGGAGATTCGCTCCGCGGATCCTAGCGATACCACGGCCACTCTGAAAGTAGCCAACCTGCCCGTGAACACGAAGCCGCTGCAGTGGGGCTCCTCCCTTGTGTTCGACAACGAAGTGAGAGAGGGCATTGGTGCGAACACCACGCTGCTGGGGCGTGAGCGCGGCTGGGGAGTCGTCTCGGATATGGAGAGTAAGGAAGCGTTGCAGCTGTTGAGCAAGATCTCCTTCACGGACGGGAAATACAAAGACTCCACGTTGACCTTCAACGGCAATGTCGGCGGGGCCGTGAAGCCGTATGAGCTCATCATCCTTGGTGGCACTGGCCATTTCCGTGGTGCGCACGGCTACGCCTTGGTGGAGAAGGTTATTGTCAGCTTGGAGTGATCCCATGAAGAACTCTGAAACTTCAAAACGACGCGACCCTACCTGTGGTCTACTCTGCATACAGTCATAGTACATCGGCCTAATTTCACAAAAAATTCACATCCGAAACAGAGCTCTCAAGTACGAACCGGAGCAGAGCCGTTTAAAGAAGCCCGATGGAACTGAAGCGATTTGAAACACTCATTTGAAATGTCAGGTTTATACTACTCCTAGGCTGCAGAGTTTGGAGGTGTTATGACTAGGAAAACCCAAAACCCAACTGAGAACTGGAAAGTCCAAATTTCAGCACTTGAATGTCACAATTTGCCAAAAAGAACCATTGAGATTGCGTCCATCTAGTCGATCAATTTCCCAAACCTGCCAATCGAGGTCGTTAATGACAACGATCTCCGCCCCGCCCATCATTGCAGGCAGGTAGTCCAGCTGCTCGCCAGAGTAGACCTGACCCAGAAGCGCCACTTGCCTGCCCTCCTGGTTCAAGAACCGGCCCCCTTCCAGAAACAACGGCTTAATCCACTCGATCGCTGAAACAGAGACCACCAAAAGCACAACACAACRRARCACATTCCGTCAATGGCCTGTCAAGCTCCGATGCACCATCTGTGAACCCACCCTTGTAACCCTAATCTTTATATGCACTACACGASCTGGTGCAGGATTTGTACGTACAAGTCCATTGCGGGGCCATGAACTTGGTGTCGGGGGTGAAGATGAACGTGGTCCAGCCCACTTCCACCGCACATCGCATCACCTCCTTGCTGCGCGTCCATACCCACACCGTCTTCGACAAGCTCTGCAACACTTTGCTATGCGGCGGTGACGGCATTCTCGACAACGGGAGCGCACTGGTGCTCATCGCCTCCTTCACAAATGGTTTGCGCACTGGAGCTCCTGCGTTGGTCCTGCCTGGCGGAGGGTGCAGTTTGACGGGTGCCGGGGGCAACGGCGCCGCGTGCATCGTTTTCTCCACAGGAGTCTGTCGCACTTGCTCGCGCTGATCGATGACCGGCGCCGGTCCCAGGATTTTGTGAGGTCGAGGCTCCATGAAGGAGCTTGGAGTGGACTCTGAATACGCCTCGGTCTGCGAATCTGATGAATCCTCCGCCAGCCACTGGCGCAGAGCGGGCTTCCGGTTCACCATGTTGTACCCTGTGGGTTCTGCCTTGTCCCCGTTGCCATTGCGAAGGGGAAGAGACGCGCGGTGCGTCGAAGCTTGCTGAATCTCGGGATGCCTATCGAGCGACTCCTCCGTCGTGGGCGCCACGGAGAACAAATCGCTATCCTGAGTGAGGGATTCGTCACTGGAAATCAGTTCGAAGGAGCCCGACGAGACCGAGTGCGTCGACCCCAGAGACGCCATGGAAACGTTGGATCCCGACGTGTGGATTTGCTGCGGCGGGGGAGGGGATGGCTGTCCGTGGCGGATCGTGTTGGGCGGTGTCGGCACAAGCGGCGGGAGTTGCTTCGAAACGGAGAACGAGCGGATGGTGTCCACGCCGCCACTGTTGCGTGCCCTCGACACAAAGCACGTCAGATGGTCCACGTAGTACTTCCGATCGCTCTTCATTGTCCTGCGTCGATCACAAGTGGGAGCAGGTACTGAGAACGACAATTAATTAATACCAATGCTGTCCTCAAGCGTTTCTACGCATCACAAGGATTTGACGAATTCCCAAACTTGTTGCGCGTGTCGTTAGAAGATGCGAAACTGTCCATGAATTCCATATATACGGTCGACAATATTTCAAACCCCCAAAATGTCGTCAATTCCGGCAGTATTAGAAACTCAGAGAATTTAAAGCTTACTTGTCGAGGACAACGTGATAGGCGCCAATAGCTTTGGCTTCGTCAACAATGATTGTCTTCACTTGATACCCAGCCTTCACCTCCACCTCCAACTTCACCTGCAATGTGTCCAGCACCCAAAAAATTTGAGTGAATACCGATCCGTCCACAAACCTAGCTCGGCATTTCCATCATACCTCAGTCTGGATTGTAATGTATCTTACTCCTGCTTTTTCACACCACTCCTTGACGTGAGGGATATTCTCGAGCACATTGCGCTTCAAATTGAATTCGTGTTGCAGCATGATCCCATTGTTGCCGATCCAACTGTTTTTGTCGACCCGTGTCCTGAATCCCACTGTAGGAAAAAACAATCCCGTTAGCTACAACCACCATTGGAGACACAAAGCAAGCATTAACTATCGAACTCGGTGATCATCTCGCCCAGGAGTAGGAAGGGTACTTGGATTGGAGACGTGCGTGATGATGCCCACGATCTTGAAGTTGTCCCCGCGGCGGACGACATTGCCCAGCGCCCAGTACACGGCCGCGGTGCCAACCTCCTTGGTGACATCTAACGAGACGAGCACTGCGCCTTGCGGCACGCCCCCGGGTCGCGGCGTGTTGGGATCCTCGATGCTGCGCACGCCGGAGCTTTGCATCTTGATCAGGCTCTCCAGCGACATGTCACCGTACAAGTCGTCGACACTCGGGAAGACACAACCGCTGAACAAAGTAGAGGAGGCCAGCTTAACAGCCACCCAGCTACAGTACACTCACATGAGTTGCCGCTGGCGCCAGCTCTACCTACTAGGCAAGCATTGATCACAGATTCCAACTACGATCCAGCATTGCAATCSCGTCCAAGTGCGCATCGATCACTCAGCTCCAAAATAGTGCTCGATCAATCGAAACAGCAAT
>VACF01001428.1:0-186191 GCA_006891605.1 Pleurozium schreberi | reverse complement strand
TCGAAATTCAACTGAGAATGTTGTTTGTGCAGATATTCATCCATGGAGTTTGCTTCTAGCAATGAGTCCCGTCATTGAATTAAGATGTAGGTATGCGAAAGGCTATCTGCTTAGTGAGGTGTGGTATTCTATCTTTAATCTGAAGTTTGCCACGTCCACTGAATGGAACAGACTTGTAGCAAAGCATTACACTGCTTGAGTGTAGGAGGTGAAGGTAATGCTTTACTGGCAGCTGGAGGGGCTGATCATCTGCTAAGGATATGGGATCCTCGGTTACCAGGTATTAAAAAGAAGTTTGATGTGATCATCCTTTAATGTTTGAATATCTACCCATGTACTTACTTTATAGTCAGCGTAACTATTGATTATCTGTAGTAGTAGGATCGTTACATGTGGTATTTGCTATTTTGGCTGTGCTGTTTTCTGTCGCGTCAGTTGAAATAAACAATTCTTTGCATTACCAGGAACTGTTGCCCCTGTCTTTCAACTGTCTTCACACACGAACTGGATATCTGCTTGCAAGTGGTAAGTGATGCTTTAACCCTTTATCTTCAAATCATCCTTATTTGAAGAGGAATTCCCTTAGTATGCCATGCCAGAATACCATAAACTCTTAGTTTAGGTGCGGAGTGCAGTTTTTGGATGTAGTTTTTTGCAAGGGTATCATAGTAGAAATTCGACTTCGTTGTATGTACTTTCATCATGTTTACTATTCGCATTGTGTAAAAGGCAAGCTGCTCATTTTTACACATCTGTATCTGGCAGGCATCCCAAGTCAAGTTTCCACATCTTGACAGCATCATATGATGGCACTGTAAAGCTTTGGGACACAAGGGCCACTATTCCTCTAATTACTATAAATCAGAACACAGATAAAGTAAGTATCTCAATCAAGTGCTGCTTATTCTTCTGTGTCACTTCAGTAATGAGTTCTTGTGGATGTTGCATGATTGTCCAATCCATCCTAGAATGATGCTGTGTGATCCTTTTGGATAAACTTTGGATCTCTTTGCATGAGCCCAGCTTCTGACTCTTTCCACTGTTGCATGCAGGTGTTATGTGCGGATTGGTGGAAAGATGATAGCATTGTCAGTGGGGGAGCAGATTCTCAGCCCTCCACAAAGGCGGGGTGCCTCACCACATTGCATGGTATATTTGCCTCATAGAAAAACTTAGCCCATTTCTTGTCTAGTCTTTGCTTACTGGATGTGTCCATCCCTTCTTGTATGGATAATTGCCTTATTGGTCGACTTTGGTTCGAAGAAGGGCCAGGCGCCTCTGATGATCGAACTTGGGAACTGTGGCCCACATTATTTCCTCCGCCTTCACTAACTGAGGCTGAAGCAGTGGGCGGTTGTTGACCATGTACCACCCTTACTGGAACCGTTGACGGTGATGTCACTTCCACACCACGTTCTTCTTCGTCCGCGTCGATCGTAGGAACATTTCTCCCGCAAATCCTAAACATAGCTTTCACAACTAGGCTGGCTTTGTTGCACCTTCTCACTCCAGCGAAGCTATATCTGGTCTATAACCCAAATGGAAAAGCAAGCGATCCCGTCGGTAACTAATCTTTGTCTGGCAAAACTTGCATTGAACCTTATTATCCGGCAGTAGCGCGTACCAGAGTTCCCATTGCGTCCTCCCCCCTTCCATTATTTCGGCTGGTTCTTTTTAACTAGACGCTGCACAAAAAAACAAGGTAGTATTCTGTTTGGATGTGATGTGGAAAATAACACTTATTGCTTTCACAACAAGTGCTCCTCACACACACACTCTTCTTGGACTTCACTCTAGTGCAATGGCTATATGCCAACCAGGTCATAAGAGCAAAGATCAACAAGGAAAAGTGATCCTAAAGTTAGACGGCAGCCCCTATATATTGTGTACAGGCCGTCGCCTGGACGACCTGTCCGTTGGCGCCCCGCAAACAGCAGCGGACGGGAGGCCGTCCAAGCGACGTCCCGTCGACGGCCAACCGTCTAGGCGACGTCTAGGCCGTCCAGACGCCGTCCAGGCCGTCCAGACCATCCAGGAGACGTCCACACCGTCCAGACGACGTGGACAGTCTGCGGACTCAGTGGCCGTCCATGGTCGACGGTCAGTTGACTACGTGCCGTCGACAACCCGCGAACGCACTGCCCATCCATAAGACGCTCAGGCCGTCTAGTCGACGGAATGGCCGTCCGCGCGCCGCGTGCAGTCAACGAACTTCATCCACGCCGTCGACAACACCGTCGGCATTCAGGACGGTCTCTGACGCGTCATGACGGACACGTCATGACATCCGGACGGGAAAAGCCAATGTCACGTCCGGATAGAATTCCCTGCATAGATTGATTAGGTTTTATTTAACTTCAAAGTATTGCCAACACCAGAATTTGGTGCCTTGGGCATTTGAGGGTTAATTTTATGCTTGTCTATAACTCACTTTGAAACTTGATGTACTAATTTATGCTGACTACATGGGCCTTGCAATCCCATTCTCGTATCCCAGCTCCTTGAGAGTCTATGAATAAAAAAACAGGCCGAGGATAATGAGCATATTGCAGTCTCCAGTTTAATTGTTGATGAATCAGTCTCATTTCTGCATATAGACAACAATGTGCCAAAAAGAGGCGTCCCACCACCTGGTTTGCATTAGTCTCCCCCTCTCTCTCCAAAAAATTACAGGGAGTTGATTTTTTTCTTAAAAATTATCCCCCCCCCATCCCTGCCGTTGATCTTGATACAGATACTAATATTGGGATACAAATATTGGGATACATATATTGGAATACTAATACTAGGATACAGTATGGATGTGATAAGAATATGGATACGGAAATAATACCAAAACAAATTAACCCATATCGATTGTCATGTAAGTTCTGTTTCCAAAAATATAAGAGTGGGGGTGGGGGGTACTGGGGTTTCAAAATTGTTTTCACATTGGATTATTTTTCATAACCCCCCAATAAAATTGGAAGGGTTATGAAAAATAATCCAATCTGAAACTTTTTGGTACATTGTTTTACACAATGTACCAAAAAGTGGCAGTAACTGCCTATCCCACAAGTAGGCAACAAATGCCTTACCAATGACTAGACAGCCATGTTACCATCACTCCCTTCAATGTTGGACAGAGGGTGTAGCTCATCTTATTGGCTGTTTGTAAAGTAAAGTCTACTAGGTGGTTTAGTTCAAAAAAAAAAAAAAAAAAAAAATCATTTTTTTGTATGGAATGTGCTATCCATTGCTACAAACTCCAAGAGTTCATCTAGTCACCACAAGGTCCTTGGGCGTATTGCATAGATGATTGATTTCATGGCTTTACTCCATTGAAACCATGTATTTAATTTTGAGCAAACAAATCTCCATCTTCCTCTTGCCTATTGGAAGAGTAGTTAATCCTTGAACGTCGAGGCGGATGTTGTGAGTCTAATGGATGACAAAGAATCAATTTGTGTAGGACAGAAGTGCAGCTATCCATCCTGGGAATTTTGTCTAGGAAGGGGATGGAAGGGGAGATCTTCTACAATACTTTGACTTCCAATGATTACTTCTAGATTTTTTTTTAAACTAGTGATTCCCATTGTATCAAAATGGATGATTTCCTCGGTCACCAGTCCGTCCTTCAAGGATTCATGGTCCAAAATTTTTCCTTTTTGCGAAGCTCAAATTGTCTTTTATCATCTTGTAAGTTGTATGCAGCCAAGTGTTGAGAGGCCTCGAGTTGGGTTTTTAGCCATTGCAGACTTGGAGTGGAATGCAATTGTGGCCCCCAAAGTCTGAAACCTTGACAGATATGGGTTTTTAATCTGTGTTTGTTGTGCGATTCTTGACCAAGTTTCTACTGGAAACTTGTGAAAACTCGAAAGGGGTTTGGAGTTTGTTCAATGCAATGTCTTCAATGGTGAAGCACAGGCTTCAAGGAACGTAGAACTTAAAATGGCAATCTTGACGTAAGTCACGTGGTAGATGAAGTTGTAACAATGTTAATTAGTATTCGCCATCTCCTTGATGTACACAAAATGCAAGGAATTGTAGAAATGCAAGTAAATTAAATGTCACCGTCTTCACCCCCGGCTTCTTCAATCGTTGCAATTGCCACCATAGTTTGTCATTGGGTTCCCCCCTCAAGTTCTTTCAAGTGTAGAAGATCAAAACTACTTCAAAAAAATTGTACCCACAATCACCACATGCCATGGGAGGAATCAATTTTAAGTTATTCAGTGTGACCAGTGTAATAAGCCATGGAGAATCAATTTTAATTTATTTAGTGTGGCCAGTGTAATAAGACATGGACCACATGCCATAGATCCACATTGGAGATAATTTCAAGGTTCATGAACTGTTCAGTTGGAAACAGTCAATTATTCCCTTCTTTCCATCCATTGTACGTACCATCCCTTATTAATCCTTAACCCCTAAATGACCAAGGCCTTTTCTTGTGTAAAAACATTCAAAATTGTCATTTCTATAGCAAAGAGTAAAAAAATTTGGAAATTGTTTTTCTTTCCACATCTAACCATAGGATCTTACACCTAACTAGTATGAGGATGTGTGGAAAAAATTTCATAATTTTTGGACCCACCCATTGCAAGATATCTACGTTTAAAGTGAAAAAACAAGTTGGTAGGTTTCTAATAACTTTTCTCATAACTACACATGTTGTTAGGTTTCCAATAAATTTTGTTGGACAAATCCTTTGAACTTAAAATTTGACAGGCATCTCATTAAAATAGAAATGATCTCATACCAAAAATTTCATGGTAAATGAACAAATTTTCAGCCTTTGGGATAGTGTCAAAGTTGGCGATAGTGAAATCATTCTCATAACTACACTTGTTTGGTAGATTTACAATAACTTTTGTTGGGCAAATCTTTTGAACTTGAAATTTGGCACACATGTTATCAACATAGATGCAATCTTGTCAAAAAAATCATGGTAAAAAACCAATTTTTCTACCCTTGAGAAGGTGTCAAAGTTGGAAGTGGTGAAATTGTCTCTTACAGTGACACCAATTGGTAGATTTCCAATCACTTTAGTTGAAAAAGTCTTTTGAACTTCAAATTTGGCATACTTGTTATCATCATGGATTCAATCCCATGAAAAAAATTTCGTATCAAAATAAAAAGATTTCAGCCCTTGGTAGGGTGTCAAAGTTGGGAGGAGTGAAATTTTTCTCACAGCTACACATGTTGGTAGATTTTGAATATCTTTTTTTTTGTAAAACTTTTGGACTTGAAATTTGGCACAGATGTTACTAACATGTAGATGATCGTGTAAGAGAAAATTCATTACAAATAAACAATTTTTCACCCCTGGGGAGGGTGTCAAAGTTGACAGTCTGAAATTGTATTCACTGTGGAGACAAAAATTTGTAAGGTTTCGGTACCCGACTCACCTACTGTACATTTCGAAACTTGAGGGTATGTATGCCACCATTACGTTACATTATTCCCTGAAATGGACTAACTTGCCTAAATTGGTCGGTCACCCCTACTTATGTTGCCCAGTACGCTCTGCCCACAATCCCAAATACGTCTGCGCCCAGCTGTATAGTCATGTATTATTAGTGTGGGTAGTATTTTAGTGCCTCAAGGTTTGTCAATTGGTCTATCTCAGTTATGTTGTGTTCAGTGGTTTACTTTCTTGCTTGCCGTGTTCTTGTTCATGATTTCTTAGAACAAAATTCATTGTTTTACTTGCACCCCAAAATAATTGTTCTCATTATGGGCACATATACCGTGATACGCATGATAAGGGCCCTGTGTTGATAACATTACCCAAATACAATAAACTTCATCCGGATATTGGTGAGTCTCATAAATATCGTAGGAGGTTTTGGCAATTCCATTCACTTTTTCCTCTTTGATTCTTTCAATGTAACAAGAGCCAACTCAAATATTAGGTCAGATTTTGGAGATTATTATCCAAACTACAATTTCATTGGGTAGCTAGGACCACCTTAACCGAACAAATTTCTTTGAGTGTCACAAAGCTCTAAATTCTTAATCATGTCAAGACAAATTGCAATGAAGATGGGTGAAATCCAAAAACAATATTTGAAAATGATATTCATAAAATTGTTAGAAAAGGTCAAAATGGGATTGGTAGATTTTCTAGTACTATTTTCAATGTTCACCCCTTGAAGTGCGTGCAACAAGCATCTACTTTTCTTGTAGGTTTTTTCTAAGGCTTGCCGTCTTGGAAACACGCTTGAATTTGGTTAACCCTACCTTGTTGGTTATTGGATGCAGGTGTTCTTGAAAGGTGTTCCCCTTCAATTCTCCACCCAATCAAAGTAGAGATGAAACATAAGGGAGGCAACCCATTTCTGACCACTTAAAGAGTTACACGCATCTATAGGGCARATTTCTTTAGTGGAGAACTATGCCACAATTGTTGAGTATTTTTTTTACTTTTTTTGGAAACACATGGACACATTCCATTGCAGAGGAAAGTGTACAGAGAACTACGCCAAATAGTGATATTAGGTTGCCTTTACAATTAGTTTGCCTTACTCCAAGAAAGTTATTCTACAAACCATCAAAGTCAACAAATGTTTCTACACGTACTTCCATTTGTACACATGGAAGTTCATGAGTTCCAACTACATCAATAACTAATTCAAAAGTAGTGCATTCTACAATAAATATTTATATAATGTGGAATGTCTAGAAATTAGAGAGGGGCAACCTAATTTCACTATTTAGTGTAGGGGACTTAGTCCTCGGCSACAAGTACTTATTTTTTCTTGCACAGAAAGAGAGCAATATACATTGCCAGAATAGGGGTGATGAAGATTGGGTTGCCTCTCTTTTTGGTTAGTTGTTGGGGTCTTATTTTGGTCCTCTTAGTTGTCTTGAAAATGTAAAAATTTCTCCGCAGAGGACTTGTCCTCTAGTTCTGTGTACTGTTTTCATTTATCAATGGGGAATTGTCCATTTGTTTCATAAAAAAAGAAAAAAAAGATTGAGTTGCCTCCCATAAAAATAGTGCATTTTACCTCTTTGCAACAAAATCCATTTCATTTGTTTAAATAATTATTTTTTGGAAACATAAAACTTTGAGAGAACATGAGAATAAGTTGCATAGGTTTTCAATAGAAAATTGTAAGGATTGTCAGACAACTAGCTGGCGTAAAAAGTTATTAAAAGGTCTGGRAAAAGGAGCAGCATAAGCATGACGGACGCCAAGGAAAGTGCCGAAATATTCCTTGCCATGCACCTGTCATGAGGCTGGCTGCAGGACTTTTCACATGGACTAGTTTCCGCTTCCCATATGCTCCATCTATTTTTTTTTAATACAAACTGCAACTGTAACTGTACATGTACTGTACAAATGTCCATATTCCCAAAGTATCCACTTGAGTGTGTAATAAAAACTCTCAAAAAAAAGGACTATCAAGAAGAACTAACATAGCGTAAAGTGCCCCCCTACACCAACGAGGACCTCATTGGCAATCTACACTAAATAGTGAAATTAGGTTGCTTTACCCCAAGAAAGTTATTCTACAAGCCATCTAAGTAATAGAGAACAGGCCTTACATGGACAATTATGCCTTGGCTAGCATGCCTAGGCGAGCCTGAAGGGCGAGCTCAGGCTGCGCGAGCAAAAGCTTAATCAGCCCTGTAGGGCCTGCTCTCTTACATTAAGAATATGGGGAGGCTTATTATGCGATTAAATTTTGCATGTAATGTCCGTCTAGAAGATCAAGTCTCAAACCAGGTATGAACAAGCCAATTTAGCCAAACGGAATTGGCTTGTTGAATCATCGACCGAATTCTGCTAGGGAATTCGCCTCTAAAATTGCAAAATAAGCCTCCCCGGATTTTAATATCAATAAATATTTCTAGCAATACTTCAATTTTGCACACATGGAGGTTCATGAGTGCCAGTTACACCAATTACTAATTCAAAAGTAGTGCATTCATGTACATGACCAATAAATATTTATATAGTGTGGAATGCCAAGAAATTAGTGAGGGGCAACCTAATTTCACTATTTAGTGTAAGGTAAACACCTAAACCATCCCATTATGGACCAAATGAGAATGTGTTGGTTGTGGGAGCGCTTTAAGGTTAACGTACAAGTTGCTACTACTAAGTAAAATAAACAAAATTAAACCACAAAGAACATGAGAATTCCTCCATGCTCTTAGTACTTCACAAGCATTGCAGCACTTATAAATTAAATTCTTGAGGATGGTATTGCCCCTAGTTGAATTGTGTCATGCCATACAAATGAGCAAATTTTAAAGTAATTGATGGGAGAATTGTCCAAAACTTGACAACAACAAGCACACCAGATTCATCTGCCAAAGAAGAACCAGGCACATTACATGAGCTTTGGATGGCATTATTGAGGGAGGAGTGTACCCTTCTTTCAAATAAAATAAAACTTAGAACTCCATTTTTTCTTTGTTTCAACATCTAGTGTATTCATCTACTTGGCTTGCTTGGTGTCTCCTTCTTGCCCTTACAGCATTTTTACAAAATGTCCATTTCTACGGCTTGCCAGTTCATTCTTTCAAATCAGCTAGTGCACAGTGCATTGTTGTCTCAACCAAAATAAATGTAAAAGTATTTGTTTTTTTAATTTTAAAACCAAAAATAGCTCAAAAATTCATTTCTTTCTCATTGTGAGTTGGAGCACCATGAAACAAAGATTTTCAACCCTTCTTCGCCAAGGGCTTTTTGACGGTACCAAGAACGCGATCCRGGGACACACGGTTTGGTAGATCTCAATGTAACAAACAAACAAACAAAACAAAACAACCTATCTCAACCTCTAAACGCCCAAGGGGACTAAAAGCATCCTCACAGTCTAAAAGTCCAATTCAAAGTGCTGTAACTTTTGCATCCAATGTATGAATTCAATAAAACTTGTTGTGAAATTTGCGCTCTTTCTACTACTTTGTGTGGTAAAATTTTCAGGTCAATCCAAGATGTATAGATGTTTTGGGAGCCAATCAAAGTTCACATGTTCAATTTGAGTTCACCAAACTGCATTTGATGGTTGTAACTTCGGGGGCTTGTATCTCCTTCATCAAATGTTTGTTTTCAATAAGATTTCTTGGGTTATATTACCCTTGAAGTCTAGTTATTGTGGTAAAAAGTTTATGTCAATTCAAGTTGTTTTGAATTTTTGAGAGCAATCCGAAGTTCAAAATCTAGAGATTTTTGGATTATAGTGAACTTCGGAGGCTTATATCTTCTTCATACAGTGTCCCTTTTCAATAATTTTGTTGCAAAAGTTGCGCAGTCCAATCTAGTTTGTATGGCTCAAATTTTATATCAATCTAAGAAGTTTTGAGTGATTGAGAAGCATTTTAGTAGGAGGTTCATCCATGGATGTATTTTCTGCAACTATTTTTTGACATTTCAAATCCATTTTGCAAACACAATGAGTCCACTGAATGATATTTTCTTTCACCAATGCGTATGCTGTTTTTGAAGCGCTTTATTGCTTGAACTTTTTTCATTTGAGTAGGTTTGGAAATCACATTTGACTTCAAAATGTGTTTCTAGGAAAATTTTAGCATCCTTTTTCAATAGTAAAACATTATAATCTTTCAATCTATACGGTCAAATGACTTCAAATTTGATTCAAGTCATTACAACACGTACTCTACAAGATTGTACAATTCAGATTTCTATACCTTAGTGAAATTTAGACCTTCAAGACTTCGAAAGCAATGATGTTTTTAAGCCTGAAAATACCCTGGGCCTTTAGGGGTTAAAGGTGTAGTTGGATGGCTCTTAAAAAACATGGATGGATCTTAAAGGTATGGATGACAGGATATTAAACGTATGGATGGCAGGGTTGATGACCATGAGTTCACAGCCAGCTACTCAGGGCCAGTGAGACGGAGTGTTCACAAGTGACTAGTAAGTGCATACCATGCAGATGGGTGGTGTACAACTGGGCTTCTCAAAAGCTGCCAAGTGGCCACTAGTGTTCAAACAGTGGGTGACGTGGCAGATGCTTGTTGCAGATGGATTCCACTTTCAACACATGAACTGGATTAATTGCCACCTTAGGGCCGGTTTTACACCAAGGCTGGGACCAAGGCTTTCTTGAATTATCAAATGAGTGATTGGTGGAGTGTTGGTTTACACTTCAATGGTCAAGGTCCATGTCATTTTTCATAGATGAGAAGTTCACTGGAAATTTGATATAGCAAAAGTAAATAATAATTTTTCAATTTCTAAGAGCTCTTTTATTGACCCTTCGAAGTAGGCCTAGTGAATTTTTAAACGATCATGATGGGCTAAAATCTCTCAACCATAGATTTTGTCTATTTAATCCCTAAAGGTTTTGGGAGTAGAAGTAGTGAAAAGTGTCAAATTAGAGGCAAGTGGAGAGATTCTAGTACTAGGAAAATCTTATTAGTTTATTCAAAATTCCAACTGTTAGATCTTCAATTGACCTTCAATACGGACTCACATACCAAATTTTAGCACCCAATTCTTTGGAGTTTGCAAGATCAAGATAGTATAAGGTGCAAAAAAAAGTTTTTGCCCCCCTCTAAATTCCGGGCAGCTGCCATTGTAGAGGGCATAAACCTAAAGAGATGATTTCAAATGCTTGGTGCCACCTGAAATTCTAAGTCTAATATAAGTTAGGTACATTTCCTAAAATTTACAAATGAATCGAACGTGTCGAAGATACCTAAAATGGAATAAATAGACACAAAGGTTTACAAAATTTGGCATACAAAGGCAAAATTTCTCTTCACTTCAATTCATTCAATAATGCTTTGATTCAAAAAGAGAATGGTGGAGTCATCACTTGGAACATTGTATTTCCAAAAATTGAAAAATTCCTCAAAATGGGCTAAAATTGAATGTGAAAGAAAATAAAAAGGGCCACAAGTTTTGTGCTTCAACAAAGCCCACCCCAGTTGCTGCCCATATTGCCTCATACTCAAGTAAGACCGGTCTTGATCCTCGGGAGAGTCTTGGTCAGGCTTATCAGGGTGGCCACTCCAACCTACGGGAAAGGGTCTGCTTCATTACTGCTTCAGGCATAACTACCAAGTGAAACTACTTCCAATATTGGGACCGTTTATGACTTCTACTATCAGCACACGAAGTGGGACGAGCTACAGTGTCTGACAAGTTGTCCCAACCTGCCCAACCCTTTACCCAAGAAGTTCAGGGCACTTCTCCAAATTTTTAGTCCCTCTGTAAATTTCATAGCCCGTTCTGCCCTCTCTCAAAACGAAACAACCTTTTGTATTGTAACTTTTCTTCCATAAATCTCATACATTTAAAAATTTGTGTACCTCATAGGTACTCCTGGACCCGACCTTCTCAGAAAATTTCAGCTCAAAATACCCTCAAGAATAAAAGTTATGACTTGCCCAGAAATTCTATAATTCCAAAAAACTGCAGTTGGGACTTTAGGGGTTAATTGATCTTGCAATTGACAATGATTGTTAAAATAATAATGAAAAGACATGACATGGCTATGGTCTGTTTAGGGGTTTACCCCAAAACCATGCTAAGTGTCATTTTTGTTTTTTTTGTCTTAAGCTCTGGTTTTCCATGGTCACATGTAATAAAGTGGGGTACCTTAGAGAGTGCTTTTGGTCTCTTGGCCTAGCCAAGTGTAAACAAGCCTTTAGATTCATGTCTATCACACTATGAAGGTGAACGCACCCAAAACCATCCCTATATCCATTCTAAACAAATATCTTTCATTGAAAGTATCCCAAATTTTATTGTCACAATTTTCACTAGTACAAAACTCAACCATGTCAACCAAAGAAAGAACCATCCAAGTGAAATGAATCAAAGCCTCACATGTATTACAAAATAATGAACAAAAGCCTCACATGTATTACAAAAAAACGGACGTACTGGCATGTGAGACAAAAATAAGATTTATTAGGCAAAAAAATTTAAAAATTTAATTTCAATTTTTTGTGGATTTTTTTCTGCCCGACAACATGAAATTATGCTTGAGATGGCATAGCTTTTGCTCTCGGTCACCAATTGAAATAAAAAATTATATTTCCATGAAGATAATAAGTTTTTCTATCTCATGAAAAAGGTTTAAAAAAATTTCATCAAAAATCGAGATCATAGGTACCTGCCCAAACTCCTCAAAGTCCCTCGAGGAGACTCTTGGTCCTTTAGGGGTTAAAATAGATTAAAAGCATTTTTTTTCCATCCGCTTTTTTTTGTTGAGTTTCAGAAGGTATTCAATTGAGTTTTTTTTTATCTAATTAGTATTTGTAGTCAACAAGTAAAAAAAATGGATTACAAAATATTCTTGGGAGTGGTTCACAATTACCAATGATTCCCACGGTATCAAAATGGATGATTTTCACAGTCACAAGTCCGTCCTTTAAGGGTTAAAAGGAAAGGACGCAGCCCCCATAACCAAAGGTAGTCACCCAACCTACTCCAATTATTGAACCAATAGGTGAATGTTTTGTTTATCGATGGAACAATGAAGTCATCCATCGACCACTTCTTTTGGCACTTCCATCCATGGCTAGATTCTATACCAAATTTTCCTTGGGTTTCATTGACATATACTTCCTCAGTCCCACTAAAAGCTTTCCCAATTCTTTGTGCAAAAACTATAAATCAACCTGATTAGGAAGCTTTTAGTAGGATTGAGGGAGTACTTATCAAATAATGTGTGTGCTAAATGTCAATCGGTCACGCAAAAAGTAAAATGGGTACATCTAAAAGCGCAGCTGACTTTAAAGCGCCATCTACAATCTGTGTATATTTTCAAAATCAATCATGTACACAAACTATAGATGGCGTTTTTAGAAATAAACTTTGACCCTTAATAACTTTTGCATAGGGTATCCAAATGCTGCGTTTTTTGGTGCATTGGCCCCTGCTTTCATTTACTGACAAGATGATATGAAATTCTGATCAGCCTAATAATAATAGCTAGACACTATATCAATTTGTAGCGCTTTTGGGTGTACCCACCGTATCTTCCTATGTGAAAGAAGCATTCACAGGCATTAATGAAACACTTGGGATGAAATAGCAAAATTGGATGAAGAATCCGGAATGCTTGATTACGCATCTTTGCCTGCGTAATCAAGCATTACGGTTGCTTGCGCAGCAGAACCATCCCAAGAAATGAACGGGCAATTTCATGGGAGTGGTTTACGATTTCCACAAAATACAATAGTACTATAAAGTCTAGAACTCAGACTTGGACATGGACATGCTAATTGGGAGAGAGTGGGCTCTCAGACTTGGACATGCTAATTGGTTGCTGGGGGGCCAAATTTTGAGGAGCAAAAGGGACCCCCCATGAAGGTTAAGAATGTTATGTAATAAACTTTTTTTTTTTTTTTTTTTGACACAAGTAAAGATGCCTTTACTGCAAGGGTCCTAAAATAAACCTTTGAGGAGGGCATCTCACTGCAGTGAGGCAGGCAGGATCTTCCAGTGTAGCCTAGCCCTGGGTCCCATTCTAATGTATCGTTACAGTAGCCTGGGGTGGCAAAAGTGAGAGGCCCTGCAAGATTCGTTTCACTAATAAAAACAAATAAAAAATTTAAAAAAGAGAGTAAGCCTACTGGTGGAGAAAGCAGACAGACCTGACCTACTGTAAGGGAAAGGCAGGCCGGGGCCCCCAATAATAAACTAAACAGTAGCCACTAGCCAGGGCTGTCCGTCCCTTTTTCCTCCTGAGCACGGGGGTGAATGTTTGGCCTTGAACCAACCATTTCCTGGGCGCCGCGGCACCCGGATTCCCTCCCTCTCTCTGCACTTTCCCCCCTGCCACACTCCTCCTTCGGCCCTGGCTTGTCCCTCTAAATCCTCAAATTCCCAACAYCAAAAACATTTGACAATTCAAAGAGTGGGCTAATCCCCGGCCAAACAACATCAATTTGTTCAAAACTTATACCGTATCATTCCTTCAAAGGCTACAAATCATGAACTTGATGAGAAGCATGCAATCAAGCAATTGGAGGTGACTTCTTTCCATGGGATTGGGGATTGGTGGAATGGTCGCATGGTGGGGGTGAAGTTCGCAACCGTCACGGGGTTCAATTCTAAGAGCATCCCACCGTGCATGGCCAAAGGCCAAAAGCTGGGGATTGGCTGGGCCCGGCCCCATTTATTTCCCCCACGGCACACACGGCAAAGCCAAAAAGTTGCTTGGCTACGGTCAATTGTAGAGACCGGAGTCACCGGATGGCCAAATGGGGAGTCTTGCCTGTGCCTCGGTATGGGTTGATTTTCTCCTTTCCACATTTTTCGAGGTACTTTTGGGCCATTTATTGCTTCTCCATTTTTAGTGCGGGTGAGGTGGCACTCTTGGAGGCCATGTTGACTTGCTTTCCGTATCTTGAGGCGGAGTTGCGGTGGGGTGCTTGCCAAAATAGAAGGCCTAGCTCACTCATTGGACATGCCAATCGAGGCCAGTTCGCCCCTTTTGGCCGGGTGTGTAATGGGGATGCTCTAAACGGACGGACCCAATAGGAGGCACTCCAAAATAATTTAACTTCCAAATGCATGAACTAGAGCTTTCGTTTCGCTTGTAAGAAAATGAAGTGGTTGAACATCAAGCAAATGATTGTGTTAGTGCTTAATGCCAAGGATTCGCGTGGGATAGAAAGTTAGTGTTTCATATGTGCCTTTGGTATTAAAAATTGGCGATATGGTTTGGTGCTCAAATTGAACTCCTTTCTATTAGTGGTTCCATGAGATCAATGTGGCTGAATTTCACACATAGCCTAAGACCCCATTTCTACTTCTTTATGCATCCCATATGAAAAAGTCTTAACAATCTCACTTCAATCTCTACGAAGGAAAAGATCAATTTTGAACTTGCCCCAAAAATAATTAGCTTTAAATTCTACCTTTTTGATGACCAAATGAACTCAATATTTCTATTCTTCAATTTCATATGTTGGAGTAATATTCTTGAATTGGGAAACATGTGCATTGGATATCAAACTAAGGTGAAAACACCCAAAAGCATCGATGAACCTATTTCTAATGAATAAACTTCTACAAAAAGTGTATTTGAAAGTGCAATTTAAATTACTCCCATACTCCACTGTCACTTGTTGACCCTTGATTATCTAAATTCTGGTATTATAACCAAGCTATGAACAATGGCAGCTTTAGTGGCCTCGAGAGTTCTACTTTGAATTTTCATAGTAATTACATATCTTATCCAAAAATTATAATTTTTTTAATCCTGATTTTCAATTGCTAATACTATAAAAATGTTGTTTTTTCCTCCTATAAAAAGGTGCCTCCAACTCTGCTAAATTGCTTATTTTGTTGGTTTGAAGTGTTTTCACCTTTGTGGCAGGTAATAATATTCAAAGTTTTGATAAGTATTATGTTATTYTTTTCTACAATAGTAAGGTAGAAACATCCTAAAGCATCCATGTTCCCATTTTGTTCCCTAGACTACCACTAAATGTGTCCGTAGACTTTCATTAATGTGTCCTTACCTTTGATACACTGACATATTTGAAAACCACATACTTAACTTTGATTTGTTGATTGCTAATTTTTGTAGATTTCAATTTAAGGTCCACTAAGGTAGAACCACCTATAACCAACCAAATAAGGAATTTGGATGAATTTGAAGCAATGGAATGCTAGGTAAATATTTTTAAAAGTGTGTTGATAAAAATGATGAGGATTGAATAAACTTTGGTAATTTTATTGCATGAATTGAAATTACTATGAATTTTGGAAGGCAAAAAGTGCTCCGGACCCATAGCTGATCTCTAAACTCTTTCAATTCTGATCATTCAAAAAAACTAATTTTCCACTCATTACTTCCTACTTTTTTTGCACTAAGGTAGAACCACCCATAACCGATCACTTAAGCAATTTTAGACATGATTTGATGTAGTGCAACACAAAGCAATATTTTTAGAGGTGCAATGATAGAAATGCTAGGGATTGCAAAAACTTTGGTAGTTTGATCGCTTGAATTGAAATTATTATGAATTTTCAAAGGCAAAAAGTGCACTCGACCCATTGCCAATCTTTAGACTCTTCCAATTCCAATCACTCAAAAAATTACTTTTCCACTAATTGCTTCCTACTTTCTTGCGCACTAAGTTGGGACATGTATCATGAACTTTTAATCCCAACCTTGAAAAGATGAAAAAAAAACATTCAAGCCTTGGTTGGAAATTAGTCAATCTACTGTTGGCTATGGGGCAATGGTTGGTAATGGGTGGCTCTACCTTACTTTGGAACATGTATTATGAACTTTTAGTCCCAACCTTGAAAAGATGAAAAAAACCCCATTCTAGCCTTGGTTGGAAATAAGTCAATCTATGGTTGGCTGTGGGGCACTCTTTGGTAATGGGTGGTCCTACCTTATGTGAACTTCCTGTGAGTCAGTGTGTCTCGTGCACTTGCTTGGGAACCGGGAAAGATCCGACCTTGGCTACATGGTGACAATGGTGACATGGGTCCCACTAACGTCAGCTTTCCCCCGGCTGAAGGAACGTGGTCCTCGGCTCCTCACCACCTTCGCAGAAGCTTCCTCTTGGCCCAACAACGAACGGACGGAGGAGCGACGTCCATACTAAAAGTTCGTAGCAGGTGGCGGTAGTTCATGGGAACTCCAAGTCCCAGTGAACGAGAGCCCAAGAGCAGCGGATTTAGTGTTATTAATATTTTAGTATGGTCTCATTATCAGTTAAATAATTAGAAGTAAGCACTCAAGAGGAATCAAAGGCCTAGCTAGGCCTATAAGAAACAGACAAAAATGGATTTCCTTGATTCCCAATGCTAGACTACGGTAGCATGGGGGTTGGAATAACTTAATCAAGACCACCCACTTGGAAGGCCCTCGCTTGCTTTATTACTGTAGTTGTGCTCCAATGGAATCTGTCCATCCATGGATTACTAAAATAGAAACAAATGGGAAAAATGGGAAAAATGGGAAAAATGGGAAAAATCCCGTATTTTCAGGGTTGACCGTTGAAAGCTCATCTGGTTCCTGATCCTGCCACCTTAGGCTTTGAGGCTCCTGGGACTCATGGGCGTCTGAACCACCCTCAATCAAGATCCTAATAAACATTTTGGAGCATTTTGTTGTTACAGTAGATTGAAAATTTGAAGAGATCCAACAGAAATTAGATTGTTTTCTAAACATAACTAAAACTATTAGAAGAAAAGGCTTCTTTGGACAATTTTAGGTGTAATCACCTGTGGCAACGCTTTCACCAAATCTGGGGCCCTGACTTTCTGTTTCTCGAAATGTGGTGGTGATTCCAGAGTAGTGGGTTCTCAACAATTATTTCTGGCAGGTCTCCAACTTACATCTCCCTTGATGGCTGCAGTGTCGCAGAACATGATCCCCGTGTTCACGTTCCTGCTGGCCGCCGCTCTCGGGTAAGCAAACCAAACCCAATCCCAAACCAAACAAGTAGCCGCCCCGGTCACTCTGTAACTGAAAATCTCTGGAGCCTTCAGGATTTGGGGAGCCATTGTATTTTTTTTATCATTTTCTGTGTGCAGCAACAGAAGCTCATGAGTTGTGAGTTTTTTTTGGGGTTTTTTTGGGTTTCAGATTTGAGGAAGTGAACTTGCGGCGGCGCGAGGGGATTGCGAAAGTGGTGGGGACGGTCATTTGCATCGGTGGGGCCGTCACCATGTCTGTGTACAAAGGGATTGCGCTCTTCGGGGGTGCATCGGATGGCCCTGATTCTGGAGTCACCGTGCAGCCGTTGCTTCACTTGGCGGCGTATTTGCATCACGATGTGGCGCATTTCAGTGTCAATCAGTTCTATTTGGGGATTTTTTTCCTCATTATGAACTGCGTCTCGTGGGCGGTTTACCTCACTTGCCAGGTGTGTTAATCTGCCGACCTTTACGACTGTAACTCTTTGTTTAGAATGTTTGGAATTATTCGAAGTTGTCGAGCGCTAGACATGGTTGACCCTGCACTGCATGATCTCTCGTAGAAACACGGTCTCTGCACTTGTGAAAATCTGGTCTGCAGTGTAGGGTGAGTGCCAAGAACGTCAGTCTCGTTAAATTGGTCTCTAGAGGAAGCATTGGACATCTACAATAGCGGCATGATCTGTCGCGGGAACATAGTTTTGGCAATTGGAAACAACATACGGTGTGACCAATTACACCCGCGTCGAGACCTTTTGGGCTCTTCTGGTTCTTGTGGTTATCTCTATACTGACTGTGCTCCCTACCAGTGGTTGCTGTGTGCCCGTGGGATTACCGGCAGTAGTTGTTAACTGGCCCTTGGTTGAATGACTGTTGGGTTGTCAGACTGTGCTACTGTAGGCTATCTGAGCAACGCCATGTCAACTATCGTACTTTGAGCTTTGTAAATCACTTGGATCCAGAAACACAAGGAAGAGGCTTCTTGGTTCGATCTTGTGCTTCTTGCTTTCGAATGTGTACGTTAGTAACGAATCGGGCACAAGTACGAGCTGAGCTCCCGTAGAGTTTCGGAACCGGATCTTGGAACTTGATCCTGATCTTGGAATTTGATCTAAGCTCGGCTGTGACACCTTGTGACCATCTCGAAGCGCCGGAGTGTTCATAAGAATTTTCTTTGACATGATTTGGGGTGTCTGATTTTCTGTGTGCGCAGGCTCCAGTGATGCGGACGTACCCAGCACTGTTAAGCATGACCGCGGCCACGTATTTCTTCGGGTTCATTCAAGTGGGAGCTTTGGGCGTTCTCAGCGCGGGCAAGCTCCACTTCGCAGAGTTTCGGCTCACATCCATGGCGCAGATTGTGGGCGTCTTGTACGCGGTAAGCGATGAGCGAGAATCATGATTTTTTCTTGAATCAAGCTAATCCTGTGCTCGCTTTGGGTTAATTAAAGCCAGTGTCCAAAGCGGTGTAATCCTTTTCAAAACTAGGGACAGTTTCTTTTTATATTAAAGTTGGTAGTATTCTTTCCGATTTTATAACTGAGATTTGTGACTTGCGTGTGTCCCCCATGCCAGGCTCTGATTGCATCGACGCTGAACTTGCTGCTCCAGTCTTGGTGCGTGCAGAAGGGAGGACCCTTCATTGTGTCTCTGTACGTTCCTATGCAGATGGTCATGGTGGCATTCTTGTCCGTGTTGCTTCTCAAGGACAYACTTTACATGGGAATGTAAGACTTCTCACACACACTCTTTTCTCATTGAACTCGAGCCACGGACATCTTGACATGGTGTCTCAGTTTTTTCTTCATGAAAATTTTAAACATTCTTGAATGTTGTCTAAACGAATGCTGTCGAGGTTGTTTTTTACTCACCTTAGACTAGATGTCGTGAAATTAGAGCCTTGATTAAAGACATACTGTGTCCAGGTAGCCATAAGAAAGGCTAGGGATGTTGTTTTTCTCATAATTTGGCTCTACTTTCAAGTCACCCCTCTTAAAACTTCCATGTTTAATTCTTGTTCAATCATGCTCTTACTCAAGAATACGGTGTAACAATTAACCAAAAACATTGTTCTATAATATAGAACTATAGTACTAGATTACTATTCCACCGTGTCTCCACGAATTTCTCTATAATTCTTATGATTCTTTCTCGACGTAAGCTTGCACATGATCAATTCCTTCCCACGAGGATACATGTGCGCTTGGACTGCTACCATCCTTAATAGTGTCTGAAATTAATATTTTGTGGGTATATTTTCACTTGATTGTTTAATAACCAATATATTTTTCTAATTTTTGCTTTTGTTTTTGTTTTACAGAGTTTTGGGCGGCTTGTTGACAGTCGCCGGATTCTACCTCGTGGTRTGGGGTCAAGGCTTGGAGAGACGGCGGAAGCGGACTGTGTTGGCTCAGATCTTAGAGCCGCACCACGACGTCTACAAAGTGGACATCCGGCGCTTGGATCAGGATCTCAAGGAGCCTCTGCTCAACTAAAAAATCCGGCATCAAAGGAAAACTAAAAAAATCTAAAAAACTAAAATTTGACATGAAAAGCACATCAAGCTTGTGCATACAATTTTGGTCATTGCTGTGAAAAATGGATTACTGTTTGCCTGAGATTTTAATTCTTAATTTGAGCGTATTACGGAGCTGAAGATTTAGTTAAGAGTTTAGAGGAATGCTGCGGATTTTGTAGCGGAATTGAGTGTATTAGTAAAGAGTGTCTGTATCTTATTAGTGGTGAAATGATGGTTTAGTAGAACCCATTTGGGCAAATCATGGATTCTGGCTTGAGTGATTATATCATGTACTTATATGGGAATTAATAAATTGATCTCAAGTTATGACAATTTTACAATTTTTTTTTGTAGGTGGACTGTATGGTTTTTAATTTCCAACGCTGTTTACTGTATCTGTCAATTTTGAGTTTTTTGGACTTGGACTGATGGGTGAATTTTCATCAATTTATCTGTACACTATGGATGAAATRTGAACCAGATATTCATCCATTGGATTTATAATTGTATAATTATGTGAATGTGAATGTGCTTCTGCTTTGAAGAAAAATTGGGCTCTCTTCTTACTTTCATTCATTTGTAAATGGAAAAAACTTAGGAAGATATTGAAATGTGTTTTTTTTTTGTCACAACTGCTTAGTAAGAAAATTGCTACAAACAAAGTCCTTGATTTCTTCCCCCTTTAACCCTTAAACGATGCCGAGGATGTTTTTCGTCCAATGAATGGCAAAGAATCTTTCCTTGTAGGACAAAAATGCAATCATTCATCCTCGGTATTAGGGGTGGAAAGTGAAGATCTTTTCTAGTACTTTGACTTCCAATGAATATATTTAGCTTTTTCAAAGGAGATGATGTCACACGGTATCAAAATGCATGATTTCCATGGCCACCGGTCCGTCCTTTAAGGGTTAATGAAAAGAGCATCTTCACCAATACCGAGTAATGCACCACACATAACATTGTTAACCCTTGAAGGACGCATGGTGACCCTGCAAATCATCAATTTCTAAAACGTTGGCCTACAAAAATCCAAAAACAATTGTTGGAAGTCAAAGCACTGTAGAAAATCTTCCCTTTATACTACAAATTCCGAGGATGGATAGTTGCATTTCTCTCATAGACAAAAAGATGCTCTCTCATTCATCGACCAAAAAATGGCCTCAGCGTCGTTTAGGGGTTAACCTTCACTTGGGAGTCCCTTTTGCTCCCTCAAAATATGGCCCCTAAGTAACCAATCATAGCATCTCCAGTTCACAGCCCACTCACTCGAGACCAAACCAACCAATGAAACTCTATGTACTATAACTAAAATTCTCCCCCACGTATATAGAGGAGGATTATACCTCCACAAAGGAGGAGGTATAATACTCGGTTAACAATGTTATGCAGTGCCTGAAAGGTTATGAGAATGTTTAGAAGTGTTGTAAGTCTTCTAGTGTGCAAAAGTAAAAAGAATCTTCATCCACTAAGATATCAATGAAAGATTTATAAACGAAGAGAGGAAAATATTAAGGAGTTGTCAATCCTACAAAAAAAAATTACTTGCCATAGCAAAAAAAACATAGTAGGTCCAAGCATTAATTGTGAAATCTTCATTTGAAATTTGTAGATGCTCGGTGTGTTGATATACTAATTGGATCTTGTTTGCAATAGAAAGATCATTCCAAATTCTCATATGATATTTTAGACTTCAAACAAATGAACTACAAATTTCAAAGTATTGATGATCATTTGAATCCAAATTTGACCTTAGGCTTTCATCTTTAACAAAGAGTATATTTTAGAGAACAATCTAGTTAGATTAGCCTTCTAGCGTAACAAGGATTTTATACCATGTTCTATAATTTCTATGGAAACTAATGGATTAATTGTGCAAGAATAATGAAGGTTCTAATGTTCTAATCATGTACATTTTTTAAACCAACATGTACTATAAAAAGTAGAAACTCTATTTCGTGGCATATAAGGAGGATGCACCTACTATATAAGTAGGAATAGGTATTTTTAAGTAAATGATGTTGATTCCTAACAATTGCCAAATATATCTTTGTTATATTTCTCTTACACTATTTGAATGGTCATTGCTATGTGTAAACTTCTAAAGTGGCATTCCAATTTATAAATTATTTATGCATATTGTAAGTGCAAAGTATAGGAATCACTGTTTCCAAATCTTCATCAATCATAGATTTGCTCTTCAAATAGAATACATTCTAATTTCCAAATTTGTAGTCTAGGCTTTGTGTTTTAGGCCATTAGGTCAAATAAGATAATGCACCTTTTAAAACCATCCTAATAAGGACTAAGCATGATTGAACTACAAATGTTTTTGATGGATGTGTTGGTTGTCAAAAGCACATTACAAATTTCTATAGAATACACTTTTTGATCATTGTATGAATAAACTATAAAACTTCAAAGTAATGCAATTGGTTCACCCAAACCAACCATGTGTCCCTATGCCAAGTGGACATACATTTTAGGCAAGAATTTGTAGAGGTCAATTTTAGAATTAAAGTCACAATTAATTGCAATTACTACACTAGCAAGGCAAATTCATTAAGATAARTTCATTACAATATAGTAGTGGTAAATACATAACATTCTAAACCAATGAAGAAAATGAGGCTTTTGTCTTGGTTAGCCTCTAAAGCCCAAGACCTTTTTCCCATCAAATTCCCATTACGTAAGATTTGAAGCCTTCAAGAGATTGCAAGTTTTTAGACTTTGGGAACGCAGAAAGCTACGCCACATCAACGTTGTGATGTGGCCAAGAGTCTGCCACATCATTTTCAATTTTCAAATTTTTTTAAACTTCTTTTTTTGATTATAGACACCTAAATTTTTTTTTAGGTCATTGGAACCCTGACAGCAATCAGCCGTTCTCTAAATGCATCAGGAACGAGGGAATAGGGCTAAAACGGCCCTCCGTTACCTTCACATCTCATGTAATCACTCAAAATTGCAATTTTTACTATAAAATTGAAAACAATATAGAATTTGTTTCTCAAATATTTAACCCCTGAGCACTCAAACGACCATTTTTTGGTTGCTGCCCGACTTCGGGCAAAATTTTCGGGGAGAAAAAAACATTTTTTTGAATTTTTTTTTTCTTGAAAATATTGGGTTATCTTTCAGTATTTATATTCAAAACTCACATCACTACGGTAAATTAAAAAAATAGAAGAGAAATAGCACAATGTGTTTAAAATTTTCTAGTGTTGAAAAACTCACTATTTGAGGAAAGAATTCATATTTTTAGGACAAGATCTTATGTGTTTTTACACAATTCAATAGAAACCAAAATTTTGACCAATACAAAAAAATTCAAGTGTTAAGGATAGAAATTGTATTTTTGGTGAATTTTTGAAGTTATATCTTCAAAATTCATTTGAACAGTATCCGAAAATAGTTTTATAATTTGACCATATAGATATCTTCTATTTTTTGTGCTCACATAAACTTCTTTGATGCAAAGTTCAAAAAAGTTGTACAATTTATATTTTATAACACATTTGTGTTTTGTCCAAATTCCCTTGGGCTTTTAGAGGTTAAACATAGGATTTTGTCTTTGACTACTATAAGAGTGTGTGGAAGAAGTTTGAGCAAAAACTTTGACCATATGGATTTCAAGATATTTGCATTTGAAGTGATGAAAACCATTTTTTGGTGGCTTACCTTATCAAAATTTAAGGCTTCGAATCTTTTTAGCAAATTTTTTTTATAATGAAAAAATTGAGTCAAAAGTCTAAGGAAACAAAATTAAAAACTCACACACTTGGTTTTCATTCTTTAAAAATTTGCTACATAGTGTAGAAGTGGGGGCAAGATTGAAGAAAAATCTAAATTCTTAATAGGTCTAAGATGGAATTGAGGCACAAAAATTCCAGCAGTGAAATTATTCTAGCAAGCTAAGTGAATCATGTTGAACATTTATTCTTTTACATTGTGAAAATTGCCTCAAAAATGAATCAAATCTTTCCATGTAGACAAAATAACTTCTATGATAAACAAAAATTTATTTTGATTTTTTGTGATTTTTTTTGCGTTATCCAATAATCCCAATTGTAGGCTTAAAGGTGGCATGATGTTTTCAAATAAAAATTATATTTCCAAAAAACTAGCATGTTTTCCTATCTTCCAAAAACAATTTAAGAAATTGAGACAAAAATTGAGACTGCAAGAGCATAATCAATTAAAAATATATAGATATCTATTTTAGAAAGAGGCCTCATGTTGAACTCCTCATAGATCATGTTTTTGATACTTAATGGGTTGTTTTCAAGCCTTGTAACGACATGGTGACCTAAACATATTTGATGGATGACAAAGAATCCTTCTATGTAAGACAAAATTGCAAATGTTCATCCTTGAAATCTGTGTAAAAAATAGAGGTCTTGCACAATAATTCAACCTCCAATGAATGCTCTTTGTTTTTTTTAAACAAATGATTTACACAAAATCAAAAGGAGTGATTTCCATGGTAACCAACCCTCTGTCCTAGAATAGCACAATAGTGTATAAGATTATTATAGACTATTGTATAGAAGTGGTGAACACAAAACATTGTACACCAGTGAAGAGAAGGAGGCTTTTGGCTTGAATAGCCTATAAACTACTGTGCTTGTGAAAATTATCAATTTTGAAATTGTGGGAATCATTGGTTTGAAAAAAATCCAAAAGCCTGCATTGAAAGTCAAGCTACTATAGAAGATCTTCCCTTTCCACCCCTAATTCCAAGGATGAATAGTTTCACTTTGTCCTACATAGAAAGATGCTTTCTCATTCATCGACCCAAAAATGGCATTGGCATTGTTCATGGGTTAACCCCTAAAGGACTGGGGGTGTTTGAGCATATCTCTTGTTTTCTAGACTAGCTCTTGTAATAAACATAATTTTTCATTTGTGTGGAATGATTTGACGATTGCCACTGTTGAAATGAAAGTAGACTTGTGTATCTTTCCTATGAAAAAATGATCAACAAAATCGCACAAATTTTGAGAAAATCCCACCATTGAAAAGATTGATGAAAGATGTTCAATTTGGCAATACTTTGTACTTACGCTGAAATGGGAATGCTGAAATCAGAATGCTCAAAATTGCTCCAAAAACTTTGATTTTTTTCCATAGGTACATATCATCATGATATCAATGTGTAATTTGTTTCAAATCATTTTGAGATGTAGAAAAAAAGATATGAGGTGTGAAGTGACAACCCACTATGTCTTTTCAATTCTCAAAAAATTCACCAAAATTCACTCACTTGATCATTTTTCGATCAGATTGCGCCAATAGATTCAGCGTAAAAAATCATTGAGGGACTCTTTGTTGTTCACGAGCTGTTAGTGAGGATAACATATCAAATTTGCTACAAATGTAGTTGCAAAAGCCACATGGTGGCCTTGTGGTCCTTTAGGGGTAAGAATCATATGTTACAAAGGTTAAGTGCAAATGAGTCCACGTCAACAAATCTTTGATAATAATGTGCATCTCTTGGAGGATTACTAACGCGGAGCTACCAACAGCTTACAATTGTGTCTACAAAATACAATTCCTTTTCTATGGATATTTCTTCTCATGTCTTACCGAAGCTTGATTCCTAAATGGTTTTGATTATGTTTTCACAAAAATCGCTCCAAAATTGCCATTTCTAGTATACGTACCAAATTTTAGAATTTTTTTTTAACACAGGTTACCATATATAGTATCTTATAGCACGCTAGTTTGAAAAGATGTGGAAAAAATTTCAGAATTTTCCACCATATACATTGCAAGATATTAGCATTCGAATTGACAAAAATTGTTTTTTTGGTCCTACCAAAAATTGGGCAGCTGCACTTCACAAAGTTACATATGTATGAAAAATGTCCAAAATGGTGGTTACTCTTCAAATTCATTCTTCAAGGCAAGTTGGTTACATGCTTGAAAAATTTCAAATCATTTGGAATTGTACAGCATATAGGAAAAAAAAAGTAAGTAAAAAGAAGTAGAAAATGACTCAAAATACTAAATTGTAAACAATTTATTGATGGAATTGAAAAATGCCAATCCCAAACTCTACCCCAAAGTTGAACTCCTCATAACTTTTGACTCAATGATCAAAATTGAATAATTCAAAGCTTTCCACTTAGATATAAATCTAAAGAAAAAAGTTAAAAATTTAAAATATAATAATAATAATTTTTAAACAAGTTTTTTTTGCTGCCCAGGCTGCCCACCAAGTAATAAAAACTACATATCATACAATAACTTTTTAACTTTGTAGTCAAAAGTTATGAAATTGTTGGGCTTTAAAGATACTCCTTGGGCACATGTTTTGTGGAAATTTCACAAAAAAATGATAAAGACTCCATTCATAGTGAGCTGGCAAAAATAGATATGTTGCCAAAATAACGCAGTTTGAGCATTTACGGGTTAATGCGTCCAATTCTACTTACTCCTTTGTACATAGTTGTTGGACTACACTTATCTGCATTGCCGATCCTCATTGGGTGGTTGATTTGGATAGCTCCACGGATTCCACATTACATTTGACCTTAACCCCTCATTGCCTAAGGCCTAAAAGTATCTAAAAGCATCCTTGCTCTTCAAGTGGTATAAGGTGGGTACACACAAAAGCGCCACAAATTGGTGCTATGTTTAATTACTATTATTAGGCCATTCAGAATTTCATATTATCTTGTTGGCAATTGAAAAGAGTTTCCAATGCATCAAAGAACACGCCAYTTGGATACAGTATGCAAAAGTTATGGAGGGTTAAAGTCTACTTCTAAAAGAGATTCTTCCACATAGGTACATAATTGGTTTTGGAGATGTACATAGTCTGAAGATGGCGGTTTATGGTCAAGTGCCATTTATGAGGTGCCTACCTTATGTCTACCTTAAGGTATGAAAATCTCAATTGAACAATCTTGTAGTGTGCGTGTTTTAGATGACATGAATCAAATTTGGAGTCATTTGACTGCATAGATTGCAAGATTATAATGTTTCAATGTTGAAAAAAGATGCTGAAATTTTCCTAGAAACACATCTGGAGATGAAATTTGATATCTAAACCTACTCAAACAAAAAAAAATTGAACTATGCAATGATTCAAAACTAGCATACAAAATAGATTGGTAAAAGAAAATATCATTCAATTCATTCATTGTGGCTGCATAATTGTTTTGAAATGTCAAAAAATTGCAAAAAAAGTGGCAAAAAACACATCTATGGGAGAACCTCTGTCTACTAAAATGTTTCTTAGTCACTCATAATTTCTTGGATTGATGTGAAATTTTAATCACATAAACTTGAGTAATATGAACAAATTTTTATTATTGAAATGGATCCTGTATGAAGAATTAATAAACCACCAAAGTTTGTTGTAATCCAAAAATGTATGGATTTTGAACTTTGAATGGCTTCCAAACATTCAAAACAACTTGGATTGACATGAAAACTTTACCACACAAATAAAACTAATATGTGCAATTTTTTTGACAAGTTTTTATTGAATTTTGACATTGGATGAATAAGTTACAACACTTTGAATTGGGGTGATTAATGAGATGAAAGTTATGAGAACTTTTAGTTTGTAGATAGGTATGGAGTCCCTGAAAACCATACCTACCCCCAAATTAAAACTCATAACTTTCATCTCATTAATCAAAATGGAATTATTCAAAGCTTTCCACGTATATATAAATCTAGAGAATCAATTTCAAATTTTTATTTTTTTAAATAGTGATTTTTTTAAAAGTTTTTTGAGTTGCCCGGGTTATCTGCCAACCAATGCAATATTTTTTTAACCATGTAGTCAAAAGTTATGAAAATTGTTGCGCCTCAAAGCTATTCCTTGGTCACATGTTGTGTGAAATTTTGTTTGTAGTGAGCTGCCCAAAATCACTATATTAGATGTTATTAAATGGTGTTTGGATCTTTAGGGGTTAAGCCGGTTAAAAAACCATTGTTGTACAGTATTTACTTTATGGATGCCCCTTAAGTGCATTGTAAGTTATTAAAGTGGTAACACAAAGTGGGCCCTGCAAGATGGATTTATCCATGAGAAAAATACATGACTTTTTTATTTGCTACACATGATAAATTTTGAAAATTTTGAAATTGTATTTGCAATAAGAGGCCCAAAACTAGTCTTGATGAGGCAAAAAACATAGAAATAAAGTGGTACAAAAAACGGGTTTTTTCAAGGTAATTGAAAAGCACAAAATTCACCTTGCAAGACCGACTTCATTTCACCCCTTGGTTAGATTTGCAGAAAAAAAAATTACCAATATTTTTTACTCTTTGCTATAGAAATGGCAGTTTTGAGTGTTTTTTCATAGACAAAAGACCTTGGTCCTTTAGGGGTTAATCAAAATGGAATGATTCAAAGCTTTCCATGTATATAAAAATCAACAAAACCAATTTCAATTTTTTCTTTATGAAAAAAGTGATTTTTTTAATCCGCCCAGATTGCCCAACCAAGGAAAAAAATTACATATCATACAACAACTTTTTAACCATGTAGTCAAAAGTTATGAAAAGTATTAGGCCTTAAAGATATTCCTTGTCCACATGTGTGAAAATTTCAAATTAAAAAAATAAAAGTCCCATTTGTAGTGAGCTATCCAAAATTTCTATGTAGCCAAGAAGCACAACTTGGTCCTTTAGAGGTTAACGAGATGAAAGTTATGTGGAGTTTATCTTGCGGGCAATCACGGATTCTCTACCCTAAAATAAACTTTGAAGTCCTTTATTCAATAATTCTTGAAAATTATAAATTATAAATTATAAATTATAAAATATCATTTAGATTGTTCATTATAACATTACAACCACTGGGATTGGCATTTTTTTAATTCCATAACTCAATTATCAATAATTCAGTATTATGAAACATTCTCTACTTCTTTCTACTTACTATTTTTTTCCCTATATGTTTTACAATTCCAAATGCTCTAAAAATTTTTGAGAATGTAGACAACTTGTTTTAAAGAATGAATGCAAAGTGCACTAGCAACATGAACATTCTTTTATGCAAATGTATCCTTGCAATGTCTAGCTTCCCTATTTTTTGCAAGGCCAAAAAAAAAATATTTTTTGTGAATTCAAATGCTAATATCCTGCAATCCACGTGGTGGAAATTTTTGAATTTGTTTCCTACATCTTTTCAAACCAACGTACCACAAGATCCTCTACATAAATGTGTCCAAAACTTTCTTTCTTTCTTTTTTTCCAAAATTTTGGTATCCTTATTAAAAATGGCAATTTGGGAGTGTTACTTTTTTCTTTTCTTTTTTGAAACCCGGAGTTTATTCCAAGACAAACCCAAGAACAAACGACAGAAAGCCAAGGGTGAAGTCTTGGAGGAAATTGACAACAATGAGAGAAGAATAAGAACCACCCTAGCCTACCTAATGCTCCTACAATTAGGTTTCTTCAAATTCCAAGTAACAGTGCGACCTTGACGAGTGCCAACGAACGAAAACCTCAACCAAGTGTTGTCAAACTGTCTAAGAAACTTGGGTGCTTTGACCGAGATTCTATCACAAAGACGAGCGTTACTTTTTGGTGAAAACTAAAGGAACTTGAGGGGTTAACATCCTGCAAGTGCTGATTCACTGTGATCTCCCTCGAGGGCAAGGGAGGGAGGTTCCCCCGAGCGTCGCTAATGACCTCATAAAGATGGAAATCATCAATCTGGACGGTGAGCACATGCCCGGGAAAAACAGAACAGAACAGACGGGCATTCGGGGCAGGTTTTGTTTTTTCATTTTTCATGAGGTGCGAGAGTGGCGATATTAAATGCTATAGTGGTGCTACAAATTTCAACATTCATCCACATTTTTGGATAGAAAATGTCAAATTAGAACATAGCACATATTCAAAATTAAGTTTTCATCCACAATCTGATGAATTCATCCCAGATGTTTTTTTAACTTGGGAGTTTTTTGGCGATTTCATCCAATATTTTGCTAATTATGTTCCAAGGGCTTGGTGTGAGGCAAATTATTTTCGTGCAAATTGACGACAAGTCGCCGTAAAAAAAACAATCTGATTCAGGGCATTCCCAGACACAATGCTCTTGAGTTCAAGTGATCGAATCTGTGGACAGTGGGAGCAAAACTCCAAAGCGCATGGCTTTTCCATACCCTTGCAAGGTTAAAGTTATGGCATCATTCCCCCACTTTCATAACATTCTTAATTGGGTGTGTACCCTCCCCCCAGGTGGAGGTATAATCCTCGGCTATATACCTGGGGGAGGATTTTAGTTATAATAGAAGCAATTTCATTGGCTGGCTTGGTTGGGAGAGAGTAGGCTGTCAGACTGGAGATATCCTGATTGGTTGCTGGGGGGGCCAGATTTTGAAGAGCAAAAGGACCCCCAATGAAGGTTAAGAATGTTATGTTTGTCCTGACAGGGAAGTCTATGGTGTGTAATTCAAGCTCAAATTTGGTTGCCATGGATGTGTCATGCTAGTCCTCGCTGCAACCCTCCAAGGAAGGTCGTATGTTATCAAAAAATATAAAAAATAAAACTTATGGCATTATAACAGTAAGGGAGTTCATTCCCATGTTGGATGGATGGATGGCGGGGCTTTCATCATTCTTGTCGTTCCTTCGGACACAAGTGTCTGACTAAGGGCCACTTCACACTATGGCCGGAGGCCGTGGGATTGAGTGGCCAAACTTTGGTGAGAGTCCAAGGAAATGAGCAATAAATAGGCCATAAAAACTAGGAATTAGAGCCTTCGGCCGGCCATAGTGTAAAGCCTCCAAAGACCAAAGTCCAAGCCCAAAGTCCAAACCTACTCCATTTTTTTGATTTATATCCTTTCTCTCCATATTAAAATCCATCCAATTTCTGAATTTTTTTGTGAATTGCTACCCATGTGGCAATTTTTTCAAGCGGTAGGTTACAAAAACATGAGGAAGGAGTCAAAAATGACCTTCGAAAAAAAATTACAGCACATGCCCTCACCATTGAACAAGGAATATGATGGAATAAAAAAGGTGGGATTAGACATTGAAGGGAAGTAGGTACATTGAATGCTAAGACTCATGGCTTTTATAGTGGAGACTAGGGTTCAAACCTCAAAATAACAAAATAACAAAATAACAAAAGCGGTAGGAAGCATCCTACCTACTACTACCAAAACAGTCATTCCAGTCCAATCTAACAGCAGAGATTTTGACAGTTTCTAATATTTCTAATTTTTTTTCTTACGGACTCTTCATCAGAGTTTGGGTCGGCCAAAAATGGTGACCCAAACTCTGATCCAGAGTTCGTCGCCATGTAGGCAGTTTTGAGGGCGACGGACTTTGGACTTTGCCGCGTAGTGTGAAGGGTCGAGAGGCCAAAGTTTCTAATTTTTTTTCTTACGGACTCTTCATCAGAGTTTGGGTCGGCCAAAAATGGTGACCCAAACTCTGATCGAGAGTCCGTCGCCATGTAGGCATTTGGCTGCCATATAGGCAGTTTTGAGGGCGACGGACTTTGGACTCTGCCGCGTAGTGTGAAGGGTCGAGAGGCCATAGTCTTGGGTTTCTGAAATTTGATTGGCTGATATCGATGGACTCTTGATCTTGTACCGTAGTGTGAAGTGGCCCTAACAATTTTCTGCTTAGGAACTTTTATCACGTAAGGTAAGAGTCATGAGATAGATCCTTCAAGGTCATGTATGTTGGATGTATTTTAGCCCATTACAACAAAAACGGGGCCTGAAGAGAGCCGCAAAACTGGACCAGTAGTGACGTTACCTGCTGAATTTTATTTTTATTTTTTTTAATTTTTTTTAAACCCAATTTTATTTTTTTTAACAATTTAAGAATTGGAGTCCTACCTCGCTGAAATTCAACCAGCTATGACTGTCCGGTTTTTTTTTTCTCCATCCATCCATTCCAGTTGATTCACAATTTTTAATTTTGGGCATTATTTGAATTCTTCAAATGTTTTGCAGTAAATTTTCCTTGAAAACAATGGATGGGACTGGAATCTAATTCAAGTTGTTTACATTATTTTGTTATTGTTTTGTTATGAATTTTGAAGTTGGAATCACATTAGTTTCTATGACGGCATTCACCAATGTATACTTTCACTATTGGCACATTGGCAAATGCAATTGGTATAGAAACTAAGTTAAACAATGTTGGAGATGGCTTTTAGAATATGGTCGCTTTACAAACCTTCTACCTTATTCAAAATAATTTAAGGAGTGCATGAGTTTGAATACTGCAAGATGCCTCACATTAATTGAATGGTTGTGGATGAATATGGTCTAATTAGTGTCGACATATGGATGAATTTTGAATGGCAACCAGATGAAAGGTGGAGGATTGTAAATGAAAGGTGAACGAGAAGGTGAATGACAAGCGCACTATTTGATAGATAGTATGAAAACAATGTCAACCACTTTATATTATTAATGCATCTTGCAATTTCATGTATTAATTTTGATCACTTTCACAATCAATGGCTTCATATTACAATTGGCTTGTCAAGTGTAAAGACATCCTTATTGCTGAGTTCAATTTTCAGTTCCTCTTAAGTGAAGATTGCTCCATTTCTTCCAACAATGTTAGCACGTGAGCACAGAGATGTTTAAGTTTACAAGCTTTGAACCTCATTGTAGGTATGTACTTACAACCGCTTGAAGGTGTTTATAACATATGTACCTATAATATAGGCACACTATACAATAGAACCTCTCTAAAGCAATAAGATTGGGATTGGTGTGACACATTAGATAAGAAAGGTTATTGCATTTGTGAGGGGCATGATCTTCATATCTAATTCACATTGTTAAGCTAGGACTAGAAATCAATAGGGTCTAACATCACTGTATTGAATTAGAGAGGACTGAGCTAGAGAGGTTCTATTCTAACATGAAAAGAGTCCATAATAACCAACAACATAGACACCTATGACCGTAGAAGGTAACTCTAATATAGACTCCTATTGAAGCTTATGGGCACATAGATTCTATGCTCACATACTACAATGGATAGGGGCATTAAGGGGACCAAACAATTAAGGGGACTAAATGAGGGAAACTGTAGATGTTTGAAACATGATGTACAACCCTGGGAAACTTCTGTCACTGTCAATGTACATCAAAAGTAGATATTTTTATAGTGTGAAATGTCAAGTAATTAGTATGGGTCCCCTTAATACCCCTATTCAGTGTAGCACTCCCCCATTTCTTCTTGTTCCCATAATTGCCTTAGTTTTGTAATCAAATTGTTGTAAGGGAGGAGGTCCAAAAAGTGCTCATCTAAGGGCTGAAGCTGAATTTTGGCAAGGTGAAACCGCTTGAAATAAATTTTGGTAAATTTTCCTTGAAAGACAAGTGGAATTGGCATCTAATCCAAGTCGTTTCATATTTTTTGGAGCTTTGTGGAATTAGCTATGAATTTTTGAAGTTGCAGAAAAATGCATTTCAATGGGCTCTAAAACCAACCACCTCCTCAAATGTAGACAGCTTGTACATTAGAGAGTGCAAAATGTACCTCCGGAGCCTTATTGGTTTTAGAACCTGCTCCATTTTAGGACCTCCTACCTTACAAGATGGCAGTGTGCAGAGTACTGTGTAAGCTTATGATGTTCATTTGCGAGCAGAGCTTTCATTGAATGCGCTTGCTTTCAKTTTCCATCACTGCAAGTGGTTGTAAACTATAATTTATAACTTATGTTGAATTTATAAGTTACCTCCCACGCACGGACTTGTGACAACCAGTTTCATTGCACCACGTCATACCCGCACCAGCCATGGTGTTCTCTACGATCCCCAAAAGCCAAAAAGGCATCAGACTGCRTCAGAAATGAAACTCTTTGGCCAATCAAGTTTTCATGACTACACATAGCTGCACAAATTTCATCAGCAAAATTAATGGAGAGAAGAAATGGCAAGGTAGCAACCTATAAGTTGCACACACACACCAATCTTTTTTTTGCTTCAAAGTAACTTATTCCTCCCCTCCAGCTTCAAGATTTTTATTGAAGTGCAAAACGTTTGTATTTAATGAGAGGACAAAGCTTGAAAGTTAACTCTTTGAGCAGATAATAAGTTTCATGGAGTAAAAAAAACCCATTGATGCACTCCCCATCATGCAATAAAAGATGGGTACAACTCACCCTGCAAACAGGATACATGTAATGAGAAGATTTAACAAAATTTAGGTTACACAAAGATCTTTGTGTAAACGATTYGTGTTCTACTAACTTTTAAAATGGGAGCACCCCACATCTTCTTGAGGTGGAAATTCTTGAGGCAAGCCTCCATTCCCCTTTTCAATGCTCTGATGATCATCTTTGATCAACTAAGGTATGACAACATTTTCTCTCTCCTCTTCTCTCCAGTATTGTTGTATATTTACAACATCAAAATGGCACAGACAGCCATGTCATGTAATAATTTTTAAATGCTTCCTCCTCCTCCTCCTCCTAGTCTTGTGAGTGTAATGACTACCACATTGAAAATGTGCATTAATTGATCAATTTTTAACACACAAAGTGGTAAAATGTGATACGTTTTACAAAAAAAGGTTGCATTGATTGTTTTTTTGCACCTTGCACCTTGCACCACCACCACCAGTCTCCAACACACGTTGATGTCATGATGTGCTTGGCAACTCCCCTGAAAGTACGTTGGAAATGAAAGAATCTTGCTCAATTCCTTCATGCAAACCCTGTGGAAACACATTCATGAATCCATTCCAAAACGAAGCCGTATAATAATGATTCTCCAACCGTTGGTGGTGGTGAGCTCCACACTCCATTTGTGAAACCTCCTCCACCAAAGGCAACTCAAAACTGGTGTACTGGGACCAATCCTCTTCTTCCTCCTCCTCCTCCTCCTCCTTGGGTTCCGTGACGGAGGTGACATCACTGGAGCCACTGGTGGTTTCCATCTCGGACAATTCCTCCACTGTGAACCCGTCCTGCTCGCAACCTGACGCAAACCCTAAACCATCGATTTGTGTCCTTCTTGTCTCTGTTTTCACAACCGGCGTGGCGGAATTCGCTGCTGCTACTGCTGCTGCTGTTGCTGCTGCTGGTAGAAAAGGGTTGTGGAAAGTGTCTATCCTGTTGTCGCCAAAATTGGCACCGGTCATTGCATCTGCTGCCACCGTTGGTGAAGAAGAGTGCGTTGCCTTTCTGCCCAACTCGTGTAAGTCGTTACTTGAGCCACCGTCTCGTGTGTACCGCAACTTTGAAAATACTTCCTTCGGTTGTCCTCGAACTTCTGATAAATCTCTGCAACATAATGAGCATGAGAAGAAATTCCAGTAACAAATTCGTACTTGATTAATTGCATAGATAACCAACATAGATCGAAAAAACCCACACTTCTGCAAAAACTCTCTCCACTCCGAACAAATTCAAAGGAATGAAATCGAACACCAGCACACACTTAACACACACACTCAGATCTCTCTCCACTCCATCCTTGCACCTTCTCCCAGTCATCCCCAAAACGAAGAAAACAAAAACAAAAACAAAACCCAACAAAACCTGTTTACATTCCTTGCAATCTCTCTCTCTCATTCTTTCTCTCTTTTTCTCGTTCTCTTTTTCTCGCCACACCTTGTTACACCTCGATATGAAGAGCTTCTTTTCAAAGGAAGACCACTCCCACGAGTACATCCATCCACAAGCGCCTGCTGTTTCCGAGGAGGATACTGCCGAACCGTCCGCTTACAAGGCTTGCTCAATTTCACCTCCATCTCTCAAACCGATACTCTCTGTCCCCCTTTCTCTTTCTCTTTCTCTTTCTCTTTCTCTCTCACTCTCTTTCTCTCTCTTTCTCTCTCTGTCTCTGTCTCTGTCTGTGTCTCCGTCTCTGTCTCTATTAGCTGATTCTCTCTCCCGACCCACCTACCTACCTTCTCCAAAACAACACAAAACAAGTCTCCATAAGAGACACACGAAGGGACCCAAAGAGTCCCGAGAATCGGAGTCCGAAGTTGGAGACAACAATCAACGATCCGTCCCGCCGAGAGAAACAAAATTTAACAGGGCATGGAAGTGTTGGAATGGAATGGAATGGAATGGGATGGAATGCTTGGTTGGAATGCTTGGTTGCTTGGTTGCAATGGGATCGACAGAGCGAAAGGGGTAAGGTATGATAAGCTTCAGAGCTTCGTCTCTGCGAGTGCAAGTGCGAGTGAGGAATTGAAGAAGAGACTAAGCTTTACTGCGAGTCTGCGACACACGCAGCTCGTCTCATCACAGGGACAGACAGACAGACAGACAGACACTACTGAGAGCAAGTGTTTTGGGGACCTTTTCAGGAGTTTCTGAGGACACCCTTCGTCAGGCCTCTCCCCTTCAATTGAATTCAGTTCAGGGCTGAGAACTGGAAGTGTTTATTGCTTGGGGGTCAGGTAGTTGGGGGTTTTGAGAAATTTTTTGTACTTTGGTTTTGATTGGTGGAAAAGTTTTTATGAGGGGTTCTCATACCAGGGGGGGCCTGTGTTGTGTTGTGTCAGGGGGGGTGGACAGGTGGGGCAGTCAATAGCGGCAGGTGAGTCAGAGGCCAGGGTGAATCTGACCTCTCATTGCCCTTTTTTTTACCCCTGGGGAAACACTGGAATTTTTTTATCTGCCACGTATGACAAAACTTGCAAATTCTGAATTCATATTTGCAATCAGAGGAGGTGAAGAAATACAAAATTGACGCGGCACACAATAGGGGCAATTTTTACATTTACCTTATGACAGAGGCAATGAGGGGGTCAATTCACCGTGGGTGTGAGTCAGAGGAGGGCCTGGCAACCAGGTGATGGCTGGAAATATATCATATATTCCAGATTTTTAAAGGGTTTAAAGGGGTTTTAAATTTTCTTAAAGATTTTTAACAATTTTAAAAGTTTTATTTTATCATTTTTTTTAATTTAAAAAAAAAAAAAAATTGGGTGCCAACTGCCAAGGAAAAGGATAYATTCATTGCAAAAAGGAGTGTACGGTGCAACCTTCAGCCAGGAGTTTTTTTTTCCTTACCGCAAGGGCAAACTGAAGGTGGACTCCACTCAGACCGGACAAACTCCTAAAGAGGTTGATTTTAAGAATTGGAAAAGCGGCTGCTTGCTGTAGGTTTCCTTTTTTTGTTGTTGGGGACATGGGTGGAGTAGGTGCGTCCCAAGTCTTTGCTTGGGAGACTTGGGATCATGTGTTTTTCGGTTGGGTGGTTACAAGCATATGCTCTCTTGGTAAAAGAGGATGTTACACCCCACCCTCACACTTTAAGTCCCATGGTCTACTTTCATAAAAATAAAACACTCAAAACTCTCGTTTGTGAAGAGAAAAAAATATAAAATATTTAAAAAATATTATTTAGTTGTCGTTGTTGTTTCTTGTTTGACCGTGGGATCTTGTACTAGACTAGTATAAGAATGTGTGGAAGAAATTTAAGAAACTTTTACTACGTAGATTGGAAGATATATTTGCATTTAAAGTGAAGAAAATGGAGTATTTTTGCATTTTGTGTAACGAAATTGTAAGACTTTGAATCTTCTTAGCTAAAATTTTTTGCACTATAAATTTTGAATGAAAGAAAATTTTCATTGATAAAACAAGTTGAAAGTCTAGTGAAAATTGAGTTCAACAATGAATCCAATGCAGTTTTTTCTCAAGATAATGATGGTTTTGCCTACAATACAAGATGCTTTATAACTCTCACATCACCAATCTAAAAGAAATGAATATACTCTTTCCATAAAGACAAATGTAATATGTGAAGAAAAAAATGTTTATCAAGTTTTTGAATCTTTTTACTACCCAAGCTCAAGCATTTTGAGCTTAAAAGGAACTAATTTTGCTCAAGTGCACCAATTGAAATTGAAAAAATCATATTTCCTATAAAGCTAATGTATTTTTTTATATTTTTTTTTTAAACCAAGTAAAAAATTGAGATCATATACAGATCACTATCCAAACTTTCATTTGTCTCCCAACAAGATAATGGGATTTTAGGGGTTTAGCTATTATAAGAATTTTAGTTTTTACTTCTTAAAAAGTGTCAAAATGGTGATTGCTTATATTTTGGTGAAGTAATAGCAAATATATATAAAAAGATATAACTCCTCGGATAACTCTAAATTTGACCAATTTCTAATGTGATTATTACACATCTTTGCTTGAAATGTACTACTTCCATTCATGAGAGCCTAGGATCAATTTCAAATACATCCATTTTCAAGACATTGACAATTCAAATTTTATTCATATACTATTGTCCAAAAAATGCATGAGAAGGAAACCTATAATTCTCTTTTAACTTTTAACAGAAAAAAACTTCCCAAAATAAGATAGAACCATCCATTACCAACCAGTGCCCCATAGCCAACAGTAGATTGACTAATTTCCAACCAAGGCTAGAATGTTTTTTTTTTCAACTTTTCAAGGTTGGGATTAAAAGTTCATGACACATGTCCCAACTTAGTGCGCAAGAAAGTAGGAAGCAATTAGTGGAAAAGTAATTTTTTGAGTGATCGGAATTGGAAGAGTCTAAAGATTGGCGATGGGCCAAGTGCACTTTTTGCCTTTGAAAATTCATAATAATTTCAATTCAAGCAATAAAACTACCAAAGTTTTTGCAGTCCCTAGCATTTCTATCATTGCACCTTTAAAAATATTGCTTTGTGTTGCACTACATCAAATCATGTCTAAAATTGCTTAAGTGATCGGTTATGGGTGGTTCTACCTTAATAGGCAAGTCAACCTTGAAAGTCCTAAGGTCTTTCTTCCATCAAAAGACACTCAATACTACAGCATGAAAAATTAAATCTTGCAGGTTGTTTTCAAGAAGACGCTGTGATTGCCCAAAAAATAAGATTGTCCATAACTTTCATACAACAAATCAAAATGGAATAAATCAAAGCTTTACATGTAGATAAAATTAAAATCTATGAGAAACAAATTCTTAAATTTTTAAATTTAGAGGGGAGATTGATTTTGCTTGTCAGGCCACAAAAAAGAATTTCGTGCCAGAACTTTTGATCCTAGGCACCAATTTAAAATTATATTTACTTCTTTTTGAAGTTTGGTGCAGAGTTTAGAATATGGTGCAAAGTTTGCGTACTTAATAGATATTTCTAATGTATTTCTACATTCAATCATTTTTGTCCTTATTAAGTTGAAGCCACATTGAATTTCATGCTTTGGTTTGTTCAATCTTCTTTTTTTGATTACAAAATAAACGATGAAAGGCTTAAAATTGAATTTGAATTTGAATTTGCAAGGTTGTTATTAATCTAATAGGGTACATTTTAATATGTTCCTATACAACTTTGAGAGTTGGATGAAACTCACCATCTACTTCTAACTTTTGCATCACTTATTCTAAACCTCTAATGTTTGAAATTCTAAACCTCCAATGTTTAACCCGTAGAGTTTTTTGACTATGTTTTCACCAAAAACGCTCTCAAACTGCCATTTCTAGTACAAGTATCAAATTTTTTTCCAAAAACATTTTTGGACACATGAAACCGTAGGATCTTGTATTATGCTAATTTCGGAAGATGTGGAAAAAATTTCAGAAATTTCCACAGCACAGATTGCAAGATTTTAGCATTTGAATTGACAAAAATCCATTTTTCAGCCCTGTGAAAACTTAGGCAAATTCACTTCTGAAAGTCACATTTGCATGATAAAACGTCCAAAATGGCCGTAGTGCGTCTTTAAATTCATTCTTTAAAGCAAGTTGGCTACATACTTGAAAAAATTTAGATCATTTGGGATTGTACAACATATAGGAGAAAAATAGTAAGTAGAATAAAGTAGATAATGATTCAGAATACAAAATTGTTAAGAATTTATTTATGGAATTGAAAATTGCCAATCCCAATAGTTGTAATTTTGTAATAAAAAATATACTCCCAGTAATTTTATTTTTGTCAAAAGTATTGAAAATCGAATTAAATAAAGAACGTCAAAGTTTATTTTAGAGTAGATATTCCATAAGTACCTGCAAACTAGAACTTCTCATAACTTTCTTCTCATTGATCAAAATGGAATGATTCAAAGCTTTGAATCAAAGCATTCCAGATATACAAAAGTATAATCTACGAGGGAAAAAAAAAAAATTTAAATTCAAATTTTTGCAAATTTTTTTTGTTGCCCGGTCTCCCTAGCTTTGAGCTTATTTGGGCATAACTTTTGTTCCCGGGCACCGATTGAAAAAAAAAATTATATTCCCAGGAAGCTCATTAGTTTTTCAATCTCCAAAAAAAGTTTCAAAAAATCACATAAAAAATTCAGCCCGTAGGTACCTGCCCGAAATCTCATTTGTCCCCCGAGGGGACAACAGTCCTTTAGGGGTTAAGGAAGCAAAATGTACCTCTGTATCATGATCGCTTTTAGAACATGGACACTTTAAGAGCAGACTCCCTTAATAGCTTGATCTAATGTATCAGACCGGTTCCAATCCTATTGCTTTAGGGAGGTAGCCCATTGACCAATAAATGTTGACCCTCTTTAACGTATATTGAAATACTGGAATAGTCATGTTTTTGAAGTTATGTGTTGTTTGGTGGAAATCGGTGGAATTGTCTTGTTTGGTGTTGTTTGGTGGAACKATCTCCTTGACTGTCTTTTGTCTTTTGTAATTAATGCTGAGGTAGTACGAGTTCTGAATAACATTTGGAAAGACAAAGCCATCCATGGAAAAAAGAAACTCCACAGCAGTCTCTTTACGTTAGGGGTCGGCATGAATGAAGAGTCTGTTTCGTACAACAAATTTCACCAAATATTTGGTGTGTGCGTGGACTACGGGTAGACCTCCTTTTTATTGCATTTTAAATTTGGCAGCATGATGACGAAGTTATAGACATTGGGTGGCATCTTCTGAACTTTTGATGAGGTCAGGTGACAACCGATCTTACCGATCTTACTATCTAAGGTAGGAGGCTCGAACTTGGATCGGGCATTTTGAAGGGAACATGCCTCAAAGGTACATTATGCTTTCTTCAATTTATCAAAATGTACCAACTATGTACATTTCAGAAGGTGGTCGCTTTTAGAGCCCTATGGTGTTTTGACTTCAAAATTTCATAACTAATTCCATGAAGCTTCAAAAAATATGAAACGACTTCAGCCAATGTCAATTCTCCTTGTCTTTCAAGGAAAATTTATTGAAAAATATTTCAAGGTGTATCACCTCCCTAAAATTCAGTTCCAACCCTTAGATGGTCCACTTATGGACCTCCTACCTTACCGAAAAGATTTTACACAACCTATTTTTTGGTAAAAAACAGCCCCTCATTGTCAAAAAATCTGGGCTCTCTGATTGTTTTGCAAAAAACATTAAACGACACCCTAGCACTGATGATGTGGGTGGGCAAATTTAAAGGTGGGGTGTCCGATCGGCCCAATCTCGGTCGTCCAAGCCAAATTGATAGAATACTAATACGGAATACACAAATGAAATACGGATAAGACATACCAAAACAAAATATAGATATGAGATACAAATAAATAAATAAAATATGGGAGTATGAAATATGGATACGGCAAATATGTTAGAAACATCCCATATTGTTTGTCAACCACACTAAAATTACACAAATACAAATGTAGGGTGGGAGGGGGTCATTTATAAGTACCAATCTCAGCAAATGAGATAATGACTTATGTACCCACTTTAGTTTGTTCAAAAAGATTACAACAAATGGAGAATGCCATGTGCACCCCTTTGGAAAAATATTTGTGGTTTATCTTGTCTCACTATGTATCCATGCCTCATCATCCATTCAAAATTAGGTAGTTATTTTTTGTTGGGAGTGTTTTGGAACAATGATTACATTCTCGTTGAGACAACCCTTTGTGACCCAAAATAGGCCATACCCGCTAAAAAACTTAAGCAATTTGTTTGCTCATTTTTTCCTAACCATTGGATAGAACAAAACTCCATGATCTTATTGTTCACATTGAGAGTGAGCACCTTAAAAAACTTCAGATTAATTGATTGCACAGTTTGCTAAATAATTCAAAGTTTGGAATTTTATTTGGGTCAATGGAAAGGTAGGGAAGTGCACTTTAAAGGAGCATATCTTAGTGAGAATATTTTGAAAGGATTAACGTTTTGTGCTCACTGAAGACAAGAGAGTTGCAAAATCCTCATCTAAAGTTTCACAACATTCTAATCATTTTGCAATTTGGGGTGGAGTTTGCAGTGCACAATAGTCACTGAATGAGAGTAGTGCATGTTTGTAAAGAAAATAAGAATGGCCACATTTGTCTTCTCCTTGAGCTCCTTGGATATTCCTTTTTGAAGTGGGCAACAATCACATTGGTTGGTTGACTTTTCAGTTCATGCCCATACTGAACAAAAAAAATGAGCTATGAACTACACCTATCCACACCATTCAACTATAAAAACTCCACAAAAAATAGTTTAACTTGAAATTTGATGAAACTACTATCATTGGATTTATAACAGAATCTATCTTAAATTTTTGTTTTTTTAAACTCAAAATTTGAAAATGGGAAGCTCAAGAAAGAGGGAAAGCAACCAAAAAATGATCATTTGGGTTATTAGGGGTTAAAGGACAAACTTGCTTGTGGAACATAATTTTAGGGTCAAACTTGAATTTCACGTAGCCTTGACTAATGAAATCTAAAACTTTGCAATAATCTTATTTTTTTTATCTTTTTTAATTTTTTTACAATTATTTTACAATTTGAAGATAGCATTAGAAAGCTTAGAATAGACCACTTTTGAACTTATATCTTTGATTTTCCTTAGTATCAATTCAAAGAGCACCAATTACACCATAGTGTTTATCACTATCATCTCTATTTTTTGCTAGGAATTTCATATTATTTTAAGAAATTTTATACTACTATGATTTTTACAAAAAAATGTTTTTAAAATCCCATTGAAAAATGATTTAATATTTTAATTATGAAAAAATGAAGTTAGATTTTGGATATATATTATTTTATAAAATAGAATTAATCTATTAAAAGGTTAAAGTAAAAAAATAATGAAGTTTGACCAAGCAGGAAGATGGAAGGTTATTTTAACCGCCATTGTTGACACTAAGTGTTCAATGGATGACAGATAATCCTTCTATGTAAGACAAAAGTGCAAATGTTCATTTTTGAAATCTCGTATGAAAAAGGAGGTCTTTGCAAAATAATTTGGATTCCAATGAGTGCTCTTTGTTTCTTTTAACCCTTGAAAGTTCCTTGATTGTTCTTTGACCAAAAATACTCCAAAATTACCATTTATAATAGAAATAACAAATTTTAGAAGAAAAACAAAATTGGACACATGTAACCACAGGATCTCGTAGTACATTGGTTTAAAAAGATGTGGAGAAAATTTCAGAAATTTCCACCAAGTGGATTGGATTAGCGTTTGAGTTAATAAAAATAAAACTATATGGCCATGAGAAAAACTAGGTAACTCCACTTCACAAGGTCACATTTGTATGGAAAAATATCCAAAATGGTGATTCTTCTTTGAATTCATTATTCAAGGCAAGCTGGCTACATATTTGAAAATTTCTAGATCAACTGGAATAATACAACATATACGGAAAAAATAATACGTAGAAAGAAGTAGAGAATGATTCATTGACAAGAGTTTAGTTATGGAATTGGAAAATGCCAATCCCAATGGCTGTAATATTGTACTCCCTCTGTCCCACTAAAAAACTTCATATCTGTTTAGGGTTTGTATCACTAAAAAGTTTCCATTTATTGATGTTGATTGTTGAGAAAGTGATGCGAAACGGAGGGTGGAGTAGAGATATGCAAGTGAATTGGATTGTAGATTGCTTGCTCAATGATCAAAATCAATGAATGGAGCGGTTTAGTGGTACAAACCCTAAACCAATTTGGATTTTTTAATGGAACTGAGGGAGTAATAAACAATCTACATCCTATGATTTTATTCTTTTCAAAAATATTAAAAATAGAGTTAGATGGAGGACTTCAAAATTTATTTCAAGGTAGAGAATCTATAACTACCCGCAAACTAAAACTCCTAATAATTTTCTTCTTGTTAATCAAAATGGAATGATTCAAAGCTTTCCACATATAAATAAATCTAGAAAACCAATTTCAACTTCTCTTTTACAAAAAAAATGATTTTTTCTAATCTACCTAGATTGCTTGTCAGAGATTAAAAAAAAAACTACATATCATATAATAATTTTTGAACCATGAAATCATAATTTATGAAAATTGTTAGGCCTCGAAGGAAATCCTTGTCCACATGTTGTGTGAAGATTTCAAAGAAAAAAAAATTAAAATTCCATTTGTAGTGAGCTACATAAAATCGCTATGTTGCCACAAAAACACAGCTTGGTCCTTTAGGGGTTAATCCATTAAGAACCGTGGTTGATTTTGGGGGCGTGTAAGACATTTTCTAGTCTCATGCTAAACATGGAAAAAAAATATAAAATCATGATGCATTTCGGAGAGATGACCATATTGATGGAATTGGCATGAATGATTGGGCCTTTGCAATAAATTTTGTGGCAGTTCAAGGTTCCTTTGTTGGAAGATTTTTGTATTTTCAGCCCATGTTTCATTAGTTTTTTCAACCCTTAAACCGTATGTTAGTAGAGATTGTCTTGATTCTTGTCCCAATACATTTGATTTACATTTCCTCATACTTGTCCTTTTTAGTCTATATCCAAATTCATTCTAAAACTCTGTCTATCAATGAAAAAGTGTCAATTTCAACCAAAAAGTGGTCGATTGGTCTATAATGGGTTAAGCAAGTGATTCACACAATACCAAAATGGACGATTTTTTCATTGACTAGCGCCACTAGTTTGAAGACTTGTTATAGTTACTATTCCAAAAAACAATCCTTGGTTGAAAAGGCAAGAGGTTAAAATGGTCATACAAAGTGGGCCCTGCAACATAAAGTTTGAATTCATATTTGGAATCAAAGGCCCCGAATTAGGTAGAAGAGGTGAGGACCAAGGCATTTTGTGGTTCAAAAGCCACTCAAAATTGCCATGTCTGTTGCATTCACCCGAGAAACCCAAAAAACATTTTCTTAGAATCTAACCGTAGGATTTTGTACTTCTCTTGTCTCAAATCATGTGCTAATAATTTTATGAAGTTTAACCACACCCATTGGAAGATGATTAACATTCAAAGTTGAAAAATGTTTTTTTGAACGTTGGCTTGCAATTTCAAATGACTTTGACTACCATTTGTGGGTATTTTTTGCACTCTGGACTTTGAACTTAAATTTCATTACGTTGAACATCTGAGTTGAGGGTTGGTAAAAAAAAATTCCTTCAAAAAATACTTGAATTCCATTTGTTAAAAAATTGTTAAATAGTAGTAGGTCTGAGATTGAAAAACATGAAATTGTCAATAGCTCTGAGATGGAATTAGAACACCATCATCCAAACGGTGAGATTGTGTTTGCAAACAAACTTGACGCTGTCAAAAAAGATAATGTGAGAATTGTGAAAATTGCATTAAAAAATGAATTCTATAAGTTGTTTTTCCAAGAACATGTTTAGATTGCCCGAAATTCAAGATTGTCCATAAATTTCTCATTATTAGACCAAATAAAATGAATTAAAACTTCAAATGTAAACATAAACATAATCTTCGAGAAAAAATAACTAAATAACTAAAAAAAAATATCTATTTTTCATTTTTTTTGCCCAACAAACTGCTTTTTGGACTTATATAACTTTTGCTTGCAGGCACCGATTGAAATTAAATTTATATTTTCAAAAAGCTAATGTGATTCCTTATCTTTAAAAAAAGTTTTGAAAAATCATGTTAATAATTTAGGTCRCACAAGCCTACCGTAAATCCCAAGTATCCCCACAGGAGACTTTGGTCCTTTAGGGGTTAAACATTGAGGCGAACATTTTGTATCTGATAGATGACAGAGAATCTTTTTGTATAGGATAGAAGTGCAACTAATCATCCTCAAATTTTTGTGTGAAAAAGGGTAGATCTTTTACAGTACTTTGACTTCCAATGAGTGCTTTCGGACCTTTTCATACACAAGTGATTTCCATAGCATAAAATGGATGATTTTCATGGTCATCCAATCCATCTTTGAACCCTTAAAGGATGGATTGGTGACCACAAAAATCACACATTTTGACACCGTGGGAGTCTCTAGTTTAAAACAATCCAAAAGTGTTCATTGGAAGTCAAAGTATTGTAGAAGATCTTTCCTTTCCACACAAAATTCCGAGGATGAATAGTTGCAAATCTGTCCTACACAGATCGATTCTCTATCATCCATTGGACGCAAAACGTCCGCCGCGCTGCGTTGAAGGSTTCCCAGAAAAAAGTGAGAGAGATGTCTGATTTTAAGTACAATTGCCAGGACACTGAAATTACGCAGCAAAGGGCTGGGGATGGCTGGCTGGGGGCAAGGATCCGTCCACCCATGATCATTGTTGGATTTGTTGCATCCCCGCGGCCCCGTCCCAATGGACAACTAAACTTATTACTGTACATGGCATTTTATTTTAGAGACAAAATTAAGACCAGCAGTACGTATGTGGATTCCTGCACCCGCCACCTCTTTGCACTTTTGCATGCATGCAGATGCATCAAATTCCATACAATATCAATACTTTTACAAAGCAAATTGAGTTAGGGACCAACATGTGTCAATAACTCCAAAAAATTAATGTTGAGTAACTTGGTGAGTGGGTCCATTGCCTGAGCAAGGTCCCGGTGAACTGACCCCCCTTGTTCAGTAAAACCCTGAATTTTTTTAATTTTCATGCATGATAGAATTTGCAAGTTCTGAATTCATATTTGCAATTAGAGGCCCCAAATTAGTCAGGAGAAGTGAACAAGGTCTAGGGCCGCAATGCCCAAGGGAGGAGGGTATTTCGCGATATAAAGGGCCAACCAGGAGGGCGGAGCCTAACGAGGAGGCGCTTTATATTGCGGAATGCCCGACAACGAGGGACATTGCGCGACGTAAATCACGAGCACGAAAATCAAAGTTGGATGAAACACGTGGGATGAAATAACAAAGTTGGATGAAGAATCCGTAATGCTCGATTACGCAGGTTTGCCCGTGTAATCGGGCATTACGCCGTAGAGCCCTCCGAGGAAATGAACGAGCGATTTCCTCGGAGTGGTTTACATAAATTAATCGGGTCCAAAATAGGAGGCTTTTTACTTTACTTGCACCCCTCGAATTACTTGGAGTGGCCAAGCGAGGGGCCCAGTCCACCACGGCCCTGAGCAAGGGGTGGATAGTTTAGCTGGAGGATGAAAACACAAATTCCCGGCCTTAGGAGGAGTAAGTTAAATCCTAGCATGACATACACTTGTAGATTTTGGCATCAATTGGCTCTGGTTGGCTAATCATCAACAATGCTAAGTTAGTGTTTTGAAGCCTAGAAATGAGAGGCTATGGGTGCTGAATTTAGTCTGTATTTTTCTTTGTGAAAGAAATTGTAGATAGAAAAAGTAAAAGTAATTTTTTAATTTTTTTAAGTCATCAAAACTTTGAAATTCAATCATTTTTTCACCGCGAGTCAGAACGCCACGGAAAAAATGGTTGTGCACCCCTCCTCACCAAGAGCTTTCTGACAATACCATGGACATGATCGGGGGATGCACGTTCAGGGAGATCTAAATGTAACAAACAAAACAAAAAGCCTAGCTTAAGGTAGGAATATTTTCACAAGATTTTTTTCCCATTATGTTTAAAATTTAAAATTCTCATTCTAGTGATTTTTGAAGATTTTTTATTTTGCTTTCTTTTTCATGTCATTTTTGAAGGATCATATTTTGCATTGAAAAAATTATTTTTTTTAAGGCAAGACTTACCATGATCTTTTGAATTATAGATAATTTTCAAAACGAAGTCTTTAAAACCTATACCCTACAAATGTTAAAGAACTAGTTAACACAAGAATGTACAAAAAGAAGAAAGATGGATAAAAACACATTTTTGTGCGCATAGGATGTGTTTGCACTCATCTATTGTTCAAAATTCTAATGGTTGGTTTTTAAAGGGTTAAGATTGTATAATAATAAATGACCTTTTTCCATATGTATTAATTGCTTAGTCTTGTTTATTGAGTTCATTAAATTGCATGTTTCAATCTAATTACAACCATTTTGACTCCAATTTTGCATTAAGTTGTCATAATGCAACAAATGTATGATAGAAAGCTACATTAGAATGAAAATTAAGTAAGCTAAGGTCTGTAATTGGATTGGGAGCAATTTGAGATCTTTCTATACTATTTGGTTCTAGTTGCTAGTGACAAAAGAGGTTTATAATTTATATAAGGTATGCATATTCATTTGGACAATTTTTGGTGTTAGGTGAAAGTACCTAGTAGTGACTTGTTCTATAACAACCGGTAGAAATGTTTTGCCCAAAATCTTCTTTCATGAAAACATGGAAATGAACTTTCACAATTTTGAATAAAACAATTTTCATTCCTATGAAAATTCTTAGTTTGTTCATAAAGTGTCCCACAAAAGCATTCTAAAAGAATCTAGAATCTCCATTTGACTACCAACAAGACCCAACAAAACGTTTACACTTCAATAACACACACTGTGCTCAAAATCTTATTCAAAGGCCATTTTGTTATCTTGTTTCTATAAAGAAAAGATCTATTACCAAGGCAGTTTATTAAAAAATGATGCGATTTAAGAACCGATACTTAGGTGCATTTTTCATTTCTAAGTCCATCCTTCGAAATTTTTGGGCCTCAACATCTTCCAAGGGGTTAACTTGGAAGAATGCACTTCTATCACCAAGATCATGAGCCAAAAATGATCACATTTTTGAATTAYGAGTACYATTATGGATCATKRGCACATGAAYATAGGAATCTATGCACCTATATTATGTGTMTCTATATTACAAAACCTTTCATGATTATAGGTTACCTATATTATAGATACCAAYATTRTCAATGTTTATGTTCTAAGCACCTTCAATAATTATAGGATACCTACTTATACGTAAACTTAGGGCTCATATGCTTGGAATTTTTTGGTCACATGCTAGCATTGTCGATTCATGGATCAATGCCCATTCTTTTGTTTCTACAATGAATAGGGATTTTAAGGGGACCAAAAAATTAAAAAGACTTATTATGAAAAACTATAGATGTTTGAAACATGATGTACATCCCTTGGTTACTTCAATGAATATTGATGTACAAGGAAGGTAGATATTTATATAGTATGAAATGTCAATAAGTTAGTGTGGGTCCTTTCAGTACCCCTATTGAGTGTACAATTTCCTGAAAGTCATTCATCGAACACTTTTTAGTCTTTTGCATCCTTAATCACCTTTAATCCCACCCCATTAAGTCTTATTATTAAGGCGGGAGCACCCGTTACCGCACCTGTTCCTAATGATAGGCCCTAGACTCACCCAATTGAGTCCCTAGACATTGGTGAATGTGTCCTCCAAATGTTTAATTTTGAAGAGTTCAAATTTGGATGCAGCTATGGGACAGTTTCAGTGGTCTAGGAAGCTGACGCTTTGAAAAATCATAAAAATTTCATACAACATCCGTAAAATCAATTTTTTTTAATTTTTGAATATTCATGATTTTCACTCGCAAATACTACAAAAGTATAACTTTTAGGAAAAAGATGCCCCTCCAACTATACTGAATTGATTATATTGACGGTTTTGGGTGCTTCCACCTTCGTTATCATATCAACTCTCAACTGGCTTCCTATGAGTTGAACCAAGTCAATCATCCGCATTGGGAAGAGGCTGATTTTCAACAGTCCTTGCGTCCCAGTTTCCAAGGCCAAATTATCAGCTCCATCAGCACAGCATGCATGCATGCAGCCTACCCTAATTTAAGTAATTGGTCGATAAATTCCCAATCCCAACAAATGTTGAAAAAAAAAAAAAAAAAAAAAACTGCTTGTCATGCATGCCAAGCAGATGTCTCTTGTTTTGGGTCGCCACACAAGCTCCTTGAGCAGCGAAATACGAAAATAAACTCATAATAAGCTTAACATTATGTGAAGCACTCGTAGCAAGAAAACGGACTTTTTCTATGTACGTGTAGTCATGTAAACAACTTGGCTATTAATCGGGATTCGTACGTGGGCCGGAAAACACGGCAATGACAGAATCAGAGACAATTTATGTTTACACTTTGCAGTTGGAATATATGCATGAGCGAGTAGGAAGTATCCACATAGAATGGCTTTACTTAAATTTCTTCATGACAAGGTCCCTTTTCCATATCAAGCACCCCAAGTGGGACTTAACAATAGAAAAAGAGATTTTGTTTGTACAAAATTCTGTCAAAAAGTAGCATTTCCCACTCATAGCCATAGTGAGTTCAGCAGCCAAGCCACTCAGTTACCCACTTTGAACTAACAAATGATGGTACCCAAAATTTATTAAACATTAAAATTGAGTTTTTTTTTTGTTTCTAATATTAATTCAAATGAATTCCAGGATTCAGCATTCAACAAACTCGGAGAACGAGGTCGGTTGGGTAGTAGAAAATGATCTCATGATAAACAAATAAATTTGAAAGGGAGGAAGTCGAGCTTGATAGGAATATCAATGTTTTTGCACATGAATTATACGGCCAGGGTGAACTGACCCCTTATAGCCCCTTTTCTTCTTACCCCGGGGGAAAACACTGGAATTCTTTTATCTGCCACGTATGACAAAATTTGAAAATTCTGAATTCATATTTGCAATCAGAGCCCCCAAATTAGTGATGGGATGTGAAGAAATACAAAATCAACACGGCACAAAATAGGGGGAAATTTCTACATTTACCTTGTAACAGGGGCAATGAGGAGGGAAGTTCACCCTAACCTTATACTCCCTCTGTTTTTGAGAAAGACCCACCTTTTGGAAACCAAAGCAAACGAGGTTTTTTTTCCAAAGGAGAGGTAAGGTAACTCAACCTATGATGGGCACAAACTATGGAAATGCCTATTGTAGTCCCAACCATGGGTTGTAGTAATTGAAATTTCTTTTTTTTGACAAAGGATAAATTTGTATGAATTTTTGAAGTGTGCTACCTAATTGACCCCAAACCGTTCCTAGACTACTGCACAGCCAACAAAAAGTGTATTCATAATTAGGTTGTCTTACTCACCTAAAACGGTAACAATATATCTTGAATGTGGTTTGAACATGAAGCCCTAAAAAAGTCAGTTCTTGCGATAAATTTACATTCAAAAATAGAAGTTTCTATTGCAGTCATGATTAATGACTCCATCCCTATCATCCAAGACATTAATTGTGGCCTCTAACTCAATCTAATGAAGCCCACTCCTTAGTTTTTTTGAAGAAAGTTTGTCAGGGATTGATGCAAGATTGTAATGGGACATTCCCTAGGTGTTTGTAACGAGGCCTTTTTTTTTTTTTTGTCATAGGCTAGTTTACCTTAGTACATGAGCATCAATGGAATAGGAAACAAGGAAATTCTTGCTATTACAAGTGCCCTATTTTATTCTCCATGAATTTAGGCATGAGTCAACTAGAAGTAGAATCAAAAAGCATGAGCTACTATCCACTGAAAAGATGCTAACCTGTCATTCTTGAAAATTTAATCGATCACCCTAAAAAAATGAGAGCCGTAAGATATTTTTACCCCCTTCTGATTGCCGTTGATCTTGGAAAATAAAAAATACAAATTTGGATACAAATACGGGTTTGAGATATAGATACGGACACGGACAAGAGTACATACAATATAAGTATATTCATGTATCCCATATTGTTTGCAACTACCCATCTCCCTCATAATTACAAATAGGAAGAGGGGGTAGTGGGTGGATAAAAAAAATCATTTACAATTGAGAAGAAATTAAATGGAGGGAGGTGCATTAATTGAAATGCACTTCAACCTCACTATACATAGCTACAATGTTGGATTGTGATAGAGAAGGTTGTCAAAACTAACGCAATAGAATGTTGGATTGTGATAGAGAAGGTTGTCAAAACTAACACGATAGAAAAGAGATTAAACCTACAACATGGAGCAAGAAAAAATGAAAACATTCAATATTTCAAATAAGAAGGCCTTTCAGTATGCCAAGCCTTAGATAAGTTTAATAAACCTAATTGCAACCCCTACCTAACTGCATGACTAAGTGGACATCCCTTTAAAAATTCATAATATCTAAATCTAGGATAGTCATTATTGCCTTGTGAGAGTTGTGCCACATGAGTAAGATAAGAATGTCATTCCTAGATTTGGGTTGTGAATTGAAGATGGATATGTATTGTCCAATATTGTAGGGGTCACAATCCTCTACACTTATTCCATGTTCTACCAAATTTTCATCCTAAATGTTCACACATATTAGATCCCATTCATCAACTCTCCCACTCACTTTKGTTTCTATACCACAAGTAAGGTAACTCAACCTATGATAGGCCAAATGGAAGCATGCCTTTTACATGCAAAATTAATATACTAGTACACATTTCAAAACTGGAATGTACAGTACAACATTTGTTTAATTTTGCTTGTAAAAGGCTGAGTCCTATACGACCTGTCATAGGCTAAGTTACCTTACATGATCTCATGATTGTAGCAAATGACCTATCATAGGCTAAATTACCTCATATAATCTCATGATTGTAGCAAATGACATCAAAGCAAGTGGGTGTATCTCTCAGCAAAGGATATTAAGGTAGGAGGTCCATAAATGGACCATCTAAGGGCTGAAGCTGAATTTTGGCAAGGTGTGATTGCTTGAAATAATGTTCAGTAAATTTTCCTTGAAAGAGAAGTGAATTGGCATCTAACCCAAGTCATTTTATATTTTTTGGAGCTTTGTGGAATTAGTTATGAATTTTAGAAGTAGCAGAAAAGTGCATTTGAATGGGCTCTGCAACGGTCCACCTCCTCAAATGTAGACTGCTTGTACATTGGAGAGTGCAAAATGTACCTCCGGAGCCTGTTCCATTTCCGAATGCGCTTCAATTTAGGATCTCCTACCTTAACCCTTGAACAACGCTGAGGACGTTTATTGTCCTTTGGATGACAAAAATCTTATTTGGTGAGTGGACACTCACTAATTGTCATCTGTTCTTTTTTTGAAAGTGACCACATATATGTCAATCATCATGGGAAGTCGAATTTAGTGTCTTTAATTGCTTTCATATTTTTAGGTAGCCCTAATTCTATGAAGATAGTAAAGGTTTTCACATGAAAGTGATTTGAGCCACAGAATCCTTTTCGCAATTTTTGAATGGGTAGCATCACATATTGGTTTGAACAATTTATCCAAAGCTAAACATGTGCATGAACAGTGTTTTTTCCCTCAGTCAAGCACTACATATTGCACCCCGCCTTTGCCAGCGGTGATAGGTCCGTCCTTTAAGGGTTAAAGGCAAGCACAACGTGAGACTTTGGTATATTTTAGGATATACAGGGAATGTGCGATTTCAAATGCAGAGGGGTCCATTTTACCAATATTCTCATAAATTGTCACAAACAATGTGCCCAACAAATCAATATGGCCCACAATCATTCTGCTCAAGGAGGTTATCAGCAGCTACTATACAGCTACGAAGGTGCACAAAAAAGTCGCATCAAGCTTTGAAGATAGATATTACTAAGGACCCACGATATGCTCTGTAAAGTCTCTTCAACAGCCACAATAGTCGAGAGTTAAATCTTGCAACAAGAGTGTCAACACAACTTTCATTGAAGGCACACTGAAACTATTCACAAATTTTCAGGTATGACAGTCAGCAACTCACATCCGTGTCAATCAAAGTGAGAAAAGCTGCAAACGGCAGTCCAGATCAAACGTTGTTAGAGTTTTAGCAGCTGTGCTAGTCAATCAACAAATCCATCTGCAGTCTACACAATGTCACCTTTAAGGAAAACAGTAAGCCTTCAAACAATTGTAAAACAATTGATTACCTCAAAAAGAAGGCCTTCAAATAATTGTAAAACATTGAAAGCCTCCAAACTCTCCAAACTATTGTTATCCCTTTCGTCACCACATGGAGCATGGCAATTGCAAAGGAGGGAGATTCGAAGCCAAAAACATCAATCCTATCAAATAGTCATCAATATATAAATATATCCAAGATCTACCAGTCCTAATTTAGTTTGGAAGAGAGGGAAACCATCCTCGACTGGTTATCGAGGACGAGGTCTTCCTACAAAAGAGTTAAAACGTAGAGAAAACTTGGTTTTTTTTCACCTATATGAGTCTGTTAAGGGGGTGGTTCTACTAACAATGTCATAGGCATAGGTAGCAACTGCCACGCCTGATGGCCCCTTTSGAAGGTCTAGTTCAGTCTAGTACCTTTACACAACCAGTGCATATTGCAACGTAAAAAGAGAATTGCTATCTTTATCATACATCWCCCAAAAGCAGAAAAAAGAATGAGAATCCTTGTACAAACGCACAACGCCCACCGAAGTGTTAAGCGCCCTGCCACAGTAAAGGAATGATTGGGAGTGSCAGCCCTTTACGCCATTTCAGTGGAGACTCCTGGTCGTGACTTGTCTCGTGCTCCCATTTCCAGATCGTTTTGTGGAGCTTTTGTTGTTGRAATTGATCGAGGACCATGTAATCCATGACTGAAAATCCCCTGCGGCTCGTACTCAAATGGATACCCAGCTGTTCATCAACACAGAATCGCAACATCAGTTCATCATATTTCTGAGGCCAAGATTCTGTAGAATCGAAAAAACTTGGTTTCATGGACTGTAGAATCGAAGAACTGGGAAATCGAAAAACTTCCATGAAAACAAGCTATGAACCTCCTTCTACTAAAATGATTCTTAGTCACTCATAACTTCTTGCATTTGTTGATCCGAAACGGAGTAAAATTTAAATAAAAGAAAGTCCTAAACAAATCAYGAATACCAAATTGAAYCTCTGAGGCATTSACGCGCATTAAAGAAGATGAAAGAAGTAGTATCCTTTTGACAGTAATATACTAATTTCAGGAGAAATTTCACAGTGTTCTCACCAAGGAAAGAATTGTGAAAATCACGAATACTTCTTCTCCGGACGAAGTAAGCGAGGAAGAAAAGGAATGGAATCAACACCGCCACAACCTGGAAACCCATATTTTCATGAGCAAGCTTAGCATCAACAAGACCCTGATCAAAAGAGTCTCTTGTCCACTAAGAATCGTATAATCTTCATATGTCTCCATACACACCCTTCAGTACACTCCCTCAGAATACAACAATCTTAGAATGTCACTATTCCTGTAACCACACGTAAGAATCATACTAGGAAGTAAGAATCGCCAATCTACAGATGAAATTCATTCTATGAGATGATGAGGTCCAACTCGCTAGCACTACATTTTTCGCATCCCTCAACTCCACTGAACTCCACTGGACACCAGAACATGTTACATTCCTAACCATTGCTTACTGTCTCCCATTGCAGTACAGACGACAAATTTCATGATGAATGTCTTCTGGCAACACAAACCCAAAGCTGATTTAATCAATCCCTCTAAGGTATAGGTGCTCATATCATCACTGCCCACAATGCAACACCTGCATTTAACCCAAAAAGTAACACTCTAACCTAGATATTGATGACACAAGATATACGCGATCAAAACATGAGATCAGAACATGAGAGTCCAGAGCTGATTATTTGTACACATACAGACCATCAACTTTGAAATATCAGAACTTCATGATTCTGTGTCCAAATAATGCATTCTGAAGTGCGTTGGAACCCTCTTTCACTTGCCAACATCCAATAAAATGATTTGTGGCGCATACCCCAATAGACCAAGTGGGGACAGTGTCTGTCTGGGTTGGGTACAAGTAATCCTGCATCTTGGCCTCGTCCACAAACCGATGGAACGGCGGAATGGCGAGGTAGACCACAATCTCCATGCCAACCATGGCGGCCACACCAGCCCAGTCCCGCAAATGGTGTTTAATCAACTGCGGCAGTTTCACTTTGTACAGCGGCCGCTCCACTGGCTCACTGCCCASGTCGTCCTCCCATCCATTTCGCCTGCCTGCAGAACATCCCARAGAAAGTCATAAAAAAGAAGCCAAGCTCATCTCAACCTAGTAACAACAAGAAACTCGCAAAAAACAAGAAACTACTGATACAGATACATATACAAGCCCACCTTGTACAGACGTAACCCGAAAGAGTAGAAGAGGAAGGAGAAGAGTTCAAGGTCCGAGGTCTGGACAGTGCACCAATACTCGAACAGTGCAATAACTCAATGGCTGATACAGAAAGATCGACTGACAAGATAGCTACGTATCATATGTAGAAAAAAAACGTTCACAAACACAACCCCAAGCAATAGAAGCAGAAGTATCAAATTCAAGCTCCAAGCACAGAATAGTGCACAAATACTCGGAATCCGTGCAACAATTCGAAGCTAATACAGAAATATACAAAACAGTTGCGTTTTAAACATAAAACCCATCGTTCACAGACACAACCCGTAGCAGTAGAAGAGGAAGTATTAGAATTCAAGCTCCAAGCGCAGAATAGTGCACCAATACTCAAACCGTGCAATAATTCAATGCCTGACACAGAAAGATCTAGTGACAAAAAAGTTGCGTTTCGTATACAAAATGCATCGTTCACAGACATATAGAACCCAAAGCATACGAGAGTGTACGCCACATACCGTAGCTCATTTTGACGATCTCCAAGTGCAGAATCCGAGMTGGAACGACTCCGTCACCCCGCTACTCGCAATCTGTCACAGAAACAATCTCACCACCAATCAAGACCAAGACCAAAACCTCGACTTAAGTAAATCAAGACTCCATAGCCGGCTACGGTAAGTCCATGAAAACCCATTCAGCATTCGAAACATTGACTCCATACCCTATCAATCACAAAATCGACCAATAAACATAAATCCATAACCAAAGCTTACAATACAGTCCTCAACAAGAAACGGTGTCTATTCTCTATTGCGATGTAATCCCCTCACTTGCACTCAAGAAAAATAAGAATTCTCAGCTAAGAAAAGAACCGGAGTTTCAAATAGGATAACTTCATGTCCTTCTAGTACCCGAGAGTACCACGATTTGTCCCAGACAGTGCCAAAATTAGCAAAGACGAACACCATTTCAAAAGCACCTCTCAATAACGAGRCCGTCTTCTTGCAAAAGAGTAGAAGCTCCATCCGCTTAGGTCAACAAAAGGAGGAGCTTCCTGAAAACTTCATGGCTAAAGTGAGCTCACCATGAAGCTGAGACCGTGTCCATGAAATCAACAAYGARGGGAAGTAGCGTGGAATTGAATGTGGGCGGCATTGGTGATTTCATAACTGGGTAGTGAAGAATGCTTGGATTGCGAAAGCCGGCGACTGGTGGTGCTTGGAATGTACAGAATGGGTAGATATTGGAAGGAGAATGTACGTGAGGAGTGGATTGCTGAGGGGAGACGAGCACGGCGGCTCTGGCGCCGGTCAGAACGGACGCCTGGGGTTTCTGACACGTGTTCAGGGTGCCGTTTTTTCTTAGGGTCTGTTGATTCGTAGTAGGTAGTTCAGCAGATCGTGATCCAAGTTTTATAATAACCCCTCAAGGCAAGGCCTTTTTGGATTTAAAAAATCATTGCTTTTGAAGTGTTGTAGCCCAAAATGTCACTAAGGTATAGAAAATCTCAACCGTATCATCTTATAGTGTACATATTCTAGATGACGTGAATCAAATTTGGAGTCATTTGGTTGCATAGATTGCATGATTATAATGTTTTAGTGTAGAAAAAGGATGCTGAATATTCCCAAGAAATACATTCAGAGGTGAAATTCAATTTCTAAACTTGCTCAAATGGAAAACATTCAAAATGTAAAGTGCTTCAAAACCAACATACAAACACACTGGTAAAAGATAATATCATTCAATTGACTCATTGTGTATGCAAAATGATTTTGAATTGTCAAAAAATAGCAAGAAAAGTTGTCATAAACACATCAAAAAGTGAACTCCCTTCGGCTAGAATGCTTCTCAGTAATTCATAACATCTTGGATTGGTATGAAATTTTAACCTAGATTAGTATGCACAATTTTCCCAATTTTTGGGAATTGGAAGCGGATGTTGTATGAAGAAAAAAGAAGTTGCCAAAGTTCATTGTAACAAAGAATTGTCTCGATGTTGAACTCGAGTTGCTCCTAAACATTGAAAAAACCTTAACTTGGATTAGCATGAAAATTTTACCGCATTGACTAAACTTCTAAGAGAACATAATCCAATGAATTTTTTTTTTATTAAAAATGAATATTGGATGAAGGAGCTAGAAGCCCCGAAGTTGTAGTCATTAAAATTTAGTTTGGTGAACTCATATTGAACTAGTGACCTTTGAATGGCTAGAACCAAGAAATTTGTATGTCTTGAATTGATCTGGAAATTTTACCACACAAACTAGAAGAGAGAATGCACATTTTCCAAGTTTGACCAAATTTGGACATTGGATGCTAAAGTTACAACACTTTGAATTGGCCTATGAGAAGACACTTTTGGTTCTTTTGGATGGTGAGGGGTTAAGGTAGACAAACTATTTATTGTTTATTTTTATTTAAGGTGGTGTGTATAGATGGAGTGAAAATCACACTTAGATGTTACTTTTGCCCTATAGAGAAATGGRAACTATAATATTCAAAAATTAAAATTAAAAATTGGGTATTTTATTTGAATTTTGTATTTCATTTGCATATTGAAAGTCAAGACTTGAAGAAACTTTAAAGTGTTCAATAGGTATATGTTTGTAGCGCTTTGAGCAAGACCATACACCATTCACTAAACGCTTGATATTTTACAAACCTTGAAGCACCATGTATAAAATAGGAGACAATCAAAGCAAACAAGTTTTAGGTCATATTAGTGACACTTCAATAGGCACCTATTTGACAAAAATGGGGTGGGAGGAAACAATGAAGGGTACAACTATCTTAGTTGTAATTGTACATTATATGAGAGAATAAGATAATTTGAATACTTTAATTATTGTGTATAATTTCTATTAAAGGGTTGAGAAACTTTTTTTTTTCCAGCAAATACAAGGAGATTTTGAGCCAATTAAGCATGTCTAGTTTAATATTGGATGCAAAAAGTGAGGAAAGTTTGGGTCAAATGACAATGACATTTTGCTTTTGTAGACATCCCTATATATATACAAAGAGAGAGAAAGTAGATCCTATCTTAATTAAATCCATGTCTACATTTGTTCAATAATTCAAAGACTAGAATGTTGAATAGATTTATATAGATAGAGGATGCAAATTGAGAAGAAGCTCTGTAATGGTCATGTCTTTAAGCCTTAAATGTGGCATCTAGTTTATAGGGCTAACTTTTAATTGTAATTTCATAAATTGCCTAATAGAAGATTATGATGCCAAAAGACTTCTACAAACTCTAGCACTTTAATTAATTAAAATCTATTAAGTTACTACAGACATATAGCGGGAGCAAGTCCATTGTAGACAAAATTATATTACCAGTGTATATTTCAGAATTTGAATGTACACCACCATTACAATTTTGTCTACAATGGGCTTGCTTCCATAGATGAGGGAGAATCAATGACCCCCTCACCCATCCATTGCAAGTCATTCCAAGGACACAAGTAAAAAAAAAAAAAACTATTTTGTGTTTGATTTATTTATCTTGTTTACCCCTCTTAGCTAATTTCGTGACTTTGTTTGCAAATATTAATTCAAAATTTGCAAATTTTTATCGTGTTTGAAACATTGAAAAATTTAAGCATTTTCTCTAGGGACCGAGCGCCAAAGCCAATTCACCTTGTCCCTTCCATTTGTGTGTCTACAATGCGCTCATTTATCTTAACCCTTGAAGGACCATTGGGATTTCTCTATACAATTTGTATTTATCCTTTTAACTCTTCAGCTGTGATTTAATATATGAATTGTGATACATTGTTATTTGTGTACTATCATGATCATTAATATACTTTTTATTGAAAAATATATGGTCAATGTTTTTATGGATCAAGTATCACTCTATTTGTAATATATTGTATGACTGCAAAGGGCTTTCAGGTCCTTTTAGGGTCAATCATTATGGTGTAGACAAATTTGAGTTGATTTATTCTAGTTTGAAATCAACCTACACACTATTGTAGAACTGCCCTAACTCAATCCTCTCTAACTCAATAAAGTTATGTCAGAGAACATTGATTGTTGGTCATGGCTTAACAATATGAACCACATATGAAGATCATGCCCCTCCGTAATGCAATAACCTCTACTATCTAATACTCCCTTAGTCCTTCTAAAAGCTTCCCAAATTCTTCCTTCAAAGACTATAAATCAACCTAATTAGGAAGCTTTTTGTGGGACTGAGAGAGTATGTCAGATCGATCCCAATCTTATTGAGTTAGGGAGGTTCTTATGAATATCCTCCAATTACTTATTTTAAAATCACTATAAAATTTGAATTATTGACTTCTATTTTAAGAGGTTGGCCCATTTTCATAAACACCTGCAATAAATAGTGAAATTAGGTTGCCTTTACAATTAGGTTGTCTAACCCCAAGAAAGTTTCTCTACAAACCATCAAAATCAACAACTATTTCTACAAATACTTCCATTTATACAGATGAAAGTTGATGGGTTCCAACAACTCCAACAACTAATAATTCAACTAATAATTCAAGCATTCTTATACAGTAACAATAAACATTTATATCGTGTGGAATGTCGAGAAATTAGTGAGGGGCAACCTACTTTAACTATTTAGTGTAGGCTAACTTCGGTAAAGGTTGAAAGGGTAAAGGGTAAAGAGCCTATAACTTATCTATTTAAAAAAATTCAAATTTCAAAAGGGTGACAGGCGTGGTAAGTAGGATTCTGTCCAAGAGATTCAGTCACCGACTTTCCCAGCAAGAATCATTGACCGGTTCAATCAGAGAACGGTTGCAGCCTCGCTGGAAGGAAATCCAGCTCGGATGTAGTGGAGGTGGAGACTGAGGTACGAGAATCRGAGCGTGCCACGTGTAGGCCCAACTGGGACAGGTCCCACCCCCTTCCACCTCGGAACGAATCACGTGTCAGTGTTTGTATGGCGAAGGGGCCGATATATGTGGACAACATCATAACTTTTAGTAAATTAGTGATTTAGAGGTCTTGCTTTTGAGTCTAAAAATAATTTTATAATTTTGACCGTACGGATATCTTCTACTTTTTGTGCTTCACATAAACTTCTTTGATGCAAACTTCAAAAAAGTTATAGAATGTATATTTTATAACACATTTGTGTTTTGTCCAAAGTCCTTGGGCTTTTAGGGGTTAAGCAATTTTAGACATGATTTGGTGTAGTGAAATACAAAGAAAATATTTTCAAAGGTGAAATGGTAGAACTTATAGGGATTGCAAATTTTTTGGTAGTTTCATCGCTTGAATTGAAATTATTAGGAATTTTCAAAGGCAATCCATTGCCAATCTCTAAACTCTTCCAATTCCAATCACTCAAAAATCTACTTTTTTACTCACTCCTTTCTACTTTCTTGCACATCAATAAGTTGGGACATGTGCCATGAACTTTTAGTCCCAACTTTGAAAAAGAGAAAAAATACATTTTAGCCTTGGTTTTGAAATACATCAGTCTATAGGTTGGTTATTGGACCCTATTCACAATTGGGTGGTTCTACCTTATATGACCCGTATTTAGCTAAATAATTCTTCACTTGTGGTTTAATATATGAAGTTGTGATATATTGTTATTACGTACTATCATGATTATTATATTTTTTTTGTATTGAAATGTATTTGGTCAATTTTTTATGATCAATACCATCAAATTTACAATATACTATAATTTGCAAAAGGGCTTTATGGTCTTTCAGGGTTAACAACTACATCTCATATCCCATACATATGTTGTATCCTCACTTTTATCATATTAACATTGCATTTGCCACATTTATATTTCATTTATCACAATATTTTTTTTATCCATACACATGTATGGTATGTCGTACCATGTCAATATTCATATATTGTATGATGTATTTCATATATCATATCAAATATATTCCATATGTATTCCATTTATAGTATGCATTTGAAAGCTTTGTGTTTTTGATTTGGAGTCTATAGGTGAATTTGGTGTTTTATTTAATTATTTTGATTTGCGAGGGTGGTTAATTACTTTCAGGAAAATGTGTATGTTGACTATGTTCCTTTTCAAGAGATAGAAGTGTCATGTTTTCTCACCATCATGGCCATTAGCAGGGCATTTGGATGTGAAAATCATTTAAATAATATTATTATTTGAATGAAAAGAAAGGGAGTACCCCAAAATTTGATATGAAGAATGCGCACCTTTAATTATCACTAATTATTTACAACTAAGCATAGTTACTAAATTTAAATAAAATAATGGATTTTATTGTCAAATGGAAGAAGATTTCAAACCACTGTAGCATGCATTATTTTGGACACTATGTAAGTAAGCTATGAATTTCAAAATTTAGCTTTAGATGTACCAGAAAATAACATTAGACTTTAGTAGGCTTTCGTGTTTTAATGTTGTTCATGTGATTTAATCAATATCTAGTTTTTTTTATGATACTCTATGATCCAAATATATGAAAGTGTCATATTCTAGGTAGTTTTGATTGTGGATGTACATACCTTATTTGCTGTATGTTTGCATGTCCATGGGACTATGTGATGAGTTTGTGCACATTGGCAAATACTTATGAACCAAAAGGTAGCTATGATTTTGAATACAAAACAATATTTGAATCAAGAAGGAAGCTCAAGATGGTTTGAGATTTTTTGTGAACTTGAAAAGTACGGGAGCTTGTGTTAAATAGAACTTGTATATATGTTTTTTCGTTGATTGTGGAAGGCATTCTCTAGAAGATATTATATGCTTAGAATTGATGGAAAAGGTTGGTGAAATTTCTCGTTTACAATGACTTTAGTAGAGGGGTGACAATGAAAAGAAGCTCCAAATGACAATGTTTTTTCTTTTTATACATTGACATGTGAGTCAAGAATATTGTTGCAATAACAATTTTGTACCACCCACTTCATTAACCTCCTACAAGATGTTTATACAACAACTTTTTTGAAAACAAGATAATGTCGTTTTGTATTGGTAGAAAGATTTGTCCATACACACGTGGTGAAGTTATTTGTGAATACTACAAACTTTACTATGTGTAAGTCTTGTGGTACTTCTTTTGTCCTCTATAGACTTTGCATACTACTCTATATTATAGTGTAACATATATTTGAACTTGAATTTGCCGAATTTGGCCGTGTATTCAAATGAGAATATGACACCACTGCTTTTGGGCGGGGCATTTATTGCTCAAAAGCTATACAATATTTTTGAAAGTATTGAAAAATAAATTCTATTATTTTATGTAGACAAAATTGTTCAATTACTATTTAATCTAGAGACAATCTTGCTCTGTTATGGATGACTATACACACTTTTGGATGAATATGTGTGTTTTCATCCATGCCAATGGATATAAATTGCTTTGCCACTCTACTCTCCATAACTATGTGCGTTGCCTCAAAATAATGAAAAACAACAACCACAAGTTTGAGCGCAAGTCAACAACAACCTCTTATCATTGGGATTTCAAAATGTGGGATTTCAAAGTTAAAAAAGAGTAGTTCAAACTAAAAACATTTGCATTACACTTCAAAAATCCCGCTTCAAATTTTTTTTTGTTGAAGTCATTTTAAAATAGTTAAAATGCAAGTAAAAAGGAACAAACAAATTGAAACCATAATTAAGTGCAAGTTTGATGCCTTTTCACTGTTTTCAGTACCATGTCCGTGAAATTTTGATATCAAAATTCAAAAATTCAATAAGCATTTTGAATGACATAAGAAATGCAATTATCCAATTTGTAGAGTCTTTGGGGTTGTTGAAAATTTCAACATATAGCCACGTGTGAACCTCCAAAGTATAAATTATCGTGTAGTCAAAAGCTCAAAATATTTTATTTATGTTGCTGCTATTTATGATTGAATTTTTTTAATGTCTTTATTACATATGGTCTAGTATATGCCATAAAAGTTTTATGATGCAAAATTTGAATTATTATGAACTTCTGAAGAAATAGTGAAGGTGTCATATCAAATATTAAATATCAAACGTGTTTAAGAAATTTGAAGATTTTAAAACAATAACCAATTATCATATGGAATATTGTATAGTTTAAACTTTAAAGTTTTTTTGTCACTCTATATTTAGAAATGTGGTTATGGATGCTTGACTTCAAGCTTGAATTAAATACTTAGTTAACCTCTCAAAGACTAATAAGACGATCATGTGTCTTCTTCAAATTGTCAATGGCAAATCTCAGTAGTGTGAAACAAATCTCAATATTTTATAAAGTAGGATCTTGTAGAGTAATAAATTGATATGCTTGCTGACATTTTCAATTTTCAAAAGTTCAATGTGAGAAGTACATAAATATTTATTTACAAAATGTAGTCTAATAGAAAAAGGTAGCAAACATAATTTTTTTTCCAATGAAAGGGGTAGTAGAGATCAAAAAGAAAAAAAAATTTGGACATTTCTAGTCTCTACATTGTACAAAAGAACCGGATCTAGAAAAGAAAAAAACTTCAAATTAATATTTTTGGTAATTTTAAAAATACAAGGTTCAATCTAATGTGATTAAAACACAAAAAATTAGAATGATTCCAATGTTTTTGAATAGTTTTTTTTTTTTTTTTTTTTTTTTTTTCTTGAAACTTTTTGAATAGTTTTTAAGTAGCATGCTAATAACATCAATTGTTAAACTTCAAAAATTAATGCATATATAAATTTTTAAATTTTTTGTAGGATCCAATTTGATTAGTTTTGGTTCACTACTCCTTCTGTTAGAAAATGTGTACAAATTTGAAAGAGTTTTTAATTTTTTAATTTTTAATTTAAAAAATACTACATTTGTCATAGATTCCAATATAGTTTTTGGGATGTTTGGGTGGGTTAAAAAATCATTATTTATCTTTCTAGAAATTTTCTTCTTCTAAAGTTGTGATTTTTCCTATATAATTGATCATCTAGAACTATTACAATCTAAAAACACGATAGTCAATATTTTCTACAAGTAATTCTATGCATACTAGACAAAGTATTCCTTACTTTTGTACATATAAAATTTGATACTTCAAACACTTGCATATGCATAAAAATATCAAAGTGCTGGGACAATTGAGGAATTAAGAATTTTTTCCAAATTTTCAAGGGGAGTAGAAACTACATTTCATACGCTTCAAATGTTTTGAATGTCAAACATGTTGAACATCAAATTTTGAGAGAAGAAAAACTTAGAGTTCTAAACATTGTGAGGGGTGATATTTTTTTTTATGGAGTGCTAAATGAAAAATATAAAATAATTTTATGTCTTGAATTTAACTCTATGTTGTAGATATAACATTAATGAAGTTGCACACAAAAAAATGAATGAAGATTATGTACTCTTCGATATGGAGAAAGATTGTTTTACCATCCAAAAAACCATTTCTAATCCTCAACATCATATAGGGTTAAGGTCAAGTTCAAATTTGCACTTGACTCAATGATGTAGATATAGCGTTGAAATAATTCAACATCTTTATTATGCAAGAAAGATTATTGCAACACTAGGTAATTTAGTGTTGGAGACAAGCCTTAAGTAGATGAGAACTTGGAAAAAAATTATATTGCACTTTTCTTTTAAATTTTTGTTGGATAGATTTTAAAGTAGGAGACATTGGTTTTAATTATAAGCATTATTTTCATAACCTTGAAACTCTGATGAGGGTGCAAAATGTCTATTGAATGACTTTACCGAGAACTATAGCATGGAAACAAACCTTTTTCTCAACTACTTCAAAAAAAGAAGTTGCTTGAGTACATTTTCAATGCATAGTATTGGAAATTCCCTCATTATGGTACTATATATTGACTTTTCAAAAGAAGAGGATGCTTGATCCATGGATCACCTTTGTAGTATATTTTGGCCATTTCTTGCTATTTATTCTTGATGTGAATTTTAGAAATAAAAGTGATTTGTTTTGAATTAGAGTCCAACTAAAAAAAATGAAGTTAATGAAATGAAGCTTATCAAGTGTAGTTTCTAATGATACTTTAATTGAGAGTTTTGAAAAAAATTTATATCAATAGTTTATAACAATATGAACTTTAGGTCTAAAACCTCCATTTGTTGACTTCTAATTTTATAGTGATATGATAATTTTGGTTTATACCATGATGTTAAACTCTATTAATAGTATACATCTATGGTGAAATTTTTTAGATTTTTTGAATATATTCTATATTTGATATGAATTTTCTTCATTTTTTTCTTGAAGACTTTTTAATAATTTCAAAAAATTTTACTAAAATTTCATAATGATATTACTTGTAGTAGGCATTTGAATTCATCTTTGAAGAATAAGTATGAAATTTTTCATTCATATCTAGTTGCAAAATGGCACCAAATAAATTGATGGATAGTGAAGCTTGAAATCAATGGTCATTGGTCCATCTTTCTAAAAAGATGCAACCCACTATGAACAAGGTAGTCACTAGAATGCTCCAATTATTGGACAAATACATGCATCTTTTGTTTCTACAATTAATCCCTAAGCACCCTAGGGTACTAGAAGTGTCTTTGACATAGTTTGAAAGTCTAATTTCAAGTACTATAACTTTTACATCTGATGTCCAAATTTAATAAAACTTGTTGGATAATTTACGTTCTCTCTTCTAGTTTGTGTGGTAAAATTTTCAAATCAATTCAAGAACTAATGATTTTTCAAGAAGCCATTCCAAGTTCATGGGTTCAATTTGAGTTCACCCAATTGCATTTTGATGGTTGCAACTTTGTGAGTTTGTATCTCCCTCATCCAATGTTTGTTTTCAATAATATTTATTGGATTATGTTCCCCTTGAAGTCTGATTATTGTGATAAAATTTTCATGTCAATTCAAGTTGTTTGAATGTTTGGAAGTGATTCAAAATCCAATATTTTGTAGTGAACTTTGGCAATTTGTTTCTTCTTCATATAATGTCCATTTTCAATAATTATTTCAGAAAAGCTGTGAAAGTTGTGCATACAAGTCTTAAGTGGTAAAAATTTCATATCAATTCAAGAAGTTATAAGTGAGTGAGAAGCATTTTAGTAGAAGGAGCGGTCTAACCTTAGATGAGTTATTTGCAACTTTTTCTTACTATTTTTTGACATTTTAAAGCCTTAGATGAGTTATTATTTGGAGCTTTTTTTGACTATTTTTTTTGACATTTCAAAGCCATTTATTCAAACATAATAAATTCATTCAATGATGTTTTTTTTCAMCAATGTGTTTGTACGTTGGTTTTGATGCACTTTATAGTTTAAATTCTTTCCATTTGGGTAGGTTTAGAACTCAAATCTCACCTTCAAATGTATTGCTAGGAAAATTTCAACATAGTTTTTCAACACAAGAACATTATAATTTTGCAATCTATGAGACCAAATGACTACAAACTTGATGCATGCCATCTAAAACATGTATGCTACAAGAGTGCATGGTTGAGATTTCTATACCTATAACACTTCAAAAGCAATGATAATTTCAAACCCAAAAATGGCCTTGGCGTTAAGGGTTGATAGTGAAGTCATCCAATGAACCTTTTAAGTCCACAACATCTTTACAAGGTTAACCTCATATTTTTTACTCCCTCTATATTAAAACAATACAAATGTTCTTTTTATAAAATACAAAAGAAACACCAATATCATTTTGAGATAAAGGGACTATATGATAGATTTGACATCATGTAAATAGAGCATTGAAAGACTTCAAACTTTCAAATTTCTAGCCTTCTTGTAATCAACCATCATAATCTTTCGATCCACAAGAGACACTAAGGTAGTAGGCTCAAAATCCACTTAGGCTCTAAAACTGCACATGCTTGTACATGTTGCTTTTTCATCTTTACAAGACTATACATATAGTGTACATTTGGTAGTTTTAGAGCATGAATAGATTCAACTTCAAAAATTTCTGAAGTAATTCCACAAAGCTCCAAAAAATATGAAATGACTTGGGTTGGATGCCAATTCCAGTTCTCTTTTAAGAAAAATTTACTGAAAATTTCACCTTCCCAAAATTCAGTTTCAGCTCTTAGATGATCGGTTTTTGCCCCCTCCAACCTTTTAGTGATTTCTGTTCCCCATATGATTCATAACACATACAGCTTAAAGGTTACCATTTGAAAAAAGTTGCAACTTATCAAACCCGTGCCTTTTTATTTTATTTGATACAAGCTCCAAGAAGCTCACGAAACGCCTTGGGCATTCAGAGGTTAAAATCCGCTAGCTTCGTGATTTCCCATGCCATCTATATTTTCAGCAGACTACCGTAAAGACGAAAACAGAATGGATTTCCATAAACTGCAGTTGGAGATGTTCAGATAAATAATCACAACTAGATAAAACCGCCAAACTTGCTTATAGATACAAAGCGTAATATTTCAATGAAATTCAAGAAAACCGAAACMGAAAATCTCCGAACAGGGGCGGCGTCCTCAAAATTGACAAACTGGTTCTAGCCTTAAGCTGTTGAGCGAGGCGGAGGGCACTCTCRTCATCCCTGCCCATTCCTGAGACCCTCAGACCAAGACATAGGGATTACATCACTTTCGCCCGAGGATTATATTCCATCCTATAAAGTGAAAATGAAATGGATAACCTGTACATGAMAACCTGAGGAATGGACCTCATGGRCTCAAAAAGGGAAAAAAAGACAGCAGCTACTCATTTCAATAAACATTTCAGATGATGATCCTGGTGAAGCTTGTGTCCGCGATACTCGATACCTGAGTGGCCGACGGTTGAGCCTGTAATTCCTGAGAAATGGGTGACGTAGGGAGTTGGCTTAAAGTCATGGGAACAGAGRCCTGKGTAGCAAGCCGGTCTTTAAGCTTCTGAAGCTCCTCAATTCTCCGTAGCTTGACGTACTCCCTTGCTTCTTCGCACACCAAGGTCTCTTCCGGTAACGTGAACAGGTTCATGATACTCTGCTCTTCCATGATTTTGGCTTTCTTGAAGGTAGCAGCGGCCATGTCCGCAGTGGCCTTGGCTTGAGCCCACAGTGCACTTTCCTTGAGCTTCATAGCTCTTTGCTCCTCCTTGGAGGTTTTCGATCCTTGGGGCCTCTTGAAGCTAGACTCTCCAATATTCAACGTGGGTGCCTCCGTTGGTACGAGCTCTCGTTGACAAGAAGAGTCTTGGTCAACGAGTCTCTTCAGAGGCGTTGTCCTCTTCCCCTCATCAAGCGGCTCAGCCCARTGCGGTATATCTTTCAAAAGAAACCAGCAGTGTATGAAAACAAAGCTCTGATTCTTTGGATGCTTGGACTTGTAAAGCTCCAAAGCTTTCTGCAACACATCATGCGATGAYGTCCCCGATTGRCAAAGCGCGACTGCAACTTTGTAGTTTCCTATGAACTTTGCTACGTCATGCTTAATGACTCCCCATTTCGTTTCCAGAGACCTAGCAGGTCGTTCACCTCCACCCACGGGTCTGTTGTTGTTGTAGTGCTCCCGTACACGTTCCCAAAACGCCGTCAAGCGCTGGCCGTTTCTGGCTGTTGGGTCTTGAGAAACGTGAAGAAAGCTCCGACAAAGCTGCTCTTCTTCTTCAGCAACRAAATTCTTCCCCTTCCTGCTCCTCAGCACCACCGGGTCTGACTCAACCAACGAAGCCATCTAGCCGAAAGCGAGGTGACCAABAGTGTATGCTTGTAGGCTTGTATGCTGCGATCCAAGCTCAAAATGAGAATCTGCAGCTCACAAGTCCGTCGTAAGTAACACAAACAAATTTGCTTCTTGAACTAGACTCTTGTTTATGGAAAACTAATGGTACACAAAGGTGATCCCACTAGGTTMGCTAATTGCTTTGTTCGAAAGAAAAACAACATCTACYGTAAAAGCAGTACGAAACTCAAGTATCAGTAACAATTGCACCAACACTATTAAGCTTCAACTCTTGATGTACTTATCAGCTGCACCTGGGCATGACAATCGCACTGAGCTCTTTCAACCAGACCTGAATGCTTTCCATAATTCTATGATCATGTTAATACCTTCGCCAAGTAGCCCTGGATATTTTGAGACAATTTCCATCTGGCGAGGATCAAAGGAAAACTATTCCCACTTCAGATGAAACAATTAAAGCCCACAAGTRCGTCACTGCATATATTCGTCCAGACTTAAACCTTTAAAGTTTACATGCATTGACTCAGAAAATGAAATTTGCAATATAAAAATTACGTCGGATACCACAGTTCGATAAACCTCTAGGGACAGCTTCTAAAATAGGCTCGAGAGAGAGGTATGCGCAAATAATCAGACAATATGCATTCTCACTCAGTTACAGAGGCTCAAAAGGCTCAAAAACACGAGCACATCATTGGAATTACATCTTGCCGCATGTTGCTGCCTATAAGATAGAAAAACATGCACATACAATGTAGCACTAAGCCTCCGCCGAGCTTAAATAATGCGAAAGAATAGAAGTTCGCACCAGTCAAACACTCCTCACTCAACTAACAAAGCTTARCCACGGTTCCAAAACTAGGCAATTCGCAGCAATTTTAAGAATTCAAAAATTTGAGTAAGCTAGGGTAGAAGGACACGAGAACCTACTAGAAAATTCGGTAAAATGAACACCATGTAACATCCAACATTAGAGACATATCGCACCCAAGAATTYAGAGTAAATCTAAGGAAASCCAGTTTTTCTGACTAAATCATCAGTCATAACGATGAAACAATCGACAGAGCACAGAAATCGCAAGTAAGCCGTTCATTCCGCATTTTAAACATAAGCCTGACTTCTCCCAAAGARACAAACAAAAAGGAGCAGTTCGTGTCCATAAGTTGAAACACCAAAAGAACCTCGAAAAAGAGGAAGAAACGAAAGCGAAGAAAACCTCAGGAAACTACGGGGCCCGGCACACACASGTTTCCGGAAGCGAGAAAAACGCARAACTCCAACAGAAGCACTAAAACCGCAGAAATCATGACGTGAGGGCCTCGAAGATACAATTTACCTTACATCCTGGCAACACGAACCCCTGACGTTTGCCGCTCCGGTACCAAGCTCTCAAACCCCAGAGCCCCACTGCAAATGACCCGGCTCTGCTCTCACGCCAAGCCCTAAAAAAATCGAGAGAGACGAAGTGAGACTTGTCTTTCCCGCATGAACTCGCGGTCCTCAACCGGGTAATAGAAAAATACACGGCATATGCCCGGACCTGGGCGTGATACCTGGGCGCTCAAGTGGAACTCGTGGTCGTCGACTTGCATTAGGGGCTGTCACACCCATTTCGTTGCTCGCCCATTCCTCGCCCATTCTTCGAAGAATGGAGACGTTGAGGCTCCCCCATTGGCTTCCTGTTGGCTCCGTGGGCAAAATATGCTTGTTTTGCTAAGTCTTCTCCATGTCCATTATTCTCCTCCGCAGCTGAATAATAGGGGTTGTCACACCTCCTCCAAGAAACAAATTTTTGTGAAGTTGGAGAAATTCGAGGGAGAAAAGAGGAGTCAATGGTGAGCCCTTCCGAGTGAAGGAGGTGCGACACCCCTTTTTGATGTTTGGAGTGATTCTCAAGGAATTTCTTCCCTACTAAGTTGGTAGGAAGCTCCGCAACTTGTGTTTGGTCAACCAAACTAGAGAGTTCCTCAAGAATTTTTTCCTCGAGAACGTTTCTTCAAGTTCGGAGGAGAAGAAACAACATCTTCATTTCTCAAGGACATCGAGTTGCGTGTGCCATGAACTGCCAACCAAGAGTGGCCATGCGTACATTCTTGGAGAATTGTTGTGGTGCTGAAGGTGGTGTGACAACCCCTAATGGACCTGAAGGAGATTTCCTCATAGAGGTATATTCTCTTAAGCCAACTGAAAGTTAATGGGGAGCTGCTACGTCCATATGGAAATTCATTATTTTTTCTCACCCTTTGGGCAACACAAAAGGGGTGTCACACCTTCAACTAAAATTGCTCCCCATTGGTTCCTATTTCTCACACCAACTTATTTTTCTTCATAGTAGTTTGCTTGGTGAAAGAGGTGTGACTATCCCTATTATTAACACTCTTTAAGACAAACAAATGTGATAATAAGAAAGTTGACAAATGATATAAGGGTTTTAGGTTATTATATAACAACAATTTTGTACAATATCATATATATGCATTATATGTCATGTTAATTTACTAAAGTTGCACTAATTGTAATATGCTTTTATAAAAATTACTTGAAATATCTCGAAATTATACTAATTTCAGTAAGATAGAAGACTATAGTGAATTCTCTAAATTTATGAGTGGAAAATTAATAAATATATCAAATTTCTACTTTTGGATTGAGGGGATATAATTTTTATATCATTGCTTGTTTGACCTTGTAGGCGTTGTGTGGGACCAAAGCCATGAAGTTTCTAATGTATATCAATTCTTGATAGTTAGGTTGAGAATTGAAGTAGAAGGTACTCAAACTGCTAGAATTCAAATTGTATCTTCTACTTGAAAGTCAATGACATGATGGTTGTAATATCTTTGATGGGCATTGCTTAAATTGGTATAATTAAAGAGATGTTTTGTACTCCCTATATTTTATTTGTTTGTGACAATACATCAATTAAAAACCTCCACGGAAAAAATTGATAAGGTTTTGTTCCATCCTTTCAATTGGTATTAAGAATATGGAGAAAATTTTGAATACAAAATGTTAAACTAGCAAAATAGAGTCTAACTTGGTCCTTAACATGAATAGATTATCTAAATATGCCAAATACCTAGAGTGGTTGAAGTTCTTTCTACACTCCTTCAACTTATTGCAACATGTTCCATAAGACATTGTCTTGTGTGGATGAAAAATGAAAAATATGGATGAGGGATGGATGAAAAGGTGCAATGTTTGATTATGRGGCCAACTTTCAATTGGTGATTATTTTATATAATGTACCCTACGCTAAGACTTAGTTCAATAAAAAACAATTCAAATTATAATTCAAATATGGCATCTGATGATATTTTCAAAAATTATAACTTGGCAAAATCAAAAAGTGTAGAAATGTAGAAAATATCAATGAATATAATCTTATTACACAAAAAGATCACGAAGCTCAAGATGCGAGTATCGGTAAAACCTTGAAGATTGACAAAGCTTTGAATATTGCTAAAGATTGTAAAACATTCCGAACTTTGTAAAACAAACTTCCAAAAATTCTAAATCTAGCTAAAAAGAAATGATTTCATATATGCCCTAGCAAATCTGACTCCACCGTACGGTATCCGGGAAATGAACAGAACATTTCCTGGCAGTGGTTGATGTCTGGACCAGCTGAAAATATCCGGACATCAAACAGATACCATGCATACCCGGCACTGTATATTTACCCTGCATCGCAGAATAGAAAAGAAAATGATAACTGGGCATAAACCGCACAATATACCGGGTACCTACACAGGCGCACCCGTATATCCGGACCTGGCCATGTATTGCTTGGGCGAAAGCCGGGTTAGGGCAGGTTCGTAGTGCATCGGAAAAGTTCAGAGAGACGAAGGCGTCGACGCCATAGCCAGAGCTCAAGAGCTCTTGCAACACCGGTAGCCAGTGTCGGCTGGTGCTGTCGTCCCTTCGCACGAGGCGAGGGTGACTGTGGGAATTCATTTCTGTAAAGAATTGGAGAATGGTGAGGTTCTAACTCTTTTATTCTCGATTCGGAGAGAGGTCCAAGGGCTTCAAACCCTAGCGATGGATCGGGATGCGAATGGCGAGGAGGACCTGAGGGAGCCGGAGGTGGAAGTGGAGGATCARGTGGATGATGGAGGAGGTCCCGTGGAGGAAGACGAGGAGGAGGATGCCAGCGAGGAGGAGAGCGTGACCTTGATCAAGAGCATGACGGAGAAACTGGCCACGGAGGCGGTGAATGTGCGAGTACACGACATTGAGATTAAAGGGAATGTGAAGACGAAGGATAGTGTGATTGAGGCCCAGCTGAAGGAGCTCCGGGAAGTGTCCACGATGCAGGATCTGCTCCAAGAGTCTGTTCGTGCGAATTCGCGACTAAGAGCTCTTGGGATTTTCGATAAATGTGTCATCACATTGGATGCTGGACCTGAGGAGCTTCCTGGCACGGTAATTGTTATTATCTTGTTTCGTAATCGTGAATTGATTGTGCGGATCCGCTGATTAGACCTCTGCGATTATCAGCTTATCTTTGGCGCTTGCGTTGTCTCCACGAGCTCAAATGCTGGATTAATTCTCGTTATTCGTACTAGCGGTATCCGTATTGGAAGCTGTCTGTCCTCTCGTGTCTGTGCAACAGATCACTACTACTCCCATTGCAGTGACAGCTGTGAGACTTAATTCGTCACTTGAATTTGAGAGACTATTTTGAGCTTCCATCAAGGTCTCATTAGTAGGTCTTTTCTCTATTTCCAATTTGTATACACCAGCAGATGCGACCGACGATTAGATTTTTTAGATGATCTCTTGCCTTGCAAGTAGTTCATGAGAGAGTGTTATACGGCTCGTCTCATCAGAGGCCGATTGCGCTCTTTGAGTAACGATTTTAGGAACCGTATTCTGAACGTGGAGTTCTTGAATTCGTCAAGGTAATGCAGGCTCGATACATCGTTGTCCTAGCACGGATGTTCAATTAATGGGTTGCTAATGCACGCTATGTTTGCTCAGGCTAACGTGATCGTGGAAGTAGAAGAGGTGAAGCGACCTGTCGCTGGTGACCTCGGAGTGTTCTCCAAACCCGAGGTAAGCGGTTCGTCACGGTGTAATTGAAAGTTGCCTGCAGGTGAGCACTTCGGTTGTGCCTTGATGTCACTGTTATTTCTATAATGCTAGGCTTTGTATGAAGCATTTTCATGTTTACTTGACCTTCTTTGTTAGTTTTAGCTTCAGGGAGAGTTCCTCGATGTCGAGTATTTCCTGATTCGACCTCCTTTAAGTAACAGTTACTGCGAGTACACCGCGAATGTGATCGAGGAAGGTTTCCAGTTTCAGCAAGTTGTAGTTTCCGTTGGTAGACTGTTGAGAAATATTGTATAGAAATTGGCAGGGTTCAGGGTTTTAGTGTCACATCACGTGGTCCATGTCCTCATCCCTCTTCTTCCTGCGCTTACGCCCTTCCTGCAGTCTTATGTTCGTGTTACAAGKTTTTTTTCTCTTGCTGAACCGAGAAGATTGTCTATAACCTCGAGTTTGGATTGGTTTCTGTGGGGTGTTTACATGTCGCCATGTCTAAAGGTACATTTTGGGGTTGGTGTGTGTGTAGACAAAAGCATGGACCCTGGAAGGGACGATTAAGTACAAGAATCTTGTTGGCTATGCTGAAACTTTTGATGCAACGGGATGTTATGGCTTGGACACTACTTCTGAACTCAGTGCTGGTGTCACGTATCCAAGGTTCAAAGGGCTTCCCGCCTCTTTGGCAACCCGGGTTACCCTCCTAACACAGGATTGGCAACGCTATTCGTCCTATAGGGAGCGTCTGTCGGGATTCTCTGTAGGCTTGATTGGCGATAATCAGCACGACATCTCCTACAACCTCACCTGGCGTGACCTTAGGGATCCCTCACGTTGTGCCTCTAAATCAGTTCGAAGACAACTTGGTCATAGTCTCCTCTCTGCTGTTAAGTACACCTACAAGAGAGATGATAGAGACTCTGCATTTCGACCTCGGCGGGGTATTGCTTTTATCTCAACAACGCAGATTGCAGGGCTAGGACCTGATAGCAGGCTTCTACGTTTTGCACGTCAGGTGACTGCTTTACTTCCAATTTTTATTTTCTTAATGGGATGTATATCTGCTTGATAAGGCTTATCATGAGGCAATGGCTGCTGGGGCGTGATATCGATATCGTGCGATTTATGGTCCTCATATTGCACCCTATTTGTCATTGTGGGTCCAGTTTGGTGAGCCTGCTTATATTTATCAACCTTGTGAACTTGCACAGGAGGTGGAGGCGAGGTTGGCAATCCCTTTGGGATTTGCAAATGCAGCACTGAATTTTGGAGTGGCTGGGGGTGTCATAGTGCCTTGGGGACCAGGATATAAAACGAGACCAACTCCTATAAGTGACCGTTTTTATATGGGAGGTCATTCATCGCTACTTGGTGAATTGAAAGGTCCATCTGCTCTGTTGGGTTTTCGCACTAGAGGTGTTGGTCCCAGTGAGCTTCGCAGACCTGCTCCGCAAACAGAGAAGGGGGATGCTGAAGCGGTTGCCGTTGTAAAGAAGGACACTTTAGGTGGCGATTTAGCAGTTTCTGGTTTCGCAGATTTTTCGTTTGATTTGCCACTACGATTTTTCAAGGAGTACGGAATACATKCTCACTCATTTGTTTGCGCTGGCAACCTACTTCCTTTGACGGGGGAGAAGACCGGTCCCTGGTCGCTGAAGAACTTCTTATCTGGGTTCCGCGTCTCTACAGGCGCTGGAATTGTGATTCCTACTAAATTGTTTCGACTTGAGGTTCGATTCCCATCATTAAATCTGATTTCCAGTGGTTTTTAAGTGGTTTTCTCATTTATAACGCTTCTAGTTGTTCAAGACAGCGTAATGGTCGTTGGATTCCCAGTTTTCAAAGATCCATCATTACCAAAGTCTCGTTCCTGTCTTGGGATATCAATCATTTCGTCTGGTTAGCTTCTGCTAAATTCGATGATTGTCTGCAGGTGAACTATTGTTACTTGTTGCGACACCAGGATAGCGATCGTATCAAGCGAGGTGTGCAGATAAGCTTGAATTCACCGCATTGACCTACTCACAAACCCAGCCATAATAACTTCGGGGTCTGGGGATGAGGTTATAGACTAATTGAGCAGTTTTGAACATTTTGCCGGATCGCACATTGTTAGGTACCGCTTCAATGTAACATGATGACTTGAATCGCCTTTTTGCTGTTCCCTTTTTCATGAGGAAGCTTTAAGTTGGGCTTTCAAGCTACCCAGATTCACATGAGGTGCTTCTTTGATTTATAGTAGTCTCATTTAGATCACACGATCACATTACTATTAGTTTGTCTCAATATGATGATGTGAGAGACTTGTCTGATTCATGAGTAAGCTTGCTCGTGTAGCAAACAGCTTGCTTTTGATTATCCAAGTCAAAGGTTTCCCATACTGCTACAGACAATATTCTTTGTTCAATCCTTCATCAAATGTTAAGGATCTGCAGTTGGCTACTGGTTCACCAGTAAAAATAATTCCATACAAGAATTCTATTCATCTCTTTGCTCCTTTCTTTGAATCAATACTACGTCTCTCGATTTGCTCAGTGTGGAACTGACTCTAAACTCATGCTAAGTAAGGTAACACCTCCTAAATCATCCGAATTAGAGTTTGAGCCCAACTTTAAAAGTTTTGGTTGGGTCTTGTTGGAAGTCTAATACCATTCTAGATTCTCTTAGCGTGCTTTTTTTGGGGCACATTATGAATAAACTATAATTCTTTAAAGTGTTGAAAATAGGTGTACTGAAAATCAAGCCTAGGTCCTCATGAAATCAAGTTGTACATTTTTAGGTGAGAATTTGAAGAGATTGGTTTTACAAACAAGTGACAATTAATTGCTATTTACTTTGTATATAGAAGACCAATTTTGCACCTTTTCTAATAGAATGCAAAAAGACATTGAAGTATGTTAAAGTATGTAGAAGTATGTAGTTTTCTATATTAACCCTATGAAAGTGCAAATAGGATAGGAGATATAGATCTAAAGCATTTACAGAAAAATAAATTGAAAGACAAAGACATTGAAATATTATAGGAGATATATTGATATAGATCTAGAACATTTGTAGAAAAATAAATTATGACTTCAAAAGAATTTAGGTTTAAAATATTTATTTTTCCCAATTTTCTTTTCCTCCCCACTTCCACATGAACTAAGGTAGTGTGCTCACAAAAACATCTGTTAAGAGCTGGTCGGCCTTTTTGATGGGTTTCAAATGCATGGAAGTATTTTTTTTTTTTTTTTTTTCACTTGAAGACAAATTGATGTGGAATTTAACACAAGTGTCTTCATATTTTGTTTGAGTATTTATAAGTTACTTAATATGAATTTAAAAAAAATTATGACGTACGGACATCTTCTTGATTGTAGCCCTTGCAAAACTCACACATATTTGAAAATAAATATTGCTATATAAAAAAAAAACAAGAAGAGATGGCTTACTCTTAATTGTAACCCTTACAAAATTCACACATATTTTGAAAAGAAAATATGGCTACATCAAAAACAAACACCACAACATGCAAAAAGTAATAGGGAAGGTTTCAAAAGGGACCCTTACTAGAACTTAAATGGATGCTTGAGACAATAATTATTTTAGATTTATTAGCCTCTTTAAGAAGATAATTGGGCTACAATTGTCTCTCAAAAAAAATTAATGGGGAAGGTTTCAAAAGAGAACCTTTACTAGAACTTAAATGGATGCTTGAGACAATAATTATTTTAGATTTATTAGCCTCTTTAAGAAGATAATTACTTTAAACGCAGATATCTTGCAATCCACATAGTGAAAAAACCTGAAATGTTTTCCACATCTTTCCAAAGTATTTTAATACAAGATCCTACGGTTACTTTTGTCCAAAAATGTTTTTTTTCTAAAATTTGGTACTTGCATTAGAAATGGCAGTTTTGGAGCGTTTTTGGTGAAAGCATAGTCAAAGACCTTTAGGGGTTAAGAAGTCTTTGGAAATGTTGGAAGGAAGGGTGGAATACCCCTCCCTCTCACCAACTTTCTATTTCTTGTACTGTACCTGGTTGAATGAATGTTTAAGGTGAAAGCACTCAAAAACGTCAATATAAGCAATTCAGCATAGTTGGAGGCACCCTAACCCCTAGAATTAGTATTTTGTAGTATTACCAAGTGAAAATCATGAATATTAAAAAAAATTAAATTTTTCGGATGTCGTATGTAATTTCTATGATTTTTCAAAGTGCACACTCCCTAGACCACTGAAACTATTCCATAGGTGGACCTAAATTTGAAATCTTCGAAAACCAGTAGTGAGCATATGAGAGTTAAGTATGTGTCCTTCAAATGAGAGTTAAATATGTGTCCTTAAAATGCTTAAATTTGAAAATGTTCAAAATGTATGCCAAGGTTGTTGGATAGAGAGGATTTCACTCTATCTGAAGAGCAGGTTCTTCAATGCTTGGAATGAAGATGTAAACAATTCAAAACTCCTTGCTGCAAAAAAGATCTGAGTGTGAAGTAGAAGGAAGGCCTCCATTTAGGATTAGTTAGCCTTGGTTTGGTTATTTAGTTCATCCGTTGGCTAATTGTTGGGTGGTGTTGATGTTGTCCTATTCTTCTGACCTTTGGAATGAGATGTTTTATCTTTGTGCAAAAACAAAAAACAAAATTCCGATTTATTTTGTAGTTTGACATAGATTATTAGCTTGTTCATCTTATGCTACATGTCAATTTCCAAAGGCTATTAACCCCTAAGCGCTCAAGCGACCATACTAAGAAGAGGATTGCACACTCATATAATTCAAAACCTTGCTCAAAAATCATGAAACTAATCAAATGTTGAATAATCAATAAGCAGATTAGAACATTCATCTCCTACCAGCTGACTTTCATTCAAAAACATGCACAGAAACGATGGATGAATGTATCCGTCGTTCTCGAGCGGTCAAGCCCCACTCAGGCAACGAAAGGATCAACTGCCCTACACCACCAGAACCGAATCCGGTACCCCCATGAACCCCAAACCCTAAAACCCTGTCTTCTCCCTCACCAATTCAAAACTCCCAATCGCCATAGCCATCAATCCCCCTCTTCGCACCATGTAAACCTTCCTCCTCCATCACCATTGCAACCTACAGTCACTATGGACCTAAGAGCATCTTCAATTCACTCTCTCTCGTTCAGAATCGCCTTCAATCCAAGCCATATCCCAAACAGTGAGACGTTGCATAGCCCCGCGAGCCGAGTGCATTTCCCCGTTTGCGAATTGACATCCGAATTGACGCCCAAGGAGCTCCACCACAAGCGGAAGAAGGAGGAATGGAAGAAGCTGCGTCGTGCTAGGAGGCTGGAGAAGCTGGCGGAGCAGGCCAAGGTGGAAGATGCCAAAGCGAGATTGCAGACGGAGCGGCGCAGGAAGGACGGATTGTGTAGCTTTGAGAAGTACAAGCTGTCGAAGGACCACGGCGTGAACGTGGTCGCGGAATGGAAGGCGGGAGTGAAGGGGAAAAGCTCGCTGATGAGTAAGTTCGAGGAGGAGTTTGCAATCAGGGTTAGGAATGCGGTGAAAACGGTGCGACGGGAGAGTAGTGAATTAGTCGAGGAGAGTGAGACGACGAGGCTGAGAGAGGATTCACATTCGGTGTTGGTGGAAGAGGAGGAGGAGGAGGTGTCGGATGAGTGGCTTCTGGCTTATGCACAGAATTCGAATTTTTGGGGGAATCAGGTTGGGGAATCGGGAGCTGCTGCCGAGGATGGTTTAAGTGAGGTGAGTTTGGGATCCAATCTCGAAGTCAGCGGAAGGATTGATAGAAGGAAGCTTCTGAGTCACAGAAAAGAGGAAGATCTGGACACGGCGGATTTCAGTGGCAATGGGACAGGAAAATCTGCATCTGCATTTAAATCTGTTTTCGTTGAAACTGCGCCTGGGGTATGATAATTGCGCAATTACTTCTGAATTTGGATTGCGAATTTCAAGGGGATGATGATTATCGACCTTCTTATTATGGTTTTACTTTAGGTGTGGGGTTTAGGGTTTTAGAGGGGCTGGTGATTGCCAACCCTCTTCTTGTGCACTCTCACAAAATAGGTGTGGACGTAACATTTGCAGTTTGAACTGAAGTGGCGTTGTTTTATTGAGCAGGGTGAGCGCGTGGATACTAATACAGCAGCGAATTCTTTTAGTAGGTCACAATTGCATTTCATCGAACATTCTTTTAGTAATCGAATTCCCTCAAGCGGTATCGATATCAATGTAGGTAGTAGAGATATGACGGATGCGTACGATAAAGCATACGATGAAGAGGCGTCTTTGGGTTCGCTTGCACCGATGGATTGGCGTGTCAATCCCAAAACCCCGAGACAGAAAGACAGAACGGTGGGTCATCAAATCGTGAATAGAAGAAAAGGGGAGCCATTRTCTGTGTTGCTGGATGAGAAATTGGATGAGGTCTCTTCTGAGACTCATGGTATTCTCGAAGCGTTGTACGAGGACGTGAGTAGTGAGGTTCAGCGGAAAKCAGTCGACGAGAGGGAGCAGCTGGAATGGCTGGTTGAAGAGTACGTCTCAGACCTAACATTTTTGTTATGCAGTGCTTTGATTGTTTTGTTATTTTGTAGGCGTTGCTCTCTTGACTTAGGTGCTAGATAATTGCTTACTTGTTAGTCATTTGGCCACTTTAGCCTTCAGAAGTCGAAGCAACAATCTTGATATAAAAAGATTAGAATATGAATCAAACAGCATGTGCAACGAAGTGTGACATATCAAGTTTTAATAGGCTGGTGCGTTTATGACGTTATGACGCATTTGATGTACTTCTGTCCAGTCCACCTTAATGAGGTACACGGTTTAGTTTATTGAGTGTTGCCATTTAAACCAAGTTACTTTAGGTTATAAATTTTACTGAAAACTCATTTTAAAAAATATGAAGATATTTTTTTCATTACTAGTCAAGTTGGAGGACTTCTACAAATTTAGCCAGTAGATAATTATGTCTTCAGTAAGAAGCGATAGGCTAACCTAACTTGGTTTCGGTTTGGCGACACTTATAGAATAAAATGTGGACCTTGAAATCTTGGTATCTTATACTTCCACGTAAGAGCCATGTAAGCGCCACAGCAAATCATATGAGCACCACCCGTTCATGCTCATTGGTGTTATTGGACTATCGTAAATTCGACATTACACGAAAACAACTTATAACAATTAAGAAATCATTTTTCCACCAATCAAGGCTTAAAATTTCTTGTTATCTCAAGGTTATATTTCGTCCTGTGCAATTTAAAGTGGCCCTTAAAAACGATGGATTTGGTGTAGCTGACAGCTAGGGGATTGAAAATTAGGTTAATTCAGGCGGCCAAGAAGCAGAAGTTTTTTCTCTCCCGACTCATGCATGGAGCCCGCTTGAAGTGGACGGATGGCCGCCTGCTGGAGGTTGTGAAAATGCTTGGGGCGCGTCACAACTGAGCGCACATATGAGTCTATGCTGGGTGCTTGCGCTGTCTGTGAGGATTGGGGGTATTTTGAAGTTGTCTTAAAGGAGTTTTACACTCGTGGATTTCAGCTCGATTGTGGGCGCCATGCATGGTTCATTTCGCCTATTGTTAAAGCTGGGCAGGTATGGTCAACTCTGCTGCCAAATCTTGTTACCAGTCTCTGGCTTGACTTATCATTTTGGTTGCTTTTGTTGCTTTCCGTCTAATTTTTCATAAGTGTTTGAGAGATGATTACTGTTAAGTGTTTGGGTGATACGTCTAGACAGTAAATTCTTTTTAAATGGTATGTGACATCATTTTATGGTCGGTGTAGTTCGATCGTTTATTCTTAATTCCTGAAAGGTGTCCGGTTATATCTGAAGAACCTTGTACGCAATTTCTCCTTGCTCAGGAAGGTCCAACAGTCGATATTTTCACAGTAGGGGAATTATATCTAGGTCTTTAAATAGCTTGGATCCATTCTCTCCCCCAAATTGSCAGTCCTATGTTTCTAGAGATCACTAGGAAGGGTAACTTTATGTGCCCAAACTAAGTAGAGATAGAAACCCACTTTGGAAGCTAATAACCAATTATAGTAACTTTCAAAACATAGTTCTACTGTGCAAAATGTAGGGTATGATACATTCTTTCTATCGATACATTTTGTTACCTTGACGCTTCCTGTGATTTATTACAAGTCSTATTGATAYGGAGGCATCCAGGTGGGCACTKTGGGGTGAACCTACTCTTACCTKTMATTTGATGTGTTGTTAATTAATTTCCTATTTACATCAACTTGTAYAGTGGGGCGTATGATACTCTTTCGGAATTGACATTTATTTTTGGCGGGTGCTCTCAGGAAAGGCTACTACAACTGATGACCAGCCGTCTGCAACCTTCAAACTCGCCCCCAAGTACCGACTTGTACAGGATGCTCCTGCCATTGCTATCTAGACACAAACAATACACCCTGGTCCTCAACTATCTCGACGTGATGCTTGACCTCGGTGTGGCTCTCGATACACCAGAGTGGTCTTCCATTGTTGGAAACGCGCTGGAACAGTTGCCTATGATAGATGCCGAGCAATTCCTATGTAAAAAAGTCTCGGATGATAATAATAATAGACTAGTGATGGAGTTGTTGCAGTGCCTTGCTTCCGTTGGGGCCGAGAGAAAAGCCAGGAGGATACTCAGTTTACTAGGCCTGGAAGTGGGTGATGGCGCAGCTCTGGGTGATGCAAGGCTTCTGCCGCAAGAGGACGAAAGCATTATTTTCGGACGTCGAACAAGTAGAGAAGTGAGCTGAGTTTGCATCATCTTCCTACTGCGATTCCGCTGTTGTGAAGGGAGAGACGACAGAGTTCATTTCCAGGTCCGATCTCAAGATGTTGTGCACCTCAGGTTTCGGTTTTCGTTTTTTTGAGGAGCTGCTTCACCAACACTGGGWAAGAAGTCCAGATTTACTTTGTGCACAATCTTGAGCTCATGTCAGGTCCGTGGTGCCAAAATTAAAAGCTACGGGAAGGAAATAGGAACGGACCATTTGACCTAGCACAATGCATGTGAATGTCAGATTTTTTGAGGCTTTAGCTTACTGTTGCCATTTACAATGCAGAAGAGGTGGATTTCTYACATCTGCTAAAGAATGTTATGGCAGCAGGAGAAAGTCTCCTTTGGGCTTCGTACAACCATCGTGGTTGCCGTCATTGATCTCGCATAGCTTCATTCTTATACTTCAGTAATGAAAAGCGATAGTTCTGAAGCTCCTTCAGTTATCGGTTGGAAGAAAATTCATTCGACTGCATTGCGTCGGTGACCAGGTGTTATGTTGATTGCTGAATATTTTTCCTCTTATCTTGAATTTATCATAACGTAACTCAACCCCCTAAAAAGAACATGAACATTTTGCAGATTCGTCCAGAAAAGGAACTCAGATTCTTTTTTTACACAATCTTGAGTTTATTTCAGGTGGGAGGATTCAAAAGTCACAAWATGATGAAGGCCATTCACTGATCGCCATGCGTACTTTAACCAATACAACCGAACTTCAAAATTCTGGACACTCTACGCTCCATTTCATCATTTTTTTTTCCAATTTTGGTTTTCATAAATTAATTCAAAACTTTGAGCAGAAATTACGATGCAACATGGACCACAATACTCATCGTTGAAGAGTAAACAATAATTTATGTATCTGTTTTGAACATACTTATATGTACTTACAATATACGGAGTTATATACCCATACAATAGTATAATTGCTCCCACTCTATGCTCTTGAAGACATTCATAATGCATCTCTTGAGTATTCCTTGGGGTTCAGCGTAGTTGGAGACATAGTTGGAGGCACCTTTTCCTAGAAAAAACATTTTTGCAGTATTAGCAATTGAAAATCGTGAATTTAAGAAGAAAAAATATTAGAATTTTAGACCTAAAAAATGTTGTGCCGCAATCCACGGAGACTCCGTTACCCTATCAAAACCATCTCACCTACACAACCACTGGCTCCCACGGCCATAGACACCCCGCGCACGCCATTAGGACCCCCACCCCCTACCACCAAACCTCGTCAACTACGCCCGCAGACATCGAACTCTCCGTCTCCCCTTCCCCGATCGGGAATCTCCGCAACAGTTGCAATTCCAGATTGCTTGCCCTTCCCCTTCAGATCCCGAAATTTCATCCTCTCATCACTGGACTTTAGGGATTGATTGCCCTTCCTCAAATATAAACTCACAACAGCTCCAGAGCAATTGTTCTTTGCGTATTCGAAGATGGCGTGATATTCTGTACATTGGCGAGATTTCTGAAGAGATTTAGGGATTGGAGATGTGTACGCGGGCATTGCCATGAGGATTGGGTGAAATCGGGGTTTAAGGGTTATAAGGGTTTAGGGGTTTAGTTAGGGTTTCTGATTCTATGGTTTTGAGAATTTAGTGGGAGGGCGATGGGGTGTTCGGCACTTCTTCTTCAGTCTCCCGGCATTTGTTGTGTTGGAGGTTCTTTGGGGGTAGATTGCAGCTCATCTGGGTCTCCCCTGTTTGGAAGGCCTTGGTTACTGCCGGCTCGTTTGAATGCGATTCACATTGATAGGAGATTCGTAGGTATGGGCATCTTCTCGCATTGAATACGAAGTGACTGAATTTTTGGTTTTATACGGAGAGAATTGGCCTCACTCAAACCTCTCAACTGAAATTGCTGTAAAGTTCGAATCACTATTGTTGTTCAGTTTAGTATCGAGCATTTCAAATTATGGCGTTGGTACCAAATCTCGTTTTGGCATTGTCTTCTCCTTCTCCCAACATTGAGTCAAGTGCTCTGTATAACACGCAGCTACGCTACTGGAGACTCTGTGTCCTGCTGCACTATGTAGCAGTGACTAGCTTTGAGTAAGCCCTTACTCAAATTCTTGACATGTAGCTTTTGTCAATGAAAAGCCGCCTCTACTTTGGTCCTGAGCCAAAAAGGGTAGAGAAAATGCTAAAACCTATTGGTGAGCTTTTGGGGAATATTTAGGTACAAATTTTCACAGGAGATGATGGAAAACAGGTGACAACTTTTGACAAAAATTGTGGACTACAAACGTTCTTTTCTGTTACCTTCATATCCTTCGTATATCAAATATGGATGTGCGCGTCATAGGGATAGTATCCTCTACCTTATAGTGCCGATTTCCATTAGTGTTCGTGATTGTGACTTATCCCAATGACACATACTTAGATAGGTAACCTGATTCTCATAGCACTGCAGATGGATGGTGATGCAGTTGATTTCCTCAGTGGAAATAAATTGTCTAATAGGATCACAACATGTGAAATCTGCTTTTATTACACTTGTTTTGAATGTCCTAGATAYCCCTGAATTTAGAAGTATTTGAATTTCATATTGTGGATTTAGAGGGAGATGCAGTCCTTGACTTCAATGAGGTGGAATGACAGTGGCAGCTGTGCGAAATGAGTTTAGAGGGCAAGAGAAGAAGGAAGAGGAGAAGCAGAAGAAGCAGTTGCTGGGAGTAGCGTCTATTTCGTCACTTTCAAGCATCGTATCCAATATGCAGGAGCCTGCTTTCAATGGGACATCACTCAATAGAGATCACCTTGGCTACTACAACAGCTAAACTCTCTTGACATCAAATGGTCTTCTCACTCAAATATTCGATGGTTTCTGGCGCAATCATTCAATGTCATTCCTTTATTTGAAGGGTGTATAATCGTACCCTCCATTTCAAGGTGATATATAAGTAAATAACGAAATGTAGACCACTATTTTAGGGGCAGTAGACAACCCTATATCCATTCAAGGATCAGTAGCCATAGACATTTATCCAAGTCATAAACTAGTAATGAGTCCAACCAAGCGTACAAATTGATGAGTTTCTATTGGAAACAGGAAATCAGGTCTCTTGACAGCTAGAAAACAGCAAGAAAACAGCGTCCAAATTGACTAATTGTGTCCAAATTGACTAACTGTGTCCAAATTGACAGAAAAATGTCTGAATTGACAAAAAAAAATTGACAGAAAATGTCTGAATCAACACGTCTGAATTGACAGTGTTCTCTTGTATATATATTTAATTTTTCAAATGTTAAACGTTAAACGTTAAATTATAATTGTTAATTGCAGAAGCGCAGTTGTATCCTCTGAGCTTAGCAGAACGACAATCTAACCGGTAGACGACATCATGTTGTTGTTCTGCCACAGGATCATCAAGTGAAGCAGTTGGCTCTCATTTACCTAGCTCTCAAAAGGACTCAGAACAGCAACAGCGAATCTCAAGCTACGAAGAAGCTCTCGAGCTCTGTGAACGGAAGCGGAAGCTCAGGTATCCAAACTTCGGCGGACACACATGCCAGAGTTGCTGAACCTGCTGCAGTTGCTCAGGATGTTGAAGCACCGAAGAAGTCTGTTGAAACAGGAAGCAGCAGCAGCAGCAGCAGCAATGGCAAATTCTCCACTGAGGGAAGTCTGTCCAAGATTGATTTCTGGAAGGACTCGGTCATCACCTCTTCTGCTGTTGCTGACAAGTCCAAGCTCGACAGCTTTTTTAATGGTCGTAAGAGAATCCCGGACTCTCCTCCTGAAACTAATCCTTTGAATTCTCCTGAAACTAATCCTTTGAATACTTCTGAAACTAATACGGATTCAGAATCTCAAGTTTTGCCTGAAGCAGAGTATGTACAACAACCTGACTATGATAGTGATAGTTGGCTTCGATGACAGTCGGCTGTATCCATCCTCCTGTTGAGCTTTTTAGTATTTTTTCATTGTCTCTCTACAACCCTCTTGGAGTAAGAGACTTAAGAGATGTATGAAATTGTGGTATCCAATGTGAATGTGACATGTGTTGAGAGCATGTTATGGCGTTTCATTTCAAAGAAAGAATTAGAGGAGTAATGGTCTTGCCTTTTTGAGATTGTGAAGATTAGTAGGAGTATGATTTTTCAAATTTCAATCTATGAGGATTTGGATGGGGGATCGTGTTGAGGATTACTGTATGTAAATGACATAATGAAACTATGCATCTCTTGTTTGAGGTGGGCATTTTTAATTAGGGGGAAACTTTTAATTAGACATTTGTTCACAATTTAAGCATGAGTCTAATGTGTTTGGAATTGTTAGCTTTTGAATAACCGTGATGTAGCTGGGGTTTACGGTATTTTTCAGGGATGTTATGAAATCAAACTTCTTGATTTTTTGAAACATTAGAGTTATTCTAAATATTGCAAATTGTTCTCAATTTGTACTTTGAAATTCTTTTGAATTCTTACTTAACTTGTAATTGTTTGAGAATGACAAGAAAGCATGATTGTATGCAATTTGATCTCATTCACTTTTCTTCCTTGAAAATTAGAGTTTAGGTCCTCACCTTGCAACTCCTCCAACACGTGACCATCCTACTATGGTAGTAAGTCCTGAAAAGAGATCAACTATTCAATTATGTCTCCCGCATGACTTTTTTTTATTGATGGTTTAGCATGCCTTCTTTGACCTTTCACTAACATTTTAGGTATCAATATTTTGACAAGGTCAAAAAGAGTACTCATACTTTAAAGATGTCCATTATCATAAGGAAAGATTACTCAAGACCAAGCATGTTTCCAAGAATATTTTGTAGAAAGTCCAAAGAATGAAGGCTTGTTTCATGACTTTCAAATTCCAAGCATGTTTCCAAGAATATTTTGTACAAAGTCCAAAGAATGAAGGCTTGTTGCACAACTTCAAATTGAGGACATTGCCTTGAAATTAGGTCACAATTTTAAGAAATCTACCATTTCACCTTTGACCTCTTATATTTTTGCATATTGTACTCAATTAGGAATCTTGAATTTCATCCAACTTAATTATCAATCTATCCTTTTAAAATTAAGGAATGAGAGCTCTATAACATACAATAGGGTTAGTCACACCTCCTCCAAGAAGCAAAATTCTACGAAGGAGAAATTGGCAAGAGAAAATAAGAGCCAATGGTGAGCCACTCAAACATACAATAGGGTTAGTCACACCTCCTAGAAGCAAAATTCTATGANCACTCAAACATACAATAGGGTTAGTCACACCTCCTAGAAGCAAAATTCTATGAAGGAGAAATTGGCAAGAGAAAATAAGAGCCAATGGTGAGCCATTCAGTGTGAAGGAAGTGTGACACATTTTCACTATTTGGAGCAATTTTCAAGGAATTTTGGACATGCAAAGTTGGATGGGACACACATTTTCGCTATTTGGAGCAATTTTCAAGGACTTCTGAACATGCAAAGTTGGATGGGAGCTCTGCAAGTCACGCACAACCAACCAAAAATTTCTGAGGGACATGCACAACCAACCACATGCACAACCAACCAAATTGAAAAAATCCTTGAGAAATTTCTGAGGGACATGCACAACCAACCAAATTGAAAAAGTCCTCGAGAAATTTCCGAGGAAACTGATTTCTTCACCTCTGGAGGAAAAAAAAAGGGCACTCTCAATTCTCAGGGAATTCTAAACCAAAAGCCACGGACAGCCAACCACAACACAGCTAGCTGCCCATCTCAATTCTCCAAGAATTGAACTCAGGTTGAAGGCGTGAATGCCCTTTATAATGGTCATCGTCAGACAACTTCACTCGGTTTGAGGTGATACACAAGAGTCAAACTACAGTTGTTGGTGGAGAAAGTATTTCTAATTAATGAAATGGAAGTCACATATTACATCTCCTGGAAGACTCAGCATCAATGGCTTTCAAGAGCCATAGTTTACATTCTTTTTGCGTAATCCTATCACTTGATACACCATCTAACAAAAAATGCGTTGCGATGATCATGAAATTTCCTTTACATTCACAGTTGCAGCCTTCAAGAACTTGAAAAAGAGAACTCAATAACAACACTAATATACAATTTCACAGAAATATGTGCAGAGAATAACCCTTGTTGTGCTTCCCACAAGAGTCACCTCCCGCCATGGAGGATTGATTTGCACCTTGCAGCCTACGTCTATTTCAAGCTCTGCAGCAACTTTGGAGTTGAAGATCACTTGCACCTGGTCCACAATCGAAGATGGCAATGCAGGTTCCATCCATTTGGAAGGTGCCTGTAAAACTTGGCACTTGCACGTTGTCAGCCGGCCCTCTAGAGATTTCTTCATGACCTGCACCTACATACCACAGAGCGATAAAATTTCTGAACTTTTGAAAAAATCAATTAGTGGCTGTACCAACAAAACCAATAGAAAAATTCTGAAAAACGAAGGCAAACACGACACTTTCTTTAAGGGTTAGTTTTTTCAAGATCTTTCTAATTTAAAAATCCCAATTCACGAGGCGGGTTCACGAGGTAGAGGATACTAAAATTGGCTAATTGGCTATGACCACTATGGAAATGGGGTTGTCTACAAGTGGTCTACCTTCCACTTTGAAATCCATCATAAAAAAGTGACAAAAAACTTGATCTAAACTGAGTTTTGTACTCTTCTACCCGAAGTGAACTCTCTGTAGTTTAATGCTGACAGCACAATCCTACAGTGGTTGCAATATTTGAATAGATGCAGATAGTATCCTCTACCTTACGTCTCAAGACTTGTTGGTTTGATATAAGCACCTACAAAGCAAGCTCTAATAAGCTCAAATAGACAAGCCCTAGACTTCTCCATACACCCAGAAAATCACCTCAAGATCATTGCAGAACCAGCGAAAGAAAAAAAAAATAAGTCTACCTGTATAGACTCGAGGGATGTATCAAGAGGCAGTCCTTTAGAAATTTCTGCACATTGTTGTTTCTCCAGTTGAATAATCCTTTGTAAGCGAGTAGAATAGTCTTGATCTACAGGAAATTGTACAGAAGGCAATGGAGTGCAATCAAAAGAGGGAGCTGCCATCAGAGCTTCCTGAAACTGCTCTGAGATTCTCGGCAACGAGTGCGGCTTGGTGACGGCTGGAGGAGAAATATGAGTCCCCGTCTGAACATTGTCGTAGGCTTCGATATCATCCTCTCTGAATGCAAACTTGAGCTCGAGATTTGACTCAATTGGTCCTGCACCAAAAMATAACGCGTTCACATTAGTACACACAAAAAAAACCTGGCAATACATATAGCCAACTTGATGATGAGTCAGGTATTCCTTAATATTGTAGCCAGTTCTTTTCAACTGAGCATGTCAACACAGTCACATTGAGCCTGTGGTGTCAATCATCACAGCATAAAAGGGATAGTTGTGACAAGGTACTTGAGTTACGGTATAAGGATACTTAAACCATTTCCAATAGGGACCTAATCCCATCTCCGTCTTCTCTTAAAACTGACCCCTGTTACCACTAGCAACTCATCTATACAGACTCTTGGTTGGAGATATTAGCAAAATGGTGTAAGCACGACCTGGCTAAATGACTACTGCCAATGAAATTTGAATGAAATTGGGTTATTTACTGTCACTTGTAGTGGTTCACAACCTCTCACTTTGAAATTGCATAAGAAATTCATATATAGTGATTCAAGTACCCAAAGTGGCCTCTCCACAGTTCTGTACTGAGCTTAAAACGCTTCATGCGTCAAAAAAAATATTATCCTCTGACTTGGGTTCGAAAAGTTGAAGTAACTAAATGCTTTTTAGAGTGGGGAGAAACAAAATCATCGTAGCCAGTCAATTTACAGAAAGATATCGTCGTAATATGTACTTTTGCCTTTCTGCCTCACTTTCGATTTCTCCTGGATTGAAGCTGGACTCTCCTCTTGCAGAAGCTCGTGCAATCTTTGCCCCATAGGCAACACGACCTTGGCTGAGCTTTTCGTCCAATCCTCGTGATCGCTAGTATCACTCTCCACTGTCTCAGATTCATCATTCCGCAGGGCTTCGGCTCCACCTTCATTCACACACACGGTGTACTATTGTGAGTGAACACCAAACTCCAGCAGAGGATACTAAACCCCGTTCACACCTGATGATCCCATCTTCTATTGACTGTCAGTAGTTTGGTTGATTGGGAAAGAAGGTATGTACACCTATAATCAACACTTCCCTAAACGTGACACCTACATTTGAACCCAAAAAAATCACAAAAAAATAGATATTGATGACACAAATCAAAACATGAGAGTGTACAAGAGCTTAGTGTTGATTTTTGGTACACATAGATAACAATACTTTCAAAATTCATAACTTATTTCTCTAGTGTCCAAATAATGCATGCTACAGTGCATTGGAATCATTTGTTAGTTGCCATAAAAAAGTTTATTTTAAATACTAATAAGTATGCTTAGCTGTAATTAGTAACGAATAGAGGAGCGCATATCTTACCAGAAATTACAACTTTCACATACGGTTTCAAAAACCGCATTCATTAGTTTCTTTGATTTTCTGACAAGCATACAAAAAACTTGACCATTATAATAGCAGAAACTCTGCTCACTCAACACTCAACTTGTCGGTAGTTTCCTTAAAGAAAAATACTGAGGTTCAAGTGACTTCTTCCATCAAACTTTCAAAAGGGTATATCCATTCAAAGAGTTCTGTAAAGTAAAACATGGCCTTTTTAAACAGACCTGCAACGTTGCTGTTCTGCTGAACCCCTTCCTCCACATCATGAGAAGACGATCCCTTGTTCTTCGACCCTGATTCTTCCAGAAGGTCCTGGAGCCGTTGTGCCATACTTGGGGTTGGGGGAGAAATGCTAATCCCCAATCCCAATCGCTGAGCAGGCAGCTTGCTGGTGGGCGATGGAGACCGCTCATCCTGCTCAATGAGCTCTTGGAATCGGTTGGCGAGGGGGATGGGCTCCGCGTGCTTGTTGTGAGGGTAACGGGGCGTTCTCGGAACAGTCCGGAATTTCAACTTGCGAGAATTCGACATGGTTGCTGATGGGAACCCTAAAYCCTAAACCCTGAAATGCTTAATCTCCTCGTACATGTGAACGAAGAAGAGACTTGTGTAAACTCCTTCCGATGTAGAATGAATTGAATTCAACGCGGTGGAGTAGCCGCAAGCTTGTGGAAAGAAAATGAGATTGAGGTAAAATCAAGTGAGAGATTTTCAAAGGAGAGATTCTCGAGTGGCCTTTGAAAAAAAGAAAATGAGATTGAGGTAAAATTGTACAAGAACAAGCTCCCCAATCACACACTCTCTAATTGCACATTCCTCAAATCAGGTCTCTTGTCCAGTTGTCAACTCATGTGAGTGCATTTAAGTTGGCTACACCCAAAAGCGCCACAATAGTTACTATTATTAGGCTGTTCACAGGACGTTAAATCCTCCATTCGAAGGTGGGCTCACAGGTGGGCCCAGACGATGTGGCCCCCGGGCCCGACTACGGGTCCTGGTGCCCACCCCCAATGGACCAGCCCTCACCCCGATGTAGCTCGACCCGCCCGAAATCGGGACGGGGCCAGGGTCCTGCCCGACATGCCCGGCTCCGTTCAACGCCAACGCGACGACCACGCCCCCGACGGACGCCCGAGACCACCGACGGACGCGGACCTGCGGCCAGCCACGGAGGGTCGAACACCCACGGGAACCCCAAAGCCGCAGCCGCGAACCATGCAACGACCTGCAAGCAGAACAACTTCTCGTGGAAGGTTGTATTCGGACGAGGGTTTTCATGAAGCAAGCAGGACATACTGGAGTTCGAGGTGCGGAAGCTTTGCTGCCGTCTTTCCTTTCGAGCTCTATCTACTATTGGTGCGCATTCAGGGTTTTAGGCCTTCTAGGGCTTCCGGCAAGCACGGCTTGCGGGTTCAATTTGTGGTAATCAAAGTAAAACAAACTAAAACATTTGCAACAAAGGAAACCGCACTAAAATTTTATGCTTGAACAGAAAAGATCGTTGGACTAAATCGGAGGAAGGAGCGGCACTAGGCGTTTGAAATGGCATTGGGATTCGTGCACAGGACAGGTCATTGTCCGCACCACGGCCAAGTGCTAGTGACGGCTAGGGTTCTGGCGCATGGCTTGTTCTGTCCGAGGACTCGAGGAGTAGCTCTAAGGCTTAACAATTTTCATGACTTCTGACTACATGGTTAAAAATTTATTGCAATATATGTACTTTTATTTGATCTCCGGGCAGTCCGGGGAGGTTTGAAAAATGAACTTTTTTCATAATTAGGAATTTGAAAATCATTATCTACAACCATAAGTACATGAGCAGCTTCGAATTACTCCATTTTGATCAAGGAGTAAAAAATTATGGAGATTTTTTTCTTGCGGCCTATCATGGAATCTCTATACTAAAATGAACTTTGAACTCCTTTATTTAACTCATTTTCCAATAGTATTGAGGAAAAATAAAAATATTGGGTGTGCATTGTTTATTAAAACATTTCAACCATTGGGATTGGCAATTTTCAATTTCATAAATAAATTGCTAAGAACTTAGTATTGTGAATCATTCTCTACTTCTCTCTACTTACTACTTTTTGTATACATGTTTTACAATTCCAAATAAATTGAAAATTTTCAAGAGTGTTGCCAACTTGACCTAAAAAATGAATCCGAAGAGTAACAACCATTTCGGACATCTTTTCATACAAATGTGGCCTTTTGAAGTGCAGTTGCTAAGATTTTTGCAGGGCTAAAAAAATGATTTCTGTCACTTTAAACGCAAATACCTTGCAATCCACATTGTGAAAGAATCTGAAATTTTTTCCACATCTTGCGTTTAGATTTCTAATACAAGATCCTACGGTTACTTTTGTCCAAAAATGTTTCCTTTCCAAAATTTGGTACTTGCACTGCAAATGGCAGTTTCAAAGCGTTTTTAGGGTTTAGCATAGTCAAAGTCCTTTAGGGGTTAAACCTAAAAATATTGCTAGAGTGATAATTAGTTTCGCAAAACCGACTTCAAATAATGCATAGCATTGTATAACTTATGCTAGGAGACATTGATTGAGAAAAGTACATTTTCAAAACGCTGGTGTGATTTTCACCCATGACGAGTATTGAAACAAAATTATGTCAAAAACTAATATAACACGAGCATGTTTGAAATGCAATGGCGTATCTTTCTGAGTGCAGGTTCGAGGTAACAAAGAACCCTTTCATACATTCAGCATTCTGAAGCTTCTATCGCACTGCACCCACTCTCCACTGTTTTATGAGCTTTGATATCAAATATCCAAGAACATCACTAGTACTCTTGTACATATAAGCTTCTTCCATCGCCCGCAATGGAGCCCTTGCACAGTAAAATATCTAGACACTCAAGCAGGGAGCGATCAAAACAATCGATCGTCAGAAGACTGAACACCAAAACCCTTAGAATTGCAAATCTCTGAAACTCTGTGATCATGAATTACCTCACACTCTACACAAGATCGTTTCTATCGTGAAGGCGGATACGAATGTTGTCAGAACTAAATTCGTAACGCGTCAACATGCTGACTATGATCAACTGAGGCCACACACTACAATTCAAGAATTCCAATGGAGGCGTTTCTAAGTATAAAGCCATTCACAAAGCAATTTGGCTGTTCGAAGTCCAATCATGTAGCTCACGGCATGAGCTACATGAACTCATGGTGCGCCTGAAGTTGTGTAACCAGCAGCCACCGTGACAATAGTAATTGAATGATGGCATACTGCACATTCAACAATTGGAGCGACTGGTTGTGTCACTGCATGGTTTCCTCGAACACAATTAGTGACATTGAATGAGGTGTGTACACAACACTGATTAAACGTCATGGTCAAACTGTTCATTAAAAGTTTGGGTGTAGTTAAATCGCTTTCACTTTCTTGTCTAATCTCCCTGATTATGTGAACTATCATTATTGAGGGCCGGATTTCAATAGGTGCGGCAAAATTGAACTTCTACACTTAATTTTTGAGAGACTGTCCATTACATTGAGGTCTGTGATTTTCAAAACACTCTACTTGAAACTTGGGGTCGGAGTCCATGGCTTGTGCAATGGACGGCAACAGTCCTGGTTCACAACAAGCATACACATACCAACAACATGAATGAGGAAAGAACGAAAGCTACATTGTGCGAAAGATCATGGACCTATTGAAATAATGTATGCATGTTTCAGCAAATACATAGTGTATGTATTGAATGTCTACCAAGTTCGTTAGTTTTTCACATGGATTTAAAATGTTACGTATTTATGGTATGACAAGTACTAAGACTCTGCACAGTATATTCTTGAAACTTCAATAAACAATCTTAGAAGTTAAGACACTTTCCGGGTTAGCATTATACATGAACTTGGTACAAGAAAGAAATGTTAAAAAAAAATGTCTAAAAATACAGCATATAACAATTGGGCTGATGCCTTTCATCAAGCTATATGAAATACAACCTTCAACAATAAGGCCGAAGATTTTGGCATCCAACCAAGCCATGTTGTGTAATTGACCTAACAAGCTTTTGGATTGTTAAAAATTTAGGTTCGTTACAATTGGTTTCTTCATGAAGTGGGGCGACATCTCAGGCCTGTACCTCCAATGTAAACGAACCTCTGAACTAAAACAATAAAGACATGTACAAAATTAAAAAAAAACGACATAAAAACTGTTTCAATTTTGCACAAAGAAAGTGAAGAGGTTTAGGTTCTTTACCGGATATCTCAACATCCAAGACACTGTAAAAGATGTTCATCAATTTGTTAGTCCTCTTTTCCACTACACCCAATTCTCTGCAATAGTGCACAGCATCTCTCAAAGTGAGATACTAGTCCATGTGGGCCAATTAATACGAAGCTACTAAAAAAAAGGGTTTTGAAATTCCTAATAGAAACACTTAACATGAAAACAGTAAGTCAAACATCACACATGTCAGATGAAACTTAACAGTGGAAATAGGCAATCACTGTGAATTTCATTGTACTCTGTAACTAAGGTATCATTGAATCCATAACCATTTGCAAAACAAGCTTTTAAGAACGTATCAAAAAGAGCCCACTTAAGTTCAGTAGGCAACATATCACATTTGTGTCCGACATTTTGCTGCTTGGCTTCTTCTTGTGCTAGTTGGTCTTTCCCAGTGAGGGTTCGGCGTGCACATAGATATTACCTACTGGCCCACTACATGACCCAGTAGTCCGAGTAGGTTCGCTCTGCATTGCTCAATTGGTTCAACTGAGTTGTATAGTGTGGGGAAGTACACCCACCCGAAGTTAATGAGGTCTTGCACCAGCACCGTGAGACGGCATGACACGTCCTATGCTGTCCCAATACTCTTCAGAATCTCTTGTGTGAGTCCGTGAATGCTCTGCGCTATGGCGCCCATAGAACCATGGGTCTGCCAAATTAAAAGCTTTATTGCCCTCAAAATGTGAGGGCAATCCCGTTCCACATATATGTGTCCTACGGGTTGCTCCGCTTCTAGAAGAGCAAGGACCTCATCCAATTCTGCCGTTGTATGTGCCCACGGAGGCGAGGACATGCCTCCGGGCGGCGTTGTCTTCATCAACCAGTAAAGCGGCGACCACTTCCAGCGCTCATGCTCCTTGGCGAGGCTCTTTGCCGTGTCAAACCGATGAAGAGTTTTGTGAATGTAAGTCGTGCGCATCGTCTCCAACGCCCCATTAGCCAAAGTTTTCTCAAGTTCGAACTTGTCCAGGTTGATCCTGCACGCAAGGTACAATTTAATGTCATGCAGTTCCCTCGAAACGGCCGCCTGCATGTTACCATCTAGAAATTGCTTTGGGTCGAACGCCCTCACAGCTCTTCGCACTTCTTTCATGACGTCTGCCGTTCTCTCGCTAGCCTGTGCATCTTGTAGAAGTGAGGTCACGTATAATTGTCATCCAAAACAGTAAACCATGTTCTGCATCCTGTGATGTACAAGGTTGCACAAGATTTTTTTGTACTGAACGACAGACATGAATGCAGGACATCAGTATGCGCAAAATGGACACTAGAAAAGTGGTGGCCCGCTCACTACTTCATCTTCTTGGCTCGATAACCACATTCCAAACACCTCGTACAGTCGATTGACGAGGATCCCTTTGTTGTGAAGGCGCAGAAGCTCCTTGACTGCCATGTCCGGTTCCTGCATGAAGTCTTCGCCGATGATCTTGAATCCATTGTCCAACAAGGCAACAACAATAGAGCCACTCCGTTCAACTTAACCGTTACTGGCTTCGGGCGGAGCTGCAAGTCACTTTGCAGCTGGAATGTCGCCGCTTTTTTCCGGCTTCCGCTTCTACCGCGCTTCTTGACAATGGTGCGTCTTGCGGTACAGTCGACGTTCTTGCCCTCAATGTTGTCAGTGGTTGTACCCCGTCCTGTTCCGTATTGGGCTGCCTCTTCGGTTGCTCACCATTGTCTCGGCCTTGCCTGGACACCTTGAAGCATTCCGGAGCAATACGAGGGTTCTTGCTTTTGTCTGTCGGTGTTTCTTCTCCGTTGCCAATTTTAGAGTAGTTGCCCTGGTCCTTCACTGTGTCCCTCGCCAAGGTCGGACTATTGTCGTTCTCTGGTTCCGAGGTGCACTCCCCGTAATCACGCCCGTGATAAGCAGCTATGATTGGCCGTTTTGCAGTTTCGGACCTCAATGACTCCTGCACGGCGAGCCCCTTGTGCAAAATCAGCATTCCATGATTTTTTGAGGACATATGTAAGGTAGGAATTGCTTCTAATCCGCCAGCAAGACCATGTGCTTTCTTTTTGGCAGTGTCCTTGGCAGAAGCAGCAGGTCTTCGGGGAACCTGTACTATAGGACCGCTTGTTTCCGCGGTGGTCCTAGCACGCTTTGCTCCCATCTTCCTCTCCGCTTCCTTTGCGCGTCGCTTGGAGAACCCTAAAACCAATAAAGACAGCCCGTTGTTCAACACAATCCGCTGCAACTCATCCGTCTAACTTTGTTTCCACGTTGGATACATCTTGAGGAACTTCCCTCCTGGGGCAGCTAGGCACTCCCCGGTTATTCGATGCCAGGACAGGCGGTTCTTGTCCTTGCAAGACTGCTGGCAGTGAACATAGATGAATGGTGCCCTACCCGACCCGGGCTTGCCCTTTTCCTTCGGCCTGCTGTGGACGTGCGCCTCAATTGCTAGCTGCTCATACTCAGGCTCGGTGAACAAGCACTTCACGAGATGGCGGACTTGCATCATGGACGACTTGTAAATGTGGAGGTTGCCTTTGTCTCCACCCTTGTGCTGGATGCAAGAAACACGGCAGCAGCGTTAGTGAAACGAAGATTTTAGCGTGGTCTTATTTGTGAGGAATAATGTGCACGACCCTAAACCCTAAACCGCAGGATCCAAACATATACATGAGACATCCCTTCACGAAGTACCCTGAACACAGTGAACAGCAAGACACCGCCAACTGAGTTGTTCTGTTCCTGTAAGGCAGGAAGTTCACAGTTCACAGTTCTGCTTTAATTCAGAGAAGTGGGGTCCAACATGCACTTGAAAGCAGCAACGCAGGCAAGGAGGAATTAGACCCTAATACCGGAGTGCATACACATGCACTAACATGCGCTTGAGCACAGGACAAGATTGAGAATGGGAGGGGCGTAAAATTACCTCATCAACGAATCTATTTGGATGGAAATGGAGGAGCGAGCGGAAGGTCTTGCTTTCCAACCAGTGCTTCATCTCAGGGTCGTCGTACACATAAAACCACCTGGAATTCCCGTCCGTGAGCAACAGGTTGTCGAGGTAAGTCTGCTACCCCCCACCGTTCTTATCCTTCTTCGGTCGGACAGTCTTCCCTGAGGCGGATTTGTGCACCTTTGTATCCTGTGCCTCGTCGACGAAGTCATCACTCGCGTCCCTATTGGTGGTGCCGCCGCTGCCATTTTTGCTGTCGTGGCCGAGTTCTTCTTGATCGTCGGTGTCCGAGCTCGACATGACGCTGAGTTGATGGAGCATTGGAGCAAGACCAGGTGAACCCTGAACCACACTAAACCCTGACAAGGTTGAAGCCAGCAGTCACATTGTGCTGCAGGAGGTGCACCCTGAACCCTACAAGTGCAGCCTCAAACCTGAACCATACAAGTGCAGCCTCAAACCTGAACCATGGACCGTGTCATACATTGTGTACAGCCGCTCGCAATGCGGAGAAAGTGCAAGTCAAGACAAGAACCAACATATTCTAGTATCCCCAGCCACGCAGAGTAGATCCTAAACACAGCCGAACGAAACCTTGAACATATGGGAAGCTTGCTGCGTGAATCGACAACGAACAACATCAATAGAGAAGCAGGCCCTAAACCTCAATACGCGGAAGCCGTAGCAATCCACCCACGCAGCCGAAGTTATTGTCCTGCCAACCTTCACCCGCTAGTTTGAGCACACACTGCGGTTGGCAACGACGCACCTTGAAACAAAAAAGGCAACAGTCCTTGCCGCAAACCCTAAAAGAGGTTCACTCCAAACGCACAGCACAATAGGTGAGCTCCACAGAATAGACAGCAACAAAGCTTCCGAACTTGTGGAAGCCAACTCACCCGCTACTTCAACGCCGCAGGACCCTGTGAGCAGCAGATCGGTTTTTAGGTTGCAGAGTGCAAGAAAGCAACTAACAGAAAAAGGAGCACACACCTGAAGCTGCAGAGCGCACACTAAGACCCTAACCGACGCTCATTAAAACAAACAAGCAAGCAGCCTTTGCCGAGAAATCGAGAAGTGACTCACCTTGAACGCGCAGCACAAGAAAAGCGCCTCACCTCGAAAGCGTAGCTCAAGGACAAAGGCGACCTCCAAGGACAATACATCAAGAAAGGTTTTGAACTTGTGGAAGCAAACTCACTCGCTACTTCGATGCCGCAAGACCTTGTGGTGGCGCAGCGTGGAGACATTGCACACTGAATGAACTCGCAAGTTATGCCTGCCGGAAGCCCTAGAAGGCCTACAACCCTGAATGCGTTGTCGTGTCACTTTGCATTGTTTATAGGAAGTGTTGTAAACTACACTAAAACATACATACATGCTCACAAGCAAATCCACACTACAACAAGGCATTGAATGAACAACCATCCAATAAATAAACATCCAAAACTCTCCCAAATGCTTCCTACTTTATCTCGATAGGACTAGTCTTGCAGAAGTTGAAGTAGACAAGGAGAAACCTCAGATTTAGTAAATTGGCAACACCACCATCATCTACAAACAACCTTCAAGGTATACCATCTCCTAAACTTCATGAAACCTTCACACATAAGACTTGAAGAGAATGAGAAGCAAAGGGGGGCAACCTAGGATTACAACCACCCCAAAGGCACCCCAAAATAGCTCCGTTCACACCTCTTACAGTCTTAAAACACTAYTTTAGCCCCCAATGGCCAATATATGGCCATTTTGGCTACACTATGCCTACAACTAATTCCTATACAATCTTACAGAGCCAACTAGCTACCCGTTACTAAATAACGTGACAGCTATCGTGTCACTCTCACTCGTTTATAGAAAGTGTCGTAAACTACACTAAAACATACATACATRCTCATAAGCAAATCCACACTACAACAAGGCATTGAATGAACAACCATCCAATTGCCCCCCTAGTTGAGTAAAGCGCCCTCGCAACTCAGCTAGCAACAAAACTTTAATGAAATAAACTCTATTAAACTCACTGTACAATGAACATGTTGAAGAAGATAGTTGATAGGCCTCCATCCATTTGTAGTCTTGAATCAATCATAAGTGAAAGGGTAAGTTGGGTGCAAGCGAGCCCCATCCTCAATCGCTTCCAACATTCTAGTTGGACTCCCCAAAATCTTCATCCAAGCTTCAATATCAAGAACCACCACTCATACTCCAAGATAAAATGTCAAAAGTGACAATATGTCCCGTCAATAAGAAAAATCATCAATAACCACTTGAAAAAGTAATACCTACTGATCACTTTCTACAACGACGACAAGTCCAGCCTCCAGTAGGAAGAGCAATCAAGGATGGTCGAAGACATGCCATGTGTCAACCTCGCTGACACAAATCACATAACAACATAGTTGCAGCACCCTTGCTCACTCCACATACAAAACATTTGTATCCAAATGGAACTACCGCCAACTCTGGATCCACAGTCCCTTCAATTGGCAAATGACAAGGAGCGCAATTTTTGGTGTTGTCTCTACACTCTTGTCCATCTTTTCCGTCCAAAAGAAGAACTCCACTAGGCAAAATGGCCTTGACTCTCAAAATGGTCCGTCCTACTCGAACATCCAAGGTTGTTAGTGCCTCACGTTGCAAATACACGTAATCTCCAACCTTGAACCGTCGAAATTGAGGCCTATAAGCCCCACTTCTAATGCACGCATATCTTAAAGTATCTCTATGTTGCGCTATTGCCAAGTTCTCCATAGACATTGGCATGGCCTTTTGAAAATACTCAGCCCGATCCCGTAGCACCTCTGCCCAAACTCCAGGGTCATCCAAGTCTACTACTGGATCCAATTTCTCCTTCAATGCCGACAGTAACGTTGGCTCTCTGCCATACAATAACTGATAAGGGCTATAAGATGCAAGAGATGCTTGTCGACTAAAACGATAGTCCATTGCTATCCAAGGCAACTTCAAATCCCAATCACAATGATTGCTTGCCAACAACCTGTACTTGCGCAAACCACGCTTGATTGTCTGAACCACCCTCTCTGTTAATCCATCAGCCTCTGGGTGGTTCCTTGATGTTGTACAGTGATCAATCAGAGCTTTAGTGCAAAGCTCTTCAAATGCCCCAGAAAACTCTCTTCCTTGGTTTGTCAACACCTCAACTGGAACTCCAAATCTAGCCAACACGCGGTCAAGGAATGCCGATGCTGCCAACTCCGCGGAATTTTGTGGTAGTGCCACCAACTCAATCCACTTGCTAAAATGTTCTACCATCACAAGTACATACTTGGCCCCTCGAGATGTAGTCATCAATGGCCCAGCAAAATCAAGACTCCACCTATAGCCCAATCCCATGATTGGTAAAGGCCGTAGTTGGGGAGTTAGAGTGTTGAAGCTTAATCTAACTCGATCACAAACTTCACACCTCCTCACATAGGTTGCTACCTCTTGTTGCATGCCCATCCACCAATATAATCCATGTAACATAGAATATGTACGTCGTACACCAAAATGACCCAACTCTTCGTGAACTTGTCGTATCAATTGAAGACGTTGGTCTGGTCTGGGAACAACCCTCCGTGTTCCATCTGACCACCTACGAAATACAAAGCCACCTTCCCAATGAAACCTGGCCAAACGATGGGCTACACGATCTTTTTCTTGAGATGTGATATCAGGTAGAAACTCCCCATGTTGAAGACGATATAGAACCCCTTCGTCTTTCCACACATCAGTAGTAACTTTAGGTCCTCTTTCATCCAAGTCTTCATCAACATCCAATTGAGTTTCTCCTAAATCTTGGCTAGATCTTCCCTCCATCCATGCCAAATAAGATGAAGCATGCCAGTCTGGCACCGCCTCTTAATCACATGTACCATGCCATCGCACACTAGTCAAATCCTCTTCTGAAAGACTTGGATTGCGGCTCAAGCCATCAGCATCCAAGTTTTGCAATTCAGCCTTGTGAACTACTTCAAAATCGTACTCTTACAGTAGTAAAGCCCACCTAGCAAGCTTTCTTGTGAGTTTATCAGACTCCATCAATCATTTCAAAGGTTGGTGATCAGTCACAAGCGTAAAACTTTGGCCATAAAGATATGGACGGAAATGAGCAACCGCCCACACTACTGCTAAGCATTCTTCCTCATAAGATGAATACTTGGCCTCTGCATCATTATTGCTTCGTGAAGCATATGCAATGACATACTCCTTGCCATCATCATCTTTTTGAGTCAATACGGCACCAATCCCCAACATACTCCAATATGTGTGGAGTTGAAAAGGGCGTCGAGCATCAGGCCTCCTCAACACTGGTGCTGAACCAAGTGCTCCCTTCAAAGCCTCAAATGCCTTTTCTTGATCAGGACCCCATATCCATTCTTGATCAACTCGAGTCAATCGAGTCAATGGTTTAGCCAAGAGACTAAATCCCCGAACAAATCGTCGATAGTAGTTTGCTAGTCCCATGAAGGCTCTCAACYTTGACACATCTTTAGGAATTGGAATCCTTCTCAAAGCTTCCACCTTCGCCTCTTGTACTCCCAACCCTCTTGGTGTAATCATATGTCCCAAATAAGGCAGCTGATCATGGAAGAATTTACACTTCTTATGATGTAGACGAAGACCCCAAGTTTGCAGCCTTTCAAAGACTTGCTGCAAGTGTTGTACATGCTCCTCYRGTGTATCACTAAAGATAATGACGTCATYTATATAACACCGAGCAAATGRCAAYCCYTYCAAGACTTGATCCATAACACGTTGAAATTCTGCTGGAGCATTTTTCAAGCCAAAAGGTAAGAATTTCCAATGGAAAAGCATATCTCTTCCATCCTCATCTACTCCCCAAAATGCCATCTTTACCCTGTCTTCTAGTCTTAATGACAATTGATGATATCCTGATCTCAAATCCAATGTACTAAAGACTCTTGCTTTTCCAATTGCATCAAATAACTCTTCAGGTGTTGGCATTGGATATCGATCTGATTTTGTTTTCTTGTTAACAGGACGGTAATCTCCACACATTCGCTTTTCCGTCCAATTTCCTAGAACATCTTTCTTTGTTGACATCACCGTGGCACATGCATACTCTCCATCTAAGAGTTCTATCAATCTAGCGTCCAAAAGTTCTTTGCACCTCAATTTGACCCCGTCTCTTTTTGAAAGGCTTAGCCTATACGGACGTCTAAACATTGGATGATCATCTTCTAGTTGAATTCTTACAGGCTTGCCTTTATAACCTTCCAAGTCAGTGGGCTTAAAAGCAAAACAAGCCCTATATGAGCGAATAAATGCTCGCACTTTTCGTGCCTCTGCACCAGTGAGTCCCATAGCTATGTCCATCTCCCAATCTTTGTCAATTAGCAAGAATACTTCTTCCTCTTGAGACTTCTTTAGTGGTGCTAGCACTACCTTTGGTTGCTAGTTGGAAGAGTTTGCATCATAGTCCTTGTCCAAGACAATAGATGCATCTTCATCCTCTTTTGGTCCAACTAAACCAACTCCACGAACATCATTAATCACATTATCTGTAGAGTGAGATGATGTATGGATATACGGATTCTCTCTAGTGAGAAATACCTTCTTAAACTTCTCCTTGGCATCTTCCATACCCAAGTCCTGGGCTAATGCTGCCAATACACATTGTCCTCGCAAATCATCCGCGACAAGCCACTCCACCGCATACTGAGCTCTTCTTTTGTCAAAAACTTGGTCCCAAATTTGCTCACTATTATGCCATGTTTTGGAATTAGGAGTAGGCATCTTCTCTACCACTAGGGGCACAATAATCTCTGCCCCCTGGCCTGAAGCATTTGTCCCCAGATTGTTTTCAAGGCCAAATTTCTTGTGCCGTTGAGCTGCCAAACAGATTCCAAAGAACCAAACCATAGCTGTCAAATCCATGGCTTATCCAAGGCAATGGTGTCGTTGAGACTCTGTCAAACCAGGCCCACAAGTGGTACCGGTATGAAAACCCATAGCACGCTCCCGTTCATTAGTACATGGCTCCTCCAATCTCATAGAGGTGTTGTTAAACACCAAGCCCGATCCACCATTGCAAAAAGCAAAAGACCGAGGATAGCTCATCAATGTAAGAAACGCCAATCGAGGCATCCCTACACGTTTGATTATAGCCAATGGTGGTTGATCTTCTTGCACCACTGCTTGGGCAAACCGCCCCTCCTCTAAAATGTCATTAAGTTGTCGTCCTACTGGACAATGAATGCAATGTAATGCCGTTGAAATCCCTTGTTTGGGAGCCAAATTGGTCCACTTCCACCGTAAGCGATGGGCATAAGAACCAAGAGCTGCAGCATCTACTGTAATTGGCTCTCCAAGGTGCTGACACACCACCTTTCCATCTTCGTGAACTCGGGCTTCAACATCTCCTAATGGAGGCACATTCTCAAGAACATAAGCCACACTTGTAGCCTGCCTATGTTGCCACCAATGCAACAACCGCAAGAGCTCCCAAAATAAATTCGAGCGTGAGTCTTGGAGTCCTCAGCGATAACCAGCTCAAGAATGCCCCTGGCAAGGCCATCCAGCAACCACAAGGTCCACGCTGCCCAACCTTAGAAGATCTTCTTCTCCAATCAAGGCAATGTCTTAAGGAACTCGAGACATACAACCTTGAATAGCGCTTGCAGGTAGTTGCTTTGGATATTGCCTCTTCAACTGCTCTAAATGATGTTTTGCAGCTTTGCTCACTACAATGTTGTTGTCGACATATGTATAACTCCGTATTGACAACCCTGCCTCCAAAACTGCAACTAGACCAGTACCAAGTCCAGCAAATAGTTCCATAAGAACTAGGCTTTCAAGATCATCATGAAGATAGACAAGTTTTTGTAGATGTGGCAACGTGGATTGTGGCTGCCAGAGATGTTGCTCTACTCTGTCTACCAACTTTTGGCATTTTTCAGCCAAGTCTTTTGGTGAAATCCATGGTGGTAAAGGGTCCTTGGGATGTCTTACAAACATGTTCAATTTTTCATGTGTTTGCAAATCCAACTGTAGAGGTGAGTCTATAGCAGACATGTTGCCCTCGAGTAGCAAATTTCTAGTTGCAAACCATTCTGCAACACATCCATATACTGCCGCCAAGCCTTCAACCACGCCAGCAGAAGCACCAAAGATGACAGGGATATCCTCCTTTCGTCCATCACCTTGTGACCATCCTGGTCGAAACCACGCTTCTTCAGTCCACGAATCATGACCAAAACCAATGGAATACAAAGCCTATTGCCCCAATAGAATGTCATAGCCAGTAGCACTTGTAACCACACACCTCACAAAAATATGAGTATATGCATCAGTGCCCATTTTGAACTGAAGTCGTAGTGGCTCTTTAGTCAATCCCGTAGGTTGCTCTGTGCCCCCAAGTGATGTTGCTATAGTGAAAGGGCATGGATCCAAATCACTAGGAAGAAGTCCCAAACTTTGAGCTAGAAGTTTTTCTAACATTACTGGTTGAGCACCAGTATCAAGTAGCACCTTTTGTGGAAACACTTGAGATGTATCACCTCGAGCCACTGAAAAGACATGGCCGGAATTGGCCAAACGTACTACTCCTGGCTTAACTTGCAAACGCTCACAAGTTGTTCGAGCTAGTATTGTTGCCAAATAGCTTGTAGCAATCTCAACATCACTTCCAACAACTTATCCCCTTGAATTCAAGCTGCTATCAAACTCTGCTTCTGAAAGGGATTCCTTCGACTAGCTTTTCCAACATCGTAAGGCATCTGTTGCTACCTTAGCAGCATCTTTCCTTGTGCCTTCTTCACCATCAACCAAAGAGGGTTCCTCCATCTCCTTCATGGCCACATTAGCAGGCATTTGGACTGTGCCTTGCATCATCTTCCTTGCCATATGATATATTGCAGCTCCATCAAAGTTCTCACTTTGCAATTGGATCCCCGAGAATAATGGAACCTCTAAAAGCTTGAAAGCCAAACTCTTCACCATGTCTCCTTCTTTAGGTGAATTTTTTTCATTTGAAACTGTTGAGGATAATGGATATCATGGATTGGTCACTACATCCAGGGTTGTCCCCATCCAACGTCTCGGGAGAAATTGCGTCCCAAAATCAGACGTCCGGACGTCTGGACGTTCAAATGGGCGGGATGCTCACGTCCGGCGGACGTGTGACACGGACGGCTAAAAAAAAAAAAAAAAAAAAAAAAAAATTGACGGACGAACGGACAGGTGGACAGGGGGACAAGCGGACAGGTAGTCGGGCGGACGCGCAACGTGGACGGCCAGTAGAAAAAAAAAAAAAAAAAATTTTGACGGACGGGCGGATAGGCGGACGGGCGGACAGCCAGCAGAAAAAAAAAAAAAAAAAAAAAAAAAAAGTCTTTTTCTTTTACGGACGGGAGGTTGTGGAAAATAAAAAAGTGATGTGTGTAAGAGGTCATGAAATTTAATAATCTTTCACACTTTAAAATGATCTTTAAATTTAAGTTTTGGGAGTATTCAAAGTAAAAGAAGAAAACTAAAAGTAATTCATTTTGGGGCCCCAAGTGCTACATTTGGGGTCCCGAGTGTCTCAATTGGGGCCCCAAGTGCTAAATTTGGGGTCCCCAAGATCTCAACTGGGGCCCCAAGTGCTAAACCTGGAACCCGCGCCTTGATGTACTCTATACTCATCCCCCACTGCCATCGCGACCTAATTCGACTGGGAGCTATTTCGTGCTCTCCCCCGTCCTCTCTTCCCACACTCCTCCAACATTGAGAGAAAAGTATGAACAACTCTCTATTCTAAAATTCCTCATGCATTGCTCTATGATAATGTATGTGGTAATGTATGGAGTATGTGGAGTGCGTAACATGGTTTAGGGTTTATATTTGTAAAGAAAAAAGGTTACTTATTATGAAAAAAAAAAAAAAAAAAAAAAAATTTTTTTTTTTTGCGGACATTGTCGCGGACGGCAGACGGCTCCGATGGACGGGGCGGACGGCTCCGACGGACCCCCGTACGCACGGACGGCCTCGCCTGTTCGAATGTCAGGGGACGTCCAGGGGGCTGCGGACGCTGAATGTCCGGACGTCCAGACAACCCTGACTACATCGGCTAAGCCAAATATCAATGGCAATCTTGATTGCCCAATGCTATCAGAAGGCCCTTTGTGGCGCACATGAGGCCCACTTTGTGTGGCTGTGTTTTCTTCCATCATAGGTATAGTTGGCAAAGAGTTAGCTTGTGATCTAGTAGCTACTGCTGCAAACACCTCACCAAGTGCACCGTACTCAAATCTATCGGACCCAAGATTTGAACTAGAAGGTGTTGGTGTAATCTTCGTTGTTGTTGCAACAAGCAATGCTAAGGTATTTTGCAACTCTCCCATACGTGCCTCAAGATTATTGCCCCCAGAATTTGAGCCACCTCCTTGAGCAACTTGTGGGGTGAATGATTGGGGCCTCAGTTGCGGGTTCTTCACCCAACACTTGTCCTCTGTGTGACCAACTCGGCTACAAGGTGCATAAGTACACTTTGGAGGTGTACCTCCAACTTGTGCCTTTTTTTGTTGCCCCTTGTTTGCGGTAGGTGCATTGCCCTTGTTGGTAGTTGATTGCCCACCACTTTTGCCCTCAGATGATATATTTGTAGGACAATCTCTCTTTCCGTGGCCTAACAABCCACAATTCCAACACCGCATGCAAGGGTTGGCTGGTATCTCTACTTCAGCAGCCATAGCAACCTGCTTGGAGGCCTTAGGCGTCCCTTGGCTCTTGCTAAAACCACCAACAATAGCCTTAGATTGGCTTGTTGTTGAAGTCATGATAGATGACAATCTTCCAGCTTCCTCCACACACAGCCTTCGGTCCAACTACTCTACAACAGCAAAGGCCTGAGCTAAAGTCGCCCGACCTCCATATAACAACAACATGTAAGGGTGTGCCATGTCACGGATCTTTTTATCTTATTTGCCCATGTAAAGCTCCACCAATTGGCACTCCGTGAATGCATCTCCACTTTCACGAGCAAACTTGGACAATCTTGCATACATGATGCGGGGAGTATCTCCAGTTTCTTTCTTGAAGTCTTAGATGTGGCGCATGCGATCTCGATGAATGCCACCAAATTCCATCTCCAAGTGTTCAAAAAACATTTGGAGAGGATCAAACTGAGGAGGGGGACCTATTGTGGCTATTGCCTCAGTTGAAGCTCGAGACAATCGAGAGATGAATGTAGCTGCGGTCCCATCAGTGCCACTTGTTGCAGCTCTTGAACGCAACCGTGTAGCACGTGCTGCATTAGGGCCCGAGGTAGCTTCCTCACCCTGCTCATCATCTCCATCACCCGTCCTAGAGGCCACAATTGTTNCCTATTGTGGCTATTGCCTCAGTTGAAGCTCGAGACAATCGAGAGATGAATGTAGCTGCGGTCCCATCAGTGCCACTTGTTGCAGCTCTTGAACGCAACCGTGTAGCACGTGCTGCATTAGGGCCCGAGGTAGCTTCCTCACCCTGCTCATCATCTCCATCACCCGTCCTAGAGGCCACAATTGTTCGAATTGCAGCTCCCTCCTTCAATGCGGTGACTAATTCCACCCTTCGAGCCCAATAGTCTTCTACCTCCTCCAATTCAACTCTATGATCCTCAAACCAAGAATCATAGGCTTGCAGTGCCTCAAACTCTAGATGAGAGGGTAATTGCTCAAAAGCCCACCAATCATTGAACAGCGCATTGCACTGTCTTTGTGTCCGCTGCCAGGATCGAAACTTGGTCTTCCAATCGTTGAAGGCCACACCCTCAACTCTCCCTGAGTAATGGTCACGAACCATAGATCCACCACTATGGTCCTCCATGATGCCAAAGGCACTGTCCCCCATGTTTTGGGTGGATCAATACTATCAAATAGAAAGGTTGGCTCTTCTTCACCCTCAACACCACGAATATCAACATTTTCCACTATGTCGTAGTCACGGGTACGTGTTTGTACCATAAATGAACCTCAGACGTCGAATCTTCTACACCACCGTTGAACTGCTTCTCGTTGGCCTATCCTATTGCGGCTCTAGATTGCTTCAAGTCACAAGGTAGGGATAAGAAACCACGGGATATGGGACGGGTAGAACTGACAGTATACCACGAAATACCGTCAGGAAAATGGATCCTAAATTTCAAATTTACAGTCTGCTGGTCATTACTCCAGCCTCACTATAAAAACAAGCAAGTCTTGACCATGTGGGTCATCACTCCCACTTCATTACCACGATAAGAAACGGAGCTGAGCAATGGTGTTACCCATGCCGCCCGCAACAACAATAGTTCACAAAGCAGAAAATGAAGCCTTCAAAATAGGCTAGGGCATCCCAAGTTCAAGTAATGAGTCTGAAGTAAACCGGAATCCTTCAAAACCCTTCTAAATGGCTTTTTTCTAAACTTCCCAAACTAAAATCAGCCCCTCATATACTGGGGCAATACCATTTTTTTTTTTTTTTTTTTTTTTTAAATTGTGGTATTTTTTGAAAACAACTCAAAAGTTACCCCAGTAATTATCTTGGTAACTTTCAAAATTACCTCAGTAACTATCCTAGTAATTTCTAAAATTACCTCAGTAAATACTCTAATAACTTTCAAAATTATTCCAGTAATTATTCTCGTAACTTCTAAAAGTTACCTTGGTAATTATTCTAATAAATATCCCAGTAACTTCTAAAAGTCAACCGGTCTTTGTCTCTCCCGTTTTGCCAAGCTATCAATGCTTGCAAAAACACCAACAAACCTCACAAAAACAACTCTCAAAACAAGGCTTCAACTTCAAAACTTCAAACTGCCATAACTTCTTCAAAAATTGGCGGTTTTCGGCAATTATATAAGTGAGGTTCTTATGTCTACATCTTCTATATCACTAGACTATTATTGGTATGAATGTACTGAGTTCTATTCAAATTATTGAGGGTGCAAATTTAGTGTTACTTGCAAAATCAATGCTACTAACATACAATTGGATGGAAGCTACAAAACTAGTAACATTTAAGTCTACACTATTTTTAAATAGTATAACTTTGGATTAAATAAATGTCCCTCTTTTGAACAAAGTTATTTTTTTTTTTCTAGAAAGTTAAATAATTGCACCTAATTTTGACCACTTTCTAAAACCAACCACTATAGATACTTGCCTACAATGTACTCCCACTATTCATGAAAGTCTATGGTTGATTTTAAAAACAACTTTTTTCAAAACTTTGAAACTTTATAGTTTATTCATATTGCATCCAAAATTGCATTCTAAGTGAATCTAGAATCCCTTTCTGACTTCCAACAAGACCCCCAAAGAAAAATTTCAATATATTATAATGGAGCCTTGGTGAATTGCGTATTTGTGTGATTTTAGGTATTTAGTTAGCTATACCTTACTGGCTCTTATGAATGAACGAATGACCAACTTATGAACAGCACTGTTGCAATGAAGTTGCTTCACAACTGACGGATGGAATACTTGCGGAGAAGTTCATCCATTTCAGTCATATAAAGCGCACCACTTCCGTCGCCCAACTTCCGTCCCCCAGAGCAACGATAAAGTGAAAAGGCGACGGCACGCAGTAGCCAACATCCACGAGCCCACGAGCTAACTTATCCACTTCCACCCATTAAAAAGAAACTACCCACATTACGCCACGTCTCCATATTCTCGACCGTCAGATCATAACTCAATCCCATCTCAGCCGTCAAATAATTAAGGAATCCAGGATACGCAAAAGACAACCTCTCCCTTCCAGTCTCCTCGTCTACTGTACTTAGCTCAACCTCAGCCCTCTCCCAGACAATTTCCCAAATCCCAACCTTGGTGGGAGTCAGTTTGCAATTCTCGTTCAGCAAAACCCTTTACTATTTCTCAGCACAATCCCAAAATCACCCTAGATTTTGCGTTGCAAATCTTGTGTTGCTAATCAAGCGTTACAAATTTGCAGGGTACAAATTTTGATTGCAAATTTTGATTGCAAAATTTGCTGCTACATGCGCGCATTGTTACACTGCATTCTGTCTATCTCCTCTTCTCTACGCTTTCACGCGTGTAGATTGCTGTTTACTTAATATAATTCTGTCTTCTTATTCAGTGCAAATTCTTTTGGGGTTTGCATTGGGAGAATTCTTGGTTTCGGTGCTTGAATTGCGATGGCGGTGGTGGCGTGTGGGATGTCGATTCCTTTGAAATCCTCCGACTTGAGCGTCTTGTCTTCATCTTCTTCCTCTTTGGGTGGATATTCGGAGATGGCGCCCAGAAGAAGGCAATGCAGGGTTTACTCGCCGGCGGTTGAGCTTCGGACGCCGCAAGCGTTGGGGTCGTCTCCGAGCTTCGAAGAGAATGAGCGAATTGGTAGAGTTAGGGTTTGGAACACGAGGTTGCGGAGTGTTGGAAGGGTTCATGCGCTGGGTTCGTTGCCTGATCTGGATACGTTTAGTGATCCACGGTGAGKTTATTCCCTAATTAGGTCTGATGTTGCCATCTTATTGATAATTAATTGATTACGATTGAACATATGGCATGTAAGGTAGACACTCCATTAACCATACAGGACATTAGAAGCCCTATTGATCTTACAGCTGAGCTTTGATTTGTGCTAAATCTCAGTAACCAAGTAGTTTAGTAGTAATGTTGCTATTCATTTTCTGTTCTAAAATCCTTTTCACAATTGTCGAATTCCTTATTATTTATTTTGGTTCTAACCACATTGTGCCTTAACAATGTGTGATAGGAGAGTACAGAGTGAGTTTTGAACTAGCTATGTCTGACCAACTCTTAGGGTTTCGTGATAGAATAGAGGATGTTACAATAAGAAGGTGATATTAAGAGGCCTGGAGTAGGCTGGGTCTTGCTAATCTTATTCGGTAGCCAGGGGTTTTACAAGGGTTTAATGCAATTMTTTCCTTGTASAGTGTAATGAAAYGGTKGCAGGTCATTTYAGAAGAATAGAGGRTATGATACTAACAAGTTGATATTAACGAGACCTGAAGTAGGCTTGGTTTTACTAATCTCATTCCTTCACGGAGGTTTAACAAGGGTTAAGAAAAAATCCTGACAGAGTGTAGTGGAATGGTTGCAGGCCATTTGGAGAGGATTTTCGGAACACAGGATTGACAACCGCAACCACAACGGACTCCACATACCCATTCCGGTGGCGCCGAGTGCTGCTCAAAGTGAGCGGGGAAGCTCTTGCAGGAGACGGCTCTCAGAATATAGATCCCAAGGTGCTGTGTGCCGTGCTGCTACATTATCTTCCTCGTGTTTGCTATGAAATGAGCATTATTGTGTAATTATGTGGTTCGTATTCAACTTCTTATATGCTTAGAATCACGACATTCATGTATTTTTCCATCACTGATTGGAATTTGGGTTGCAGATCACAATGGCGATCGCTCGAGAAGTAGCAGCTATTACACGACTGGGTGTGGAGGTAATTTTCTCTGAATAGTAGTGTAGTATAGTCACCCTCTCTTTGGGCTCTACTTTGCTTCTGATTTTAGATTGCATTTGAAATTTCTTTTTAACTTGTATTTTTTCTGGATTGACATCAAGGCATTATTGCGTGCAATCTAATCACATTGGGTCATCTTCTTCCTAAGTTAAGGTTTAGGTTCCTCCCTCCTCAAAAGAGGGGATTTAAGATAACTGTATTGCTTTGATTTAAAGTGCTCATAAAGTGCTCAAAAGTGCATTGGGAGATTGGAGTTTTTGAATTCCTAATCATTCTGAAGTCCATATTCTAGACGATGAACATTCTGTTTCAAGGGTTATGTTTTGTACGAATTAGTCTCATTCATCCAAGGTGGTGGTTGATTCCTTCAAAAGACAGCCTTCCATTATGACCAGTTTTGATGAAATTGAGATAAATAATATTCATGTACAGAGCAATGACTAAAATTGTGCAATTATTTTATTGAGGATTCTGGCGTTGAAGGGTAAAGCAGTGAACAACGTTAATCATCTCAGACCTTCTGTTTCTAAATCAATTTTGTGTCTTGCAGGTGGCTATTGTTGTAGGGGGTGGTAATTTCTTCCGAGGAGCGAGCTGGGTGGGTGCAAGTGGGCTTGATCGGGCTTCAGCCGACCAGATAGGGTATGTGTTTGAACTTTACTATCTCTGACAATATGGAGCTAATAAGGAGCTAATATGGGATTTATTGTTCTCTAATATGGAGAGCTAATATGGAGCTTCATATGTGCATAGATGTGATTTTATGTGTTTTAGACTGGACTTCTAGTTTGAAGAATTTGATTTACATTGAAAATCCAATTTATTTCAAGTACAAAAAACATGAAACTCATTTCTCCATTTTTTACAACAACTGGGCTGCCAGTCCGCTTCTTGACCCTGTGTGTGGCTGGGCCTTCCAGAGTTTAGTAGTGGGGCTCATTGAACTTGCTGTGTGTCTGAACAGGATGATGGCCACTGTTATGAACTCCATATTTCTTCAGGCTTCTATGGAGAGCGTGGGCATACCCACGCGTGTCATGACTGCCTTCCGAATCCATGAGGTCGCAGAGCCTTACATACGGAGGCGGGCTATTCGTCATTTGGAAAAGGGCAGAGTTGTCATCTTTGGTGCTGGCACAGGAAACCCTTTCTTCACCACAGATACTGCTGCGGCCCTTCGTGCGCGAAGTGAAATTGGAGTTGGAGTTAGAGTTGGAGTTGGAGTTGGAATTAGAAGTAGGGTATACTAGTACGTACTAGCTGATGTTTGTTGAATGACGTTGTTAGTAGATCGAGCCATGAATTTCATTCCTTGGCTTTGATCGATGATTGCATGTGTGTTTCATAAATAATTTTCCATTGCAATTGCTCGCTCGCTCGCTCTTTTGGAATTGAATTGAATTTGAATTGTCTCTTCTCGCAAGGATGGTGGGTTATGAATATGAGCTCTACTCGCTAGTACTCACTGCAGCTAGCTTCGATCTGTGGCTAACCTTGTTCGTTTTTTGCTTTTTCCAGGGAACCGGTCATCTCAAGGTCATCAAATCCAGCTTAATTCTGTACTAGCGCAGGCGACACACTTTTGTGTTTACTTATCAGTTCAGTAGGGATACATCAATCCAGGTATGGATTTGTAGTATGGATTGATTGATATATATGGAGTCGGTTTCTGTAGAGGTTGCAACTACAATTAAGCTCTGGATGTAAATAGCTAGAGAGAGAGAGCATGGATGGATTGCCGTTTTGTCTGACTCATAATTCTGATTTTCTTCAGAGTTCCAGTGTTCTTTCTTTAGATCCTCGAGTGAGCATGATTAATTGACCCAAGATTTTAGCCATTGGGGGTTATGTTCAGTAGCGTGAATTCAAGTACAACCGGGTTATGGAAAATAATGAGGCTCTGATAGGTCTTCTTTCATGAAACTAGTACTAGTCCATTTCATGGTGCACTTGAAAATTCATTTGGAATTTCAAGACAGGAGGTTAATTACGAACTTCGATTGATTCTCTTTTTCTGATTGCTGTTGAACAACTATGAATTCTTTTTCATTTCGTTTGATAAGACGTGAGTTTGAATTGCGCTTAATTTTCTCACTGATACAGTAGGAACGAATTGAACTCACTGAGAATTGAATTTCTGACTAACTTTGTTTTTTGCTGCTTGCTTGCTTGCTTGTACAGATCTATCTGCACGATGGGGTCGCTAATGCCTGGGTGGGACTCGCTTCCGAATTCTCCCGAAAGTAAGCATATCTTGTGACAAACTCTTACTAGAATTATCTTAGAATTATCATGCCTGAATTAACTGCCTTCACCCTGTCCTGCATGACTTACTTACGACAGCACGTCGTAGCATGAATTAATTTGGAATTGCCAAGTCTCTTAGTTAAGTCATCCTAATCATTTCTGCCATGACACTATTTGTGTCCCTTTAATTTGTGGCTCCTGCATATATATATATATATATAGGTACTAGTTTGAAACATACAGAACTGATACATAGTGGCGCACAATTTAGGGCATTAATACTCAAATAGTGGCACAAGTATATATATATGTCAGTAGCCGACCTTTGTGAATAGCTAGCAACCCTCAAGATATCAACCATATGGCGGAATTTCGTTAAAATGGCAGTCATTCCGCAACTTTGGCACTCTCACAGTTTCACACTTTATACCCAGCAAACAGAAATCTATATACCTGTCCTGTCCTAGATGGTATACTTAGACCTTGTGGGTCTGAAAATGGCGTATGGAATATTGCCATTTTAACCAAATTCACTGCATTGTAGAACACAAGCAATACAAAACACTATCATTCTCAAGAGTAGTTGCAAAGATCTAGGATCAAATTGTTCTTCGGATTCATGAATAAAGATGAGTTCGATCAATAGTCAGAATGCCATGGTTGTTGATAAACTAGCTTGAGGTGAATTCTCTTCTCAAAAATTCAAATTAAAGGAATTGTTTGTGTGGCACGTTGCAGTTGTGAAGCGAAGCAAGTCATCTCTGACGAAGGAAGAGATTGAGGCCTACTGGCGCCACAAGCAACAAGAGATGGAGGCTCTCAGCAAAGAGAGTCATGATACCCAAAATGCCAATACTTTGCCGGTAGGTTTTCTTATCCACACCTAATCTAAGTGCATTTTTTTTTTTTTGTAATTAAAGAAATTAAATGTATGTTTGCACTTGGTGTTAAGAGTGGTGTTTTGGCAAGATTCATATCATATCATTAGGTGAATCTAGATCATACAACTTTGAACAAAATTTAATGCTTCAATGCTAACATCATCACTTCAAACCGAATGATTGAGTGTGAACCATTCTTTACATTCTTAGAAAACCCATGAGAAACAGATGCCTCAAGTACTAATCGCCACTGATTAATTTATGATAACACTGTTTTTTGGTAGAGTACCTTGGAAACCAAACTTACAACAACAACAGCGGTTGCCCCTGATGGAACAACTACGCAAGAAGTGGTCATTGAGTGGCCCCAGCCAACTGCAAGTAGTCCAGACTGGTATGCCATAAATTCTCTTCAGAGTCACCATTTTCTTTTTTAAAATTTGACTCCCAAGGTTGCGAGATTTCAACATCAAAATTGCTCTTACTTATGTTGTGAAAATTTCTAAAGAATTGAAAGGGTATATTTTGTACTTTACTAATTAAGTATGAGTCTTTTTAATTGTGTGTACTAATAATGAACGAATTAATGAATATGTGGTTGTGAATTGTAGGTGGAGAAGGAGTACCTGGGCGTATTTGAATGCTCCACCTGAGCTATTGGACTTCCCTGAGCAATCTCGCCATCGTCCTTATGTTCCTCTGCAACATGACATGACCACTCAATTCAACCGGTCCTTATCCTCAACGTTGTAACTAGATGTGTATATATATTTGCCAACCATTGGCACGTATATTGTTGAAAATCCAAAAAACACAATAGCAAATTGATCCACGACATAGAATATATATATGCAAATGTAGTTTAGCTTGTGCACATGTAGCATATGGAAAAACTTGATCATGTACAAACTGATGGCTGTCTTTATGACACCGAGCAAAAACCCCAAATGTAGTGTAAGGAAAACCTCAATCATGTACTTTGATGGCCATCTTTGTTACAATTGTACATAGATCCACAAAGTTTAGTTTTTTAGGTTGGCAATTGATAGAGAAAAGTTTAGCAAAACTTTGTCAAAACTTTAGCAATAGCAAGCGGAAGTCAAAGTTATATTTTACCTAGCTTGTTAGTTCCTTCCTTGATGACTTTTTTGAATCATTTGGACATCATTATTGATGTCGTGGTTGAAGCATTTAAGCATCCCCAGAAACTAAGGTAGGAGGTCCTAAAATGGAGCAGATTCTAAAACCAATCAATCTTTGGAGGTATATTTTGCACTCTCCAATGTACAAGAAGTCTACATTTGAGGAGGTGGTCAGTTTTAGAGCGGTTTAGGAATGCACTTCTCTGCAACTTCAAAAATTCATAACTAATTCCACAAAGCTCCAAAAAATATGAATTAACTTGGATTAGATGCCAATTCCACTTGTCTTTCCAGAAACATTTCTGAAAATTATTTCAAGCAGTTTCATGTTGCCAAAATTCAGCTTTATGGACCTCCTACCTTACATTTTGCTTTCGCAATAGTTGGGTTGTTTACCTGCTTCTTAGTAAGCTACACGTCCACTAGCCAGGTTGTTTACGTACCTAGCTAGCTTCTTAGTGGGTGCTGTATTTCTTCATATACTGGCTGGGATTATTTTATACTAGCCATGAATAATATTATTTCACTAGTCTTGGTCAATGAAAACGGATGGCATGCTCTCTCTGGAAAGCCTTGTTTGATGTCCAAGGTTAAGGGAACTCAATGGTGTTAAAATTGTTGCCTATGGAAGGTTTGCCCCACTTTCAAATGGAAAATGAAACATACAAATTACACCTTTGTTTGCGAGCAGTTGTAGATTCTCTACTCTAAAATAAACTTTAAAAGTTCTTTGTCTTTCTCAATTTTCAATATTTTTGGAAAAAAATAAAATCATAGGATGTAGATTGTTTATTACAACATTGCAACCATTGGGATTGGCATTTTTCAATTCCATAATTGAATTTTTAACAATTTAGTATTTTTAACCATTCTCTACTATTGTCTACTTACTATTTGTTTCCTACATGTTGTACAATTCCAAATGATCTCAAATTTTTAAAGCATGTAGCCAACTTGTCAAGGAAAAAGAATTCATAGAAGGACCACTGTTTTTGGACTTTTTTTCATAGAAAAGTGATCTTTTGAAGTGCAGCTGCCTGTTTTTTGCAAGGCCAAGAAAATGTTCTTAGTGAATTTGAATGCTTGTATCTTGCAATCCACGCGGTGGAAATTTTTGAAATTTTTACCACATGTTCTCAAGTTAGCATACTACAAGATCTTAGAGTTACATGTATCCAAAAAAATTCTTAGAAAATTTGATATTTGTATTAAAAATGGCAGTTTGGGAGCAGTTTTGGTGCAAATAAAGTCATGGAACTTTAGGGGTTAAGAATTAAAAATTTGAAATTGGTTTTTTAGATTAATGTATACATGGAAAGCTTTGAATCATTCCATCTTGATTAATGAGATAAAAGTTATGAAGATTTTAGTTTGTGGGTTATTATGGAATTTCTATGCTCAAATATACTTTAGAGTGCTTAATTCAACACAATTTTCAACATTTTTGAAAAAAAACTAAAAACATTGGATGTAGGTTGTTTATTACAACATTCTAGCCATTGGAATTAGTATTTTTCAGTTCCATAACTAAAGTCTTAATAATTTAGTGATTATATCAATTTCTACTTTTTTCTACTTACAATTTTTTTCTTATATGTTGTACAATTCCAAATGATCTAAAAAATTTCAAGCAGGTAGCCAACTTGCCCTGAAGAATGAACCCAAAGAGTTACTACCACTTTTGGACATTTTTTCATACAAGTGTGAGCTTGTGAAGTGTTGTTGCCTAATTTTTGTGAGGCCAAAGAATAGATTCATGTCAACTCAAATGCTGATATCTTCCAATCTACATGGTGGAATTTCTGAAATTTTTTCCACATCTTTTCAAATTAGTGTCCTACAAAAACCTATGGTTACATGTGTCTAAAAATGTTTCTAGAATTTTTTTTCTAGAATTTGGTACCTGTACTAGAAATGGCAGTTCTCGAGCGTTTTTTTGTGAAAATATAGTCAAAAACCTGTAGGGGGTAATGTGGTTTTCAAGAGAATTCTTACAATTTGAAAACATAAAATGAAATTTTCATTTCATAAAGTTTGTTCAAATCACGTTCAAAAATCGGCTAATGCATTCCAAGTGAAAAATTTTACACATGGCAGCAGGCAGCTCAATTTGAGTTTCACTTTCAGATGATGTAGCTAGGTGTAGCTACCCCTTTCTTTTGAGTAACTTAGCTTATGTCCTCCAGTTCTCTGTATTGTTTCCCTTTCAACGGAAATTGTCCATGTGTTTAAAATAATTTTTAAAAAAGAAAAACTCTAAATTTTAATATTTTGTGCCGACAATTTAAGGCAGTGACAGTAAAATTTTGGACTGTAAACTAGAAATCTCCACATTGAGTTTGTTAGGTTGGTGTCATGGCAATCTCTTTCTTCCCATGTGAGCACCAACCAGTCCTGGCAGCTGGGGCCAAAAACAGTAGGTGCATCCGGTGAGGACATGAACTCGTCGCATATTGACGTCGTGTACAATTATATTAACCTCCCACCTGTATCACTCGTTTATTAGTGTCATCGTCCTTGCTTTGCTTTTGTGGTTGTGCCGTTTGTGCCGTTTGTGCCGTTTGTGACCAATATGGGACTTTAGTTGACTCCGTAGTGCTTTACAAGAAGTACCATAGAAAAAACTACACGAGTTCGCTCAATCAACCCGTAAATGTTGAGGTGAACAATTTGGTGTCTGAAGAATGACAAGGAATTCTTTTGTGTAGGACAAAAGTGTCGAATTATTCATCCTTGGAATTAGGGGTGGAGAGAGGAGATCTTCTATAGTACTTTGACTTCTAATGAGTGCTTTTGGATTTTTTTTTACACCAATGGTTTCCATGGTATCAAAATGGATGATTTTCCACGGACACTAGTTTGTCTTTCAAGGATGAATACAAGACTTATTGATGCTCCTTTGGATATTAACCTTGAAACAATCACATGGCAACCATGAAAGTGTCCAATGGATGAGAAAGAATCGTTCTATGTAAGACTGAAGTGCAAATGTTCATCTTCAGAATTTTTTGTAAAAGAGGGAAAATCTTGCACAATAGTTTGATTTCCAATGAGTGCTATTGGTTGTTTTTTTAGCAGATCATTCATATGGTACCAAAATAGATGATTTGCACGGTGACSGACATGGCGTTCTAGGATTGACTTCTAAGGAATAGTGAGGGAGTCTAAACTTCCAAACTGATGTAAGATGTGCTATGAAGTGCAACCCAAAAGAGTAATTTAGTAATGCTTATTGAACAACATTATTTAACCCCTAAAGGACCAAGGCTCATTTTGCGCACAAATTGTGAAAACTACCACTTTTCAAGGCTGCAAGAAAAAAATGACAATTTAAATAAAAAAATTTCAAAATTTAACCCTATAAATTTGTACCAAACTATTGTAGGAATGTATGGAAAAATTTTCAAAAACTTTGACCGCACGGATTGAAAAATTATAATGTTTGAAGTCTAAAGAAAAAGTTTTTTTGAGCTTGCCCAGTAGGGCCAACAGACTTGAACTCCTCTTAGAATGAGATTTTTAGACTATACGTGGTTATTTTTTTATATTTGCATCTTGTATCATGTAAATTACATACTTGCCAAATTTCAAAAGTAGAGGAGTAGTTAAGCACACGATGCTTGAAATACCTCAAAAGTTCAGGGCATCATAACTTTTAATCCGGAACTCAGTTGGAAAAAATTTAAATTGTCTCTAAGGGAGTACATGCTCATACCTTGTATCAAAATTAGAAGACTATCCATTAACCCCTAAAGCGGGTTCCATGACTATGTTGTCACCAAAACTACTCCCAAACTGCCATTTTTAGTACAAATATCAAATTTTTGAATTTTTGAATTTTTGAATTTTTGACAAATGTAACCGTAGGATCTTGTAGTATGCTAACTTAAGAACACATAGTAAAAAAATCAGAAGTTTCCACTGCGTGGATTGTAAGGCGAGGGTGGACTAACCCCCTTGCTCGGCCACTTCAAGTGATTACAGGGGTGCAAGTAAAATAAAAGCCCCTTGTTTTGGTCCCAATTAATTTACCTTGTACATCTCTCCTAACAAATTTGAGTCCTCTGATTGTAAATATGAATTCAAAATTTGCAAATGCTATCACACGTGGAAAATAAAGAATTTCAGGGATTTACTGAGTGGCCGAGCAAGAGGGTCAATTCACCCCGTCCAATTGCAAGATATAAGCATTCAAATTCACTAAGATCATTTCTTTGGCCCTGCACAAAACAGGGCAGCAGCACTTCAAAAGCTCATTTTTCTATGAAAGAATGTCCAAAATGGTGGTGCTTCTTTGTATTCTTTTTCCTTGACAAGTTGCCCACATGCTTGAAAAATTTTAGATCATTTGGAATTGTACAACATATAGCGAAAAGATAGTAAGTAGATAGTAGTAGAGAATGATTAAAAATACTAAATTGTTAAGAATTGAAAAATGTCAATGGTTGCAATGTTGTAATAAACAATCTACATCCTATGGTTTTAATTTTTTTTTTTCCAAAAATATTGAAATTGAGTAAGATGAAGGACTTTAAAGTGTAATTTAGAGTAGAGAATCTATAATTTTCCGCAAACAAAAAATCCTCATAACTTTTGACTCATTGATCAAAATGGGATGATTCAAAGCTTTTTATGTATATATAACTCTAGAAAATCCAAACCAATTTTTTTTTATCTGAAAAATTTGATTTTTCTAATCTGCCCGGACTGCCCATTTGCAAAAAAAAGTAACATATGAGGCCATAACCTTTCACTCGTATTTCCAAATGTCATGAAATTTAGTGCATATGAAAGATATTCCTTGTTCCCACCTTCTATTAAAATTTGGGCCAAAAATATGAAAATCTCTAGCCACACGTATCTGCCAAAATTGTTATGTGGCAAGAAATCGTATGCTGGTCCTTTAGAGGTTAAAAAATGACTTCATACGCACCTATCCAAGATTACCTGCGTACACTTTGTGGTGAGTAATTTGCATGGTTTTCCTATTTTGAGGTATGATTTGCTAAAATTAGATTTGTTTGTTTCTAACGGGGGTTCACTTTGGTCACCTAAATTTGAAGAAAATACAAATGCAAATTTTCTTCTACCTATGTGAAGTGATTTTTGATGCCCTTTCAATGATAGTTTTTTTCAAGTTCTAATTTCACACCAATGATGGCACGTTTTTTAGTGTCTCCTGTGGCCGAATGAGTTGTCCCTTTGGTCATTGCGTATATTTATAAAAAAGATTCATAATATTCAAAAAATGTAGAAAAGAATAGATTTTAAAGAATAATGAATTTTTAATGAATTTTGTGTGTATTTTGTCAATTTGTTTTTGGGAAAAAAAAATTACTCTTTTTGTGTTGTAGTCTTAGGTCAAAGCAAAAACATATTGCTTCCCATTGTGGACCATAGATTAAAGCGTCTTCTTGTATTCTTGGATGCTAATGCGACTTTCTTTTTTCAACCTTGTTGCAATGATAATTCCAAATTGCTTGTAGGTAAAGAAGTGAATCCCTTCCAATGTGTATCACTTTTGTTGATTTATTATTAGAGTTTAAGAATGGTAATTTTGAAGCCCAATTCTAATCTTTGCAACCTTAATTTCACACTCAACTTGTTTCAATTTGAGCTTAGTATTTAGTTTGACTACTAACATTAGAAAAAGCAAGAATTGGATTTAATTGTATGGATCAACCTCAACTAGGTTGGGGGCCAGATTTCCGGATCATCATGCCTTAATAATGTTATAAACTTGATTGAAGCTTGAAGCTAGAGTCCTTCAGTGTTTTTTTTCTTTTTTGAAACTACATTGTTCATTCTATTTAGTGTTGCTTCTCAAATCGCATTAGAGCATGGAGCTGGCTTCCAAGACGGTAATGGCATAATGATGGAGCAACTCAAAAAAACAGTATTCAATGCAATTAGTCTTGGTTTTTATTTGTTGCCAAGCCCATCATTCTCTCTCCCAAAACCAACGAGTTGGCAAAATATGAAAAGTCAACAATTTGGCTCACGATAGGAAGATTCATAATCGCCAAGCCTTTTCAAGCCTTTTTATGTGTACCAATAAAATGGACCTTTTTTGTTTTGCAAGAAAAAATGTTTTTTTAATGTAGAATAATTTCTCCTCTTGTATAGAATGCAAAAAAGTTTGGTTGAGGTTTGGATTGTTGGCTTTGCATTAGGTCATTTTTTTTATAAAATCACTGCAACTGAATGAAGTTAGCAACCTTCCACTTTAAAATTCCAATATTGTCCATGTTTCCAATCATGCATTATGGATGCTCTTATTTCTACAGGCATGAAACCACATTAAACTAATATCATCAACTATCATGTATTTCACCCCATGCGTTGCAAACCCTATAAAAGGCAAAGACCACACTATCTTATATCTGTAATTGTAATACTATTCAAAGTAAAAGAAAAACATGATCACTGAATCAAGTACGGATTTCTTAAATCACGGAAGCAAAAGACAACAAAATTGTCTCCATAACATTGTTAACCAACTCCAAGGGGATCCCTTTTGCTTCCACAGAAAAATAAGAACCGCCACTTTGGATACTTCTTAGGCATCCAATGACTCTTTGGAAATTTCATTCAACCAATGAATCTAGTGTTGCAACTTCCAAGCCAACCAATGATCCTCTACAAATTAATATAACTTGGTTCACTCCCAAGTATATAGGAAGGCATTATCCCTCCTCCAAGGGGTAAATGGTTTAGGTTGGTTAATCCTTAAATGTTGAGGCAAATGATTTGTGTCCAATGAATGACAAAAAATCTTTCTTTATGGGATAGAAGTGCAACTATTCATCATTGGAATTTTGTGTGGATAGGGGAAATCTTCTACAATACTTTGACTTCCAATGAGTGCTTTTGGATTTTTTACACCAGTGATTCCCACAATATCAAAACGGATGATTTCTATCCTTTAATTCCTATAGGTTTTTGACTATGTTTTCACCAAAAAGGCTCCAAAATTGCCAWTTCTAATACAAATATCAAATTTTAGAAAAAAAAACATTTTTGGACACACTTAACCGTGTGATCTTGTAGCAAAATTGTTTGAAAGATGAGGAAACAATTTCAGAAATTTTGATTTCATGAAGATTGCAAGAGAATAGCTTTTGAATTGACGAAAATCCATTTTTTGGCCCTACAAAAAATGGATAGTTATACTTCACAATGTCACATTTGTATGAAAAATGTCCAAAATGTGGATGATGTCCTTGTTTTCATACACTAGGGTTGGGGCAAAATGTTGGCTAAGTTTTCATGCGCTTAGTCAAGCCTAGTTTGCAACCCCTCAAAAATATCTGTTGCATATAGCTCAATTTTCAAAGAGTGTGTATGGGAACGCTATGTTCCATGTTCATCTTCCTGACGGTGAAGTGGCTTTAGAACATACTTGAATAATTAATTAATGATACATAATTCTAAATTATCTAGCTATCAAATAGCAATATCTATGCTCATCTTACCGACAAATGTTTAGCACTAACCTTAACGAGTTGCATCAACAAGTAACCATTTTCAGACTTTGAAAGCTTCTTGACATCCTAAGATTCTTTCAAGATGGCCCTACATCCCAACCAATCTAAAATTAATGGGATAAAAACGAACAAGTAACATACTTTCAGCTCTCAAGTATGCAACATCTAGCTCACAAGTGGAAGACATGACCTAAGGTTTGTGCACTCTTTGCCATGGCAAACCTAGACAAATTCCTCCATCATGGCCACACATGTGTCATTTTCTCATCAAATTTCTAGCCCCATGTAACATCACTTTCATTTTGTAACAAATACATTACTTGACCTGCACTAAGAAAGAGTAAAATGGTGGATCAAATGTCCACCACTAATCTTCCATCTAAAGTTATTCTATATGATCTGTCAATGCATTATTTAATCTATAACTAAAATGTTGCATTTCACAGTTATTATACATGAAGTTGGATAAAACTCTTGAAACTTATTGAATGTTAATGATAATGTCAATCAAACCAATCAACAAATAAACTACAAAAACAATTGCCCATACATTACTCACCCATCTTGTTGGCCTTGAAATGCCCTTCAAAGCTAGTGCAGTGGAAATAATGACCAAAGCAGTAGAGCTTGTAGCCTTTCCAAAAACCATGAACCCTATTTCAGAAGATCTCAAATCAATTCCATTGAACCAAATGAATCAAAGACATAGAAAGTGTGAATTGAAATGATCTTAGGAGAAGCACGCCCTAAAATGCTTTTTGGTAAACATCATACAAACGGAATCAACAAAATAAGCATTACATGCTCTTTGAGGCTCAGGGAGGGCTGCGAGTTCCCTACTGCGTTCCTGCGTTCCCGCAGCACTGCAGCAGCAGCCTAACGTGGCGAAGCGACTGCCATGTCAGATTTTTTTTTTCTTAAAAAAAAACAAAAAAAGCTTTCTTTTTACATTTCAGGACACACACACACACAATGTTTTTTTTTTTTTTTTTTGGTAATTATTTTTCTGACAACAGCCAGTCGTTACATCACTGCATTGAGAATAGCAAGGGGAATAGGCTTGAAACGGCCCTCTAGAGGCCTTGTTTCTCATCTAATGTCTTGGACAAACCAAAAGAATATGCACCCAAATTTTTCTTCAAGAACATTTTTGACTTCCTTGGAGAACTCATTCCAGTGCGCAACCGCCATGAAGCCTGTTCAAATACCTGGAATAGCAAGTATCTTGTTCATTAGCAATAGATAAATTTTTGGTTTCAATATTCTATAGTGAAAATGATCGACCCCAAAAATTTGTATTGCTTATGGAATAAAGTCATAGAACTAATTTTAACCCCTAAAGGACCAATATGCCTTTTTTAGCAACATAGATATTTGGGGTAGGTACATGTGACTAGAGATTTTATTATTTCTCTTTGAAATTATTAAACAACATGTGGACGAGGAATTTCTTTAAGCCCTCCAATTTTCATAGCTTTTGACTACATAGTTAAAAAATTATTGCATGATATGATGTTTCTTTCTCAACTCATGCAATTTGGGCAGATCCCAAAAAAATCACTTTTTTTAGAAATGAAAATTTCAAATTGATTCTCTACATTTATATGAGTGTGAAAATGTTTGAATCATTCCATTTTGATCAATAGTCAAAAGTTATGAGGATTTTTTGTTTCCGTGCAGTTATAGATTAACTACTCTAAGAAAAACTTTAAAGTCCATTATTTAATTCAATTTTCAATATTTTTGAAAAAAATAAAAAGCATTGGGTGTAGATTGTTTATTACAACACTAAAACATTTGTGATTGACATTTTTCAATTTCAAAAATTAATTATGAATAGTTTAATCCCTAAGAATTCAAACGACCATTTCTTGGTCGCTGCTCGACTTCGGGCAGAATTTTTAGGCAGACCCCCCGCCCCCCCGTTTCTTTTTTCCTTGAAAATATTGGGTTGTCTTTTAGTATTTATATTCAAAACTAAGATCACTATGGTCAAAAAAGCATTATAAGAGAAATAGCAAAATGTGTTTAGAATTTTATAGTGTTGAAAAATTTACTATTTGAAGAAATAATTGAAATTTTTATGACCAGATCTTATGCATGTTTTTACAATTCAATAGAAACCACTATTTTGACCAATAAAAAAAAATTCAAGTGTTAAGGATAGAAATTGTATTTTTGGTGAATTTTTGAAGTTATATCTTCAAAATTCATTTGAAGTGAATCTGAAAATAATTTTATAATTTTGACCATATAGATATCTTCTACTTTTTGTGCTTCACATAAAGTTCTTTGATGCAAACTTCAAAAAATTTATAGAATTTATATTTTATAACACATTTGTGTTTTGTCCAAACCCCTTGGGCATTTAGGGGTTAATTAGTGTTTTGAATCATTGGCTACTTYYTTCTACTTACTATTTTTTTATTATGTATTGAAAAATTCCAAATGATTTGAAATTTTTCAAACATGCAACCAACTAAAATTCAAACAAAAATCCAAAAAGGCACAACCAGTTTGGGCATTTTTCCATGCAAAAGCGAGCTTGTGAAGTGCAGCTGCCTTGTTTTTTGCAGGGTTAAAAAAATGATTTATGTCAGTTCAAACGCTAATATCTTGCAATCTACATGGTGAAAATTTCTGAAATTTTTTCTACGCATTAGATGTTTTTTCAGCCCTGTAAGAGCCTGTTTCAGGGCTGTTCCTTGAAACTGTTCCCTGCACAGGGAACCAGCGACTGCTGGTCTGAAATTTTGAATTTCAAAAAAAAAAAAAAGAATTTTTTTTTTTTTTTCAGAATTCTTAGAAAGTGTAAAGAAACTGAAAATTGATTTAAATTTTTTTTTTTTTTTTCAAATTTTTTTTTTCAAAATAATTAGTAAATAATTAAAATAGTTAATTAATTAGTATTACCTGACGTGGCAGTCTCTGTGCCACGTCAGACTGCCTGTGTGGCAGAGTTCTAGAGTTCCCAATGTGTTCCCACAGCCCGGGAACTCACAGTCTTCTAGACGGTCCAAAAAACATCTAATGGTCTTTCTAAATTGGAATACTTTGAGATCCTACGATTACATGTGTCCAAAAATGTATTTCTCCCAATATTTGATACTTGTACTAAAAATGGCAGTTTTGGAGCATTTTTGTTGAAAACATAATCAAAGAACTGTAGGGGTTAAGATGCATTCATAATTATTTTCCTCCCTCTTGTATCTTATATGAAATTTTTTGGTTCAGGTCTAAAACACTAAAAACAAGGCCAAATCTATTCACACATAGCACCATATGAAATTTAAGTTCATATTAACACATATGAAATTGAATGCAGTGTGTACAGCATTGGAATAGAGGTTTTACCCAAAACCAAAATTTCCAAAGCACAAAGAGTCCTCAACAAACCCAAGTACATGGTATCTAAATCAACTTTGGGTACTTTAGCGGGGGACTCCTGCCATTGCGACTTGGAATATTTTCCAACTCCCGCCACTGCGACTTGGAGTGACCTTGGGTACAAGAAAGAGGGACCATTTGAACTCCAAGTCATTGAAGCCTTTAGAATGACATTGATATAGGAACTTCCTCCTTCAATTTTGCCATTACTTCTAGATAAATCACAACTCCATGATATGGTGTAGTATGTGGAATAGAGATTGATGTGCACATGTTGTTTTGGGGAAAAAAATAGAAAATTCCATTCCCTATAATTTTTTACTTATCCTCTAGTCATCATCTTGGACATGCACTATTTAGCAAATTTATCACAACATGGAAAAAAAAAAGTGAAGAAATTCATAACACAACATTTGCCTTTCCATTTTGCAAACTTCCAAATTAAATTGGTTCACTATTCAATATGGGAAATTTGGGCGTTTTGTAATAGTTTCCAAAAGATGTATATAGTGTTCATGAATGGGAAAACTTTGTGTTGAAATATGAGATATGAAACACAAATATACATACATACGTTGTCTTGTTGTAATTCAGTACATATTGTAAAAACATATTATTATATGTTTTGTTCAATAACTTCATAATGACGCTACAGGGTTGAGAAGCTTAAAGGTGACGTTATCCTATGAAGATGTATAAGTGGATGGATTTGCCTTAAACCTTCATTCAACCTTATTGGTGATTTTGTTTTCTACTTTGTAATTCAACTATCGAATTGGAGGATTTTTTCTCAGTCTCAAGATGAAGAGCCTCAACCGAACGTCGAGTTGGAACTTTCACTTTGACAATTGTCGGATCAACCTCTTTAACCGCGAGATTTTAGACGTCTTCGAGAAGAAGCCGGACCGTCTTGACTGCCAAAACAACCTCGTGTGGAGCGGCGGGCACAGTAATTTGGATGTTAATGCTCGACCGTTGGTGATCTTGCTTCAAGTCGAATGTGTTGAACTAAGCACTCGTGAAGTGACGTTTGAGGCGAGTTATGAAGGCAAGAACAAGGATCATTTTTTTGTATGGTTCGGCCTGTGGAGGGTAGTCGTGGCCACCAACGTTGGTTGGAAAGGCCTGTCAACCCTTTGACAAAAACTGAGCGTGCAGAATATGTTGCCGCTACCGTCAAACGCATTCTCAAGTTTCTTCAAATGGAGTGAAGCTTTGATTGGAACTTTATTTTTTTATTTCTAGTTGATATTTGTTAAGTTTTAGTTCTTATAGTTATGTTTTGAATGTTTATTGAAGTCACGGTGGGTGATTATATTTACCAAAAGTGAAATTGGAATTAGAATTTTAGTTTAAAAGGACTACGATTTGGAGTGAATGTGAATGGAGAAGTGGTTAAAAAATTAGGTGGGCCTTAGTAGGGGCATGAGTTGAAGTGCCCCCACCTCTCACCTTAGATGAGGAGGAAAAGGTGGGAAAGTCATCTTTGGGTAGGAAGGAAGGAAGAAAAGAGTGTATTGATTGTTGGGATTTGGAAGGCAGATTTCGATTTGATGTAGCTCATTGAGCATTGATCTTTGGAAATTGAGACTTTGGCATCTGATTTTTTGTAATGAGACCTTTCCAAATTGTATTTGCAAGTGAAATTTGGACTTGTGAATAAAAAGTTGTAGAGTTTTGAAGTTGAGAATACCCGAGGCTCTCCATTGAAAAGAGCAAAGTCTTCTTTGAGCTATAACTTTTGAAGTAATCCTCAACTTGTCTTGATATTTGAAGAGAATGTATATCATTGTAGTATCTTTTTAAAGAATCATCACTCATTTGATTTGGAGCTTGGAGGAGAAATTTATGAGGAGTTGAAGGTTTGGAGGAAATTTGGTATTCAAGAGAAGCAAGGCCAAACTTGTGGCGACTACAACTTTGGGTTTGTTTTTCATATGACTTTGAAAGTATTTGAAGAATAAGTTTGTAAAACTTACTATTCATAATGAGTTCATTTACTTGATTTGAACTCATATTGAAAAAATTATGAATTGTGAAAGATAGGAGGGTGAACTACCTTCATAGTTTAGGAAACCAAGACTTTGTTCCTCAATAACTTTTGGACAAAGTTCTAATTTCTTAAGAAACTTTTTCGAGTTGTAGGTATCAATGTTAGGATTTTAAATTGCTATCACATTTGCAATTTGGATTTGTAGTTCAAAAGTTATAAAAGATTATAGAGGTAGTAGTTGGTTGCCATGGGAATTAAGGAACCTCTACTTTGCACTCTAATAACTTTTGGACAGTACTTTAATTAAACTTGAAATTTGAAGGGTATCTTGTTTGTGAAGTTAACTTTCCAAAATGCTATTACACTAAGCATTTGGAGACTTAAGCGGTCTGTAGCACTAAGAAGAAGATCACAGCTAGTGTGGAGACTAGTTCATCAGTGTGTTCTTTTAGCACTTTAGAGTTCTTTTGAAGATTTAATAAATTAAAGAATCCAAGACATGAAGACTTGAAGATTCAAGAGCCGTACATGCCAAGGACCTAGCCGTATGCTATGGCTTGTGGCTTTGTTATTCCTTGTCAGCTTTGGAGGCCCGTTGTCTTTTATTGTTGTTCCAATCCGAATTTGGAGGATCGTTGCAATCAATTTTGCATTGTAAACCTGTTGCAGGCTATGTGGGTATTCCACTTAGCCTCTTTTTGTGTTGTGGGCGACAAAGTGGGGTTGATCACCCACATGATCGAATCTTATGTCGTTTTCATTGGTGAGGTTGGATTAATGACCAGTTGACCGGTGAATTTGAGGTTTAGGAGCCCATCATTTGGACGACAACTCGTGCTTTATTGTCTTGTTTTACTTGTCCGAAAACTTGTTTCTTATTATACACCCTTACCCATACCCCTTAGATCCACCACATGATAGGATGGGTGAAGATCGGATGAAGGTTCAAGTTTGAAGACTTCGAAGACCGAGAGAAGATACAAGTTACAAGAATCTCCGTGGAAGCTCTACAACTAGCAGCCAGACACTTGGCGTGTTCTCTAAGCGCACTCCTTTCAACACGACAATGTGACATGACTACCTTTTTCAATAAACATTAGGAAGAACGGAAATACTTAAATTGTTGCAACACATACAAGTGTAATGGAAATACTTAAATTTTGGCGTTGCATACAAGTGCAATGGGAGTACCTTGTGAACATGAAAGGCCTTTTCTAAGTTTCTTGGAATTTGATACTAAGAGAGTCCAAAGCCTTTTTAAAACTTCTTGTAGGTGCAAAAGGTACTTATTTAAAATAGACATGTTATAAGGCACATTCATAAAGAAAACACTATAGTATCAACCATGGCTAGAGAATTCAAAGGTTTAATCATTACAGTGTTAGAATAGTGAACATGATTTGAATGATTTAATTTATTTTTTCACATAAAAGTCCTTACTACTTATTGACGCCCAAAACACACAAGCATGCCAAAAACTTCAAATTGTCAAGTTAGATTTTCTAGTAGGTGGCCCAAAACATCATTTGACTTTCAAGGTTTCGATGACGTTCTTCGAGGGTTTGTGGAGAATAATCTCAAATTTTGGTCTAAAATGTTTGTAGTTGGGTTATACCCAAACATTTTGCACCAAAATATGAATTCACCCTCTTCAAACCCTCTAAGATGATTTCTTGGACCTTCAAGATGAAATCATCTTCCTCCCATATACCACTGTCAATTGGCTTGATGTTTTTGGCTTGATGATGCCATTGGGGATTGAACCTTGGACCTTACAGAAACCAAATAGGCTCTAGTAAGCCAAATACTCACAGCCATGTCCTCAAGAACCTTTGAGGATTGTCCAGTTTCATTGAAATGATCTGAACTTTTGTGTTGAAGACGGAGCTAGTTCCAAACTTATTTTAAAGTTCTTGAACTTGTTACCTACCCCCTCCCATCTGCAATCGCCCTAGACCTGAGGTCGCCCCAGACCCGTACTCATCCACGTCCTATAGTCGTCCAGAAGCCAAAGTTGCCCTAGATTTGCATTTGCACTTTATCCACAAGAGTTTGGTTTTTTAGAGCAGGACCTTGAGATTTTCTTTACCTGCGATTGTCCAAGACATGAAGTCGCTCCAAACCCGCACTTGTYTCTTGGGGAGGAGTTTATTTTTTTGGAGCGAGACATTGAGGTTTCTTCCACATGTGGTCAACCAAGACCTAAGAGCGTCCCCATTGCGCACCCGGCCAAAAGGGGCGGGCAACCTCAATTGGCGTGTCCAATGAGGGAGCCGGGCCTTCCTTTTTTGCTATCACCCCACCGCAACTCCGCCTAGAGACATGGGGAGGAAGTCAACATGGCCTCTACAAACGCCACCTCACCCCACAAAGCATGGAGAAGCAATTAATGTCCCTCGAAAAGTGAGCAAAGAACAAAATTCACCCATACCGCCTCACGGGCAAGCCACCCCAATTGGCCGTCCAACCTCTATAATTGGCCGCGGCCGGCCAACTTTTTGGCTTTCCCGTGTGTGCCGTGGGGAAATAAATGGGGCCGGCCCGGCCAATCCCCAGGTTTGCTTGATTGGCCGTGTGCGGTGGAGATGCTCTAAAGACCCGCATTCACCTCCAAACAAGAATCCAAGTACTAAGGGYAAGATGTGCACACGAAATGGGCCCCGCATGATAATGTTTAAAAATAAAAGTAAAAAAAGCCCCCTATACTGAACCGTCACTAAGGTACATTCTCAACCTCTCCTAGCTAATTTGGGATCTTTGGTTGCAAATCTGAATTCAGAAATTGTAAAAAAAAAGTTGTGCAGAAAATAAAAAATTTCCCTCGTTTTACCCTGCGTTAAATCTAGCCTGCGGGGCCCATTTCATGGGCATGATTTCTTGTTCTGCCCCCATCAGTACCCAAGTCAAATGAACACACCTAAAGGCATTGCTTTCAACTATTGATTTCCACTAACAAAGTTTAACAAAGGATGGGATGGATTAAAAATGTCAAACCCAATTGCTGGATAGTAGTACAGTAGTACAATCCACACAATGTAATGTACCCATAATGWAGGACAAAATAATATAAAATGTGTCTGTCATTGTCAATGGAAAGCCCAAATTTAAGGGTCAAAAACTTGTAGAAAGAGATGCAATTAGTGGCTATCTGTCCAGCCATAAAATATCCCACAAAATCAAAGACTTTGCAAAAATTGGTGCTGCTAAAATTTGCACACAAGTTCCATGCTAACAAACTGATGGTTAAGAATTACCCCCTCCCATGCCAAAATAGGTCAACCCCTAAAGTTTCTTGACTATGCTTTTGCCGAAAACACTCCAAAACTGTCATTTCTCTTACATATCAAACTTTAAAGAAGAAAAAAAAACTTTTGGACACAAGTAACTACACGATTGTGTAGTACACTTGTTTGAGAAGATGTGGAAAAAATTTCAAAATTTTCTAATTTGTAGTTTGAAAGATATTAGCATTTAAATTAACAAAAATCATTTTTTGGAGCCTTTGGCAAAACGGGCAGCTGCACTTCATAAGCTCACATTTGTATGAAAAAATGTCCTTGTTGTTGGTGCTTCTTTGGATTCATTCTTCATAGCAAGTTGGCTACATGCTTGAAATTCTTTAAATCATTTGGAATTGTACAACATGTAGGAATAAAAATAGTAAGTAGAAAGAAGTAGAGAACGATTCAAAATACTAAATTGTTGGAAAGGTAGTTATAGAATTGAAAAATGCCAATCCCAATGGTTCTGATAGGGATAGTCACACCTTTTTCACTTCTCACAACTTATCCTAAGAATGGGGACATGTCAATTTTGAAATGGCTTTTGGTTTACTTGGCATCCATTATTCACCTCCGGAGGAGAATAATGGACGCCAAGTACTCATCACACAAGAAGAATATTCCACCACCCCTGCCGTTTGCCTCCGCATTGCTCCTCCATTGGTTCCTTTTGTTACGCTATGGTGACTATAGCACAACTCTTGTTGCATACAACTCCAATCTCCGTTTTCATTCTCTACTCACAAGATTGGGGTGTCACGCCTTCTTCACAAATTTAGGCTACCGATTGACTCCTTGTTCCTCTCAATCTTTACAGAATTTTTGTGGACTAAAGAAGGTGAGACTACCCCTAATGTTATAATGAATAATCTACAATTTTAATTATAGTTTAATTTATACTTATTGTTGAAGCAATTGAGAGCAACCTCCGGATTCCATGACCGAATTCCCCCTGGAGGAAGGTTGTTGGAACGTTAGAATCTCCACGAAAATTGAGGCGACGAATCCCGTGCCCCTCCAAGCCCCCCCTCAACTCCCCCAAATTATTAAAATTAGCATCCTAATTGATTCCCTTCTAGTAATGCCAGAATTCACTTCAAGCAGACTCCATTTATTCACTGCTACAATTAGCAACCCAGAGAAACTACAAAAAAAAAAACTGAACCACCCACCAGGTGCAATTGCTAAATTACGCTGTCATGGAATAAAAAATCATGTTCTTCTTCTGACAAAAAAAATATTTAAAAAATAGCAAGGCCATAAGATTAAACAAAATAGGTTCCAGAAATAAAATTAAAAAATTATGCGGCCAGTGAATATCCTAAGATTCGGTAAAACGGCAATTGGAATTTGGAAAACCTGGACTATCAGGGCATCATGCATTCCAATTTTGCTCCACGGTGGTTTTGCTCCCATTTTAACCATAATGGGGTAGTTTACCTTATATGGTCTCAAAATTTGGGCCCCCATCTCTGTGTACTCTTTCCCTTTCAATGGAATTTGTCCGTGTGTTTCAAAAAAAAAAAATTTGGGCCTCCATGACCTAATAGAAAGAAAAAAGAAAAAAGAAAAAAGAAATTGAACTGAAAGCCTCTTCTGGCAGGTGCCCACAAAGTGACTGTACCCCAAATATGAGCCCCTGTGAGCTCCGGAAACTTGGCTAAGTGTGTGTGTGTGGTCTATAAACTTAGCTAATTTCTAGTTGTTAATTTCTACTTCTCATGCCAAATTGGCTAATCTCACTTGGATTAATTGCTAATCTCACTTGGATTACGCCGTGCTTGTCTGCCCAACAGCACTCACTTGACTGCCTCTTTGCAAATATATAATAAGTTAATAACAGGAAAAATCATCACCTCAGTCTCCACCTAACCCACCATATCCAAATGTTGGTTTTTGATTTTTGATTTTTCTCTATTTTTCTCTATTTTTCGCTGTTTTTTCTGTTTAAAGTAGGGGGGTTGAGCTCTTCAATGTCAGTTTCTGTAATATCACATCATTTGTGACCATTCTTTCACCAAATCCGCTTGGGGTGCATATATGCTGTGGTGGAATATTGGTTTAGAATGACAACGAAGGGATAAGGGATCAAAAGAAGTACACAATGTACCCCAAAGAGGCGTCCCACCACCTGGTTTGCATTAGTCCCCCTCTCTCTCCAAAAAATCACAGGCCATTGATTTTCTTCTTAAAAATTATCCTCCCCTCTCCCTGCCGTTGATCTTGATACGGATACTAATACTGGGATATGAATATTGGGATACAAATATTGAGATACATATACTGGAATACGAACACTAGGATACGGTATGGATATGGTATGGATACGGTAAGGATATTGTAAGGATATAGATACGGAAAGAATACCAAAACAAATTAACCCATATCGATTGTCATGTAAGTTCTGTTTCCAAAAATATAAGAGTGGGGGGTACTCGGGTTTCCAAATTGTTTTCACATTGGATTATTTTTCATACCCCCCAATAAAATTGGAGGGGTTATGAAAAATAATCCAATCTGAAACTTTTGGATACATTGTTTCACACAACAATGTATCCAAAACTCCAAAAGAGGCAGTCACTACCTGCCCATACTCTCTTCTAATCGCTACCCTACATCAAGGTGGGATTATTTTATCCCTCTCATGGATAAAATATGTTGCTAAGGTATGAATGGACCCTCATGAACAGAAGTCAAGGTGGGATTATTTTATCCCTTTCATGGATAAATATGTTGCTAAGGTGTGAATGGACCCTCATGAACAGAAGTGTCAGTTGTAAACCCCAATATTTAAGTTTCACAAAACTTTGTTATGTCACTAATATAGGCATCACAAAGTGTAGTAACGAGTGTGAAAAGGATTACATATACTACTTTGACTCTAGCAATCCAAAATGCTATTGTGACTTTGTTACACAACTCCATATAGTCACATGCATTTTGGACCACCCCCCAGCTAGTCAAGTATAGTTTTTTTCTCTAATGATTATCTATTATGTACTAGAGAACAGGCAGGGGTTTGCAGATTCTGCAGAACAGCAAGCCCTAGCCTTAGGACTTGCTGGTATGTAGAATTTCCAAACCCCTACCTGCTCTCTAGCGTTAAGAACAAGGGGTGCGTATTCAGCGTATGTCAGTATCGGCCAAGCAAGTGTATTTTTCACGCATAATTGGCAGGCTCTTTAGGGCTGCCGAATCTGTAAAATAATCGATCTCAAAATGAGCTAAATACGCACCCCCTGTTCTTAACGACATCTCAATTCCATTGAAATCTATGCACGCAGCAGAAGTTAGCAACTCACATGACACCAAACCCATCCCACAAAGTAAGCCCATCAACGTCATTTCTGAGCTCTCTAGGGATAAATGTAAATAAAAGCCCCCTATTTTGAGGCAGGCCAAGGGTATGCTCTAAACCATTCCTACCTAATTTGGGGTTTTCTGATAGAAAATATAAAATCAAAATTTGCAAATTTAATCATGCATGGAAAGTAAGAAAAAATTAACATCTTCTCCAACGTAAATCTAAACTGCTGGACATGCTCGGCCTTCATGGATTGGGTTTAAGGTAGGCAACCGAAAAGCGCCACAACTTGGTACATTGCCTAGTTACTATTACTAGTCTGATCAGATTTCATATTGAATGTCTTGTTGACAAATGAAAGGAGGTTCTAATGCACCAAAGAATGCAACATTTGGATACAATATACAAAACTTATGAAGGGGTCAAAGTTTGGTTTCTAAAAGCGTTTCTTCTACATAGGTACATAATTAAATTTTGGAGATGTGCAGAGATTGAAGATGGCGCTTTTAGTTAGTCTGGCGCTTTGGGGTTGCCTACCTTAACATCCTGCCAGCAACTCTGGTAGTATTCCATTTAAATTTAAATTTAAATTTTATTTTTAACACCCTACCAACCCAGAAAAAGAAGAAGACTAAGTTCAATTAGTACCATTAATTTTACCTTTCCCAAGTGCCTTTTGTCGGTGGTCTTTGAAGTTGAATCCAAGTCTTTGTAAAGCCCCCCAAAATGAGCTTCTCCTCCGAAGACTTAGTTGACGAAACCAGACCCCCATTAAGCTTATCAGGCGGCTCTTCSAGTCGAACTTCCAGCGCATTGTCAACAAAGACTGATGACTCATGAAGTCGCTGAACACACCAACGACCTCAGACAGTGACAATGAAGTCTTCTGCAGGCAATGTTCCAACAATGTATGTAACTTTATGACCACGGATGGAAATTAAAAAAACAAAAATAATAAAATAAAATAAAAGCCCACTCCAATAATTTAATGAAGGCTGTAGCTGACTCACCAATAGAATGCTAATGCATCAATTATGCAGTCATGGAAAACAGCAAAAAAAACAAGAGTGTGAGTGGCGGAACGGTTTCTGTTATAGAATAAATATTAGATTACTGATTACTGATACCATTACTAATTAAAGCAACCCACTTATATGACAAACAATTTTTRAATTTGTAGGGGACGGTTTGTAAGACACATCCACTTTTTTTGTCCATGCCCTAGACTAGGGGTTAAGTTAAACCAAGGTTTGAAAACTGATTCAAYGACAACCCAAGTGCCACATCGATAAGACCCCCATTCCCCCTACCTAAATTTAGACCACGTGTATCCAAGTGAAGAAGCAGGCCTTGCGGCCACTTTAAATTTCTTTGTTTTTGCGAATTTTTCCAATAAATTTTTTTCACATAAGATGAACCCTTGGCTGGTACCCCTTGTGAGGGAAGCAGAAATCCAAGGGGAGGCTACTGGAGGCTGCCGAGTTGCCAACAAATGACAACACGAGCACACAATAGAAGAAGCCTGGCTGTTTGCTAGCTAGCATTTTTCCATCTTTGTAACGCTGCGCTTTGCTTGCCTTGAGCACCTTCTATGGTCTTATGACTCTGCTCTACTTCATTAATTCTCAACTATTACTACAAGATGTCTCTCTCTCTCTCTGTCTCTCTCTCTCGATCACTAAAAAATGGGATTCACTCATTCGTTCATTCATTCTCCGTTTTGAAGAAGAAGAAGATGAAGAAGATCTGATCTGTATTKGAAAGAATCGGTAACCTTGGGCGCCACCAATTTAGACAATGATTGTATATATATTACAACTTCCATGGCTGCTGCTGCTGTTGAGGCCCTGAATCGGAATGCATCTTTTTTTTATCTACAAGCTTGCTTGGTCACAGATCCGTCCTCAGAAATTCTCCTTGTGGAACGAAAATTTGGTGGTGGACTTCTGGGTGAAGGTTCTGGAGAGGCCTTCCAGCTCGTTKGCTAATGCTACTGGTCCACAATAAAATACTCCTGCAAAACCACCGAGGAAACCATGTTAATGCAGACCATGAATGGTAGGGTGGCACAAAAGTAAGTGCGAAACATATAGAAAAATGAAGAGAAAATAAATATCAAAAACAGGATGTACTAGGTAACTCAAATCGGGAGCCTTGCTATGGAATGTAGTACGAGTGAAAAGGAATGAGCATTTGAGTTACTTAGCATAATGTTAAAGACGACGATTTGTAAAMGAAGAGCTTAAGAAATGGAGTTGTCAGAGTATGAACCATATTTAGGGTTCAGAAATGGTTATAACCCAGCCAGTAGATTGTAAGGTTTCATTACGATTATGAAGAGCTAAAGAGAGAGTGAGATTTGTACCAACTCGCTTGTCCGGGTGTGTAGCAGCTAGCTTTGAGAAGACACTCTTCCAGTTAGGTCTTGCAAAATGCGTGCGTGCCTGTGAAGTCGATCAGAAGCAAAAGTGAGCCAAATGGTAACTGACAGGGCAACAATTAGGGTTTCAACATGGCTTCACAAAACAAAAAGAGACGTACCCTKGTGCCGGAAACAAGGTCAACCCCATTTTTGGCATGGTGCAAGGCTTGCAACATCATCACCAATGTCGACCTCGCATCGCCTTCCTCGTAAACACTCGTCAAGTAATTATGCATCTCAATATACTCCTGCAACACCGTGACACCAGAGTTAGCACCCTCGTAATCAGTCCATCTCTGCTTTGATATGTGTGTATGTAGCACGTAACCTCATTGCACTCCAAACACATGGCACATTTCCTTGCAGCTCTACTCTTCTACGGGTGTATATAGCGTAACTTCATTCACTCAAGAAATCGCACACTTGTGGTGATTTTTCATCAGTCGCTTTGCTAGACAGCAAAATTGMATGCTATACGCTACAAGTAGATGTACAATCTCATTTCGCGACTAGAAATATCCCAGCCCGAGCAACAATGTCTTCAGAATTCTTTGATTTTCTTGAGTCGGCACCAAGTGTAAAGCAACTCAAGTGTATCCCCTAAATCACTCTTGCACTTAAATTGCAGCACAATGCACACCTATTCATTCCAAACCCTAATTATAAGACGATCATTCCCCCCTCCCCCTCCTTCATTTCAGCACCTCAATCAATAGAGACCATCATTTCTTGCTTCATCTTGTCATTTACTAAACCTAAATCAATTAAAGACCATCATTCTTCCCTTCTCCTCTGCATTTCAAAGCCTAATCCAAAGACTGACTATCATTTGCTTCACCTCGGCAATTCAAAACCTAAATCCAGGACTCTTACTAAGATCTTCCAAGTCATAATTCTCACAAATTTGAGAAGGGCAAGGGCAAGGGCTTCATTACCTTGTTATCCACCTCCTCCACATCTCGCATAACCCCCCGAAACCAATCAAACGACCCTTGCTCCCTCGTCACCCAATAGAAATACGCCTTGGGCTTCCTCTTCCTCTTCTTCACCTTCGGACTCTTCACTATCTCSCCACTCAGTTGTGAAAAATCCCGACTCAGGCTCGGATCCGACCCTGATCCCAGCCCTAACCCCGACCCACTCGACCCACTCTCCGTCTTCTGGTGATGCAACATATCCTTCAAAATGCTGATAAACGGCGTGGCCCCAATCCCCAGTCCCACCAGCAACAACACATCGTACTTCAGATAGTCTTGAGCAGGAGCACCGTAGGGCCCATCGATGTAAAGCTTGGGGAAACGAGCAGCAAGGGTAAGCTCCCCACTGAGACCGTAGCTGTTGACAGTTTGGAGACGAGGGCGACCACCACAAGCTTCACTGAAAATCTTCTTCATCTCGGCWGTCCAGTCGCCCAGAGTGCGGATGTGGACGGAGAGAAAAGGRTCGTCGGGGGAAGAGGTGATGGAGAAAGGGTGCCATTCGAAGGAGGAAATCTCGGGGCATTGGAGGAAGAGGTACATGCCGGACTTGTATTTGAAATTGTCGGGTTTGCTGATGTGGATGGCGAGCACGTTGCCGGTGTAGATGGCGGCCTGAATAGGAGGGAGGGAGGGAGACAGAGGGGTGAGTGCAAGAATTTGGGAAGAATTGGGAAGGAAAACATTTCAGGGGTGAGTGGAAGAATTTGGGGAAGAATTTGGAGAGAACCCATATCAGGAATTGGATGGAATTGTCTGACCTAATTTTAGGATTTCGTGAGATTTGGGACTCACCTTGACGACGTCGACCTTTCTGGAGTTTGTGCGGTACATGCGAAGAAAACGCTCGCCTGCGTARAGGAGTAATGGAACCGCGATGTACATCCATGTCTGTACAACAAACAMCCCCCGGAAATTTGAAACCCTAGCTCTCGGATTGGAATAACAGTATAGGTAGTGTGTATTAGAGTAGTTTCTAATGGGATCAATAGTGTTCAACGAAGCTGTAAGGAATCTTGCCCTAATCAACCTCTATCACTAAGCATAGCATCTACTGAGAAGGCATCCGCAAATTCTTAATTAAAGGTGGACAACTCTCGAATCGCACAACCTGAACTTTGATTTTGAACATTGGCGGTTTCAATTGGGTGCTTTTTTAGTGAATTTGAATGTTAGAAGCGGGATGCAATCAAGAGATTAGAGACAAGAGATTAGAGGAAAAAAGAGGTAGAGACTCGTACCGAGCGCTCGTACCACGGATTGTGGAGCAGGAGCTTGACTGTATGCAGAATCAGCAGCACATACACAATAACAAACAAGTGATGCGAGTACCAGAACGCATTAAACCCCGTCAACCTGTGAAAYGGCCACGGCAATTTCACCAAGCTCCTCCTAAACCAATGTGTCGCCAACAAAAACGCCACAATCATCAACGCCAACATCAGCACCCCACTCAACCCCACCGACATCTGCACGATCTCCTTGTACGTCGGCTGCTTCTCAAAATCATCCCCCAAATACTTGAAAAACTTMTCCTTAGGCGCATTCACTAACTTCGGGATATCACAAGTAACATGACACATAACGTGCGTGAAAACCCCAACCGCAATTCCCCCAGCAATGATCTTGTGAAAGTCGAGATTATCATCAAAGGGGATGATCTTCCCAAGACGGGTGGAGCGCAGACGAGTGAGCGTGTTGCGACAAACGGGCAAAAGAATGAGCGCCATGTTGAGCTTCAAAGTCTCAGCTGCTCCCTTTGCGACACACAGACAGTACCCCATGACGTAAAACGCGGCCCGGCGTCTGTACTGAAAAAACTTCCAGGCAAASAGAGCCGCCATAGCCAAGACCCAGAGCGACAGAATCCAGAGACGCTTCCAATTGTCGAGAACGAAATAGTGTGATCGCTCAACAAATTTYGTGATCCGAGTACGATTGCTTCTGGGGGTTAGCATTTGGCTGTAATTCACGATCGCATCTTTGCCGAATCCTTGCACTGATCCACGAAGGAGTGTTTCCAATTGCGAAAGCTCAATGTAACCCACTCGATCGACATCAAGCTCTTCCATAATGAGCGCGGCGTACTCTGCTGCTTGCTCTTTCAGCTTGGARAGTTTATTCGCGCTCGCGCTCAACATGATCAACTGCTTCACTTCCTCCCCCGTGATCCTTCCATCCAAATCCTTGTCGCACAAATCAAAGAACAWCTGAATCCGTGCGTCGAAGCTCGTGTCCGTGATCCGAAGCCAATACTGGTACAGATCCTCTTTACTAATCGCCTGCACTTTCTCACTCCKCTTGCGCCTCACCGCCGCGTCGTAAAGCTCATTCGCAAACTCCTTCGAGTCTTTCATTCCAATGCACTCCGCAAAGCTTGACCTGGGTAACATGCAGTCGCTATTCGCAAGCTTATGAAACCGAGTCTCCACTTGCTCCCATGATTTCTTCTGATCGGCCGTGGCCGTAGCTTTGCTGATGTAACGAAGCCCTTCGATTGCGTACTCCGCGCGGGAAGGGTTTTTCTGCATTCGAATGGAGGGGCAGTTCCCGAGCTCTGGGTCGTCAGTACTCTCGTCTTGCACTCGGGAGCTTCGTGTGAAATCGTGGCTGAACTGCTTCACTAAGGTCCCCACTGTTTTGATGCTCTCACGAAAGGAGCTGGGGCGGCGAGAATCAACTTCGCGGCCGTCACTGCGAGACTCCCCGAGYACTAAGGGAGCCTCGGCGGGGGTGACGCTCGTGAGAGTGATGTGGTTGTGGCCCACGTCGAAGCTGAGCTCCAGCATTGCTTGTCCGAGAGGAACCTCCACGCAATCAGATGGTGGAGGCTCAGGYTGCCAGCCAGAGCTTTGGGAGCTGCTGCTTGTGCCGGCCTCCACCATACTCTCGATGTCTACCGACACGCTACGACTGCTAGACTGGTGACTCGAATGCTTGGTGCTGGATGGGGGAGACTCCTTGCTGCTGTTACTCAATCTGCAGCTGTTGACACGGTCCATTGCAATAAAACCACGAACCACTTTCCAATTGTGCTGCGAAAAGTGCACCCGCTTAAACACACAGCCACCACGTACGAACCCAAAGTAAGAACCGGTCGTCGTCACCAACAGTTCGCCATGTCGGGAGCTACAGCGGCTTCTGCATCACTTGCGGCCCCACACGCCACGTCCAATACCACTCTCCWAATTCTCAATGCCACCACTACAAGAAAGAAACACACTAGAACCTTCCAAACTTTCGAACTCTCGAACGTTTCCTTGCAAACTACGATCACGTCCCAGCGCAAACCATCACTCACATCCGCTGCAAGCCGGACAACCATACCAAACCATCACTTCCTTCCTTCTGCACCCTTGCGCCACCGCGCGTTCCTCGTCGTGATCCGAAAGCTTGCTAGCTACAAACGCAGTGATGAATGGCTCAATCAACCAATCTACCAACCAATTAATTAATCTATCGATTTCTATCAACCAACCAACCAACCAACCATTCCTTCCTTCAATCGTCGAACGATCGATCAAGGAAGCTCCGGCCACGCAGCTGCACACCTGGCCTGCTTCGCTTCGCGTCGCTTCTTCCAATGTTTCAACCCGACCTGCACCGCGACCTGCAGACCAGGAGCTGAATCCAACTCATGGCGCGCCACCAGTTTGAGATTTCGATGAACGCTAAACTAAAGAATGGATTGATCGACGACGTTCCTCGATCGCCACCCACTCGTCACCCTAACCTTGCTCCATAACCAAATGAGCTTCAGTTTCTCCCCAACCCCACACGACCCCGACTCCACCCGACCCCTTTCAATGCGCACACGAAGTTACTCCCAGTCTTACAAGCCACTCAAAACTCCCCAGCTGCCTCTGTCGTCCTCGCCGCGACCATCAATGCTCCAGCAACACCAATTTAATGCTGCTGCTGCTGCTGCTACCGATAGCTCTCTTGTTGTTTACTTGCTTTGCTTTGCTYTGCTATAAGTTGCAGGTGATGAAGAAAAACTGTAACGCAAACTAGAGCGATGGAAGCTTACGAACACACACAATCCTCGGCACTGCAACACGGGATCCCAGGTTGGGATGATCGATCGAAGGTGACGACTWGTGGGTGACTGGAGAGACTGTTTTTGAGAAGGAGAGGGTTGTGTGCGTCGTTGATCGTTGTATGGAGTTGGACGGAGAGGATGGAAGGGGGTCGCCACTGCTCACCACTGCAGTCAACGATCGTTGGGGGAAAGTCGACGACGACGACACACGGGTGGACGAAAAATACGCCCGGTTTCGTTCTTCTGTTTTGACGCGGATTTGGGTTTTTTTCCCTTTAGTGGGGTGTTCAATCGAAATAGTGGGTGATGGTCCATGTGTTTCAAAAGAAAAAAAAAAAAAATTATGACGGGTGGCTTATTTTATTTTTTATAAGGGAGGGGTCAGGTGGATGCTGCTCATAAGCCGGCACTCCCTCCCTACCTCCTATTGGCGTCCCCCAATTCAACAGTATTATTTTCTTAGTTTTTTTTATWTTAATTTTCTGAAAGTGAGAATTGGATTTGAAAGTGAAGGAACACCAGCGGACCGGAGTGGACTTCTGGCGAAACGAGGAAGAAAAAGATACAAGGTCAAACTAATAACCTACCAATMTGACCCCTTTTTTTAGTTTTTTTTTCTTAAAACACATGGACTATTTCCATTGCATTTTTTTTAGTTTGGGTTGCTGTGGTTACGATTATGGAGTAGGTTGAGAGTGAGAGGATTCTGTCAGTTATTTTTTTCGCCAATTGTTGGCGTTTTATTTCAATGGGAAATAGACCAAAAAAAAAACATACCACAGACTCAGCGAAGTAAGTTAATCGTGGTCTCAATTGATTTGTAATGTGGACCAGATTTAGAGTAAGAGTTTTGTATTATTACTTTTTAAGCAAAATGTGAGGATTAGAGCAAGAACAACAGCTACTGTACTGTACAACAATGAATTGCTTATTATTGATTCGAAGTGAAGTCATTTTGAGTGAGATTATTTTTGGTCTTTTTGAAACACGTGGACGCTTTCCATTGGACGGAAACAAGGAAACCCATCAGTCCTCGGCGAACTTCCTGACCTCTTTAATACGTACTACTCTTGTATGTCACGGCGTTGTTGCCACAGCTTTTACTTCGGCACTCCATGCACGAGATTCTCATCAAGGACAGAAGTCTTTGTAACATTTGTTTTGTTTTGTTTTGTTTTGTTTTTTTGCTTTTTATTTTTGAAAGAAATGGAGAATTCCGTATTGAAAAAGTCTTTGTAGCATTTGAAAATGGAGTAAAGTTACAGTGCTTGTGAATGTAAACAGGTTGAAGAAGGGCTGCCGTGTTCGTAAGAGTCAAGAGTACCTTAAGCATTCTTTTCACACTTGTTGACGTTATGGTGATCSGATGCTGATCCGACAAAGTGGGGGTGAAGCAAACTTAACAGTAAATAAATACGAAGTAGAGTTTGTAGGATCCGTTAGTCGGGGCGATATAAAATTCTTTTCAACTTTACATAAATTTTTATTTTTTTATTATTTTTGAACAACTGGGCGGGGTAACTTTAACATTTTGGATGCAACTTCTTGTCTTGTTGATAGTGGGTTGATTCTGTGGTAATAGGAATCATGAAGAAAAGCTTTAAAAGGCGACGAGAGTCAAGAAGGTGATGCTCTTCAACTCCTCCTTTACATCATCACTAAGTTATTGGGTGCAATTTCTTATTGAGCTCCAGTAACTGACTAGGATCGTGCAATAGTGAGAATATAGAGGGAGTGGGGAGTTGGGTATGTCCGTTGTGGGCATTACAGAGGTCAGGATGGTTTGGTGAGAGGGGAGCTGGGGGATGTGGTATTACAGAGTTCGGGATCTTTTGGTGAGAAGGAAATAAGGATGTGGTATTACAGAGGTCAGGATGGTTCAGTGAGATGGAAGAACTGGGGATGTGATATTACAGAGGTCAGGATGGTTTAGTGAGATGGAAGAACTGGGGATGTGATATTACAGAGGTCAGGATGGTTCAGTGAGACGGAAGAACTGGGGATGTGATATTACAGAGCAGATTTGGCCAATTTGGCCTTTTAAAGGCCTTGGCCGTCGGCCCCAGGCCCCCCTTTCCCCCCATCGGGCTTTGCCTTAGCCGTTGAGAGAGCAATTTCTGTTGGAGCCCGGGTTTGATCCCGAGACCTCGTGGGCGCGAGGAGAGTTCTTCTTTAGAGAACTCGAAGTCTACCTTCCTTCCTCCTTTCCCCCTTGATGTCCATTTCAACCATGGAGACTAATTTATACCACATTCATTGCTGGAATTTTCAGCACATTCACTGTTTGGAGGCCTAATCAAGCCCGTATGACCTTTTTTACTATAATTTCAGTCCATACATGTAATGTGCAGGTGTGGATACTTGGTTGAAGCTTCATGTTCGTTTAATTGCGGTAATTCCTGGATTGAACCGAACGGCCGAGGCGTGCAAAAAGAAATTCAACAGTTTGTACAAGTTATACAAAGAAGACAAGCTGGCGAATGGAATTTCGGGTTCGGACCGCCACGCATGTAAGTTCTACGATTCTTTTGATCAATGGTGGCATCAGACTGGTACTGTAATGAAGCATGTGACTGCATCCGCTAGTGATTCTATTAGTGTTGAAGAGAGTACCATGGACATTGAGAAGGATCAAAATTCAAATGACATTCCAATTTCAACCACAACTCCAGCAACCAAGGTGGACAAGAAGAATTTTCAGGAGAAATGCTATGGTGTTTTTATACAGATGGCCGAAAACAGTTCAGTCATGGTAAAGAATTTCGAAAAAACCAACACTTTACTAGAAAAGGTAGAACGACAGATGGATAGGCTTATAGACAAGCTTTAGATTTAATCTTCTGTTGAATCAGATGCGTCATGGTCAGGAGGGAAGAGAATTTTCCCCTCCATCCTCAAATGTGCTTTCCAAAAGGATTCAGCTAGCAATTCATGTGCTTGTGTTGCTTGCACGAGCATGCTTTTCGTCCTAGCTTCTTTGTCTTTTCTCATTTCCACAGCCTCTACACTTGAATCTTCCTCTCCTTCTACACCATCAATTTCGTTTACCACARTTTCTTGAATGTCTTCAATTTCCACACTTCCAGCTTCAACCTCGTCCATTTTCAGGTATCTTCTCATCTCCTTTGCAGCTTATGTAGCTGCCATAAAAATATCTGCATTCTCAAACTGTCCTAGCTGATTTGTATTCTCCATGCGCATAATTCGCTCTCCTTCCTTTGCCCACTCATCATCAAACTTGTCTTGGTGTATTATGCACAAGTTGTGAAGGCAGATGCATGCGGTAACCAGATTTGGTACATGTCGAAGAGGCATATCAATTCTCTTCAACATAATCCTCCACCTCCCTTTTAATATACCAAATGCTCTTTCTACAGCCATTCTTATTGAAGATTGTATGAAATTCCAGTGAGCCTTTGCTCTAGGTAATCCATCCTTTTCACCTTTGAAAGGAGAATAAAACCATGGTCTCATTGGATAAGCGGCATCACCCATTAGTTTATAAGGTAATAGCTCACCTTTCATCACTTTTTTTCCAATATCTGAATTTTGGAACAAAGTCCAATGGGGGGCGGGGGGCGGGGGGGGGAGATATTACAGAGGTCGGGGTGGTTTGTTACAGTAGGAGACAACAGTGGCCGGGATGTGATATTACGGAGGTTCAAATGTATCACTGTTCCTTATGCTGAATGTGCAAATCCTGAGGAATAGAGGAAAGTTAGGTAAGGGCCAGGCCAACTGAAGCCTCAACATGGGGGTTCTTTTATTTTAGTATTATTCTTCAATTTTTGGGGGCCTTGGGTTGGCTGATTTAACGCAAGTGCATATTGAATTAGAAAAGAACACTTTTTTTTTAGCCCTGAGTGAGAGCCGAATGTCATGGTGTATAAATTGGGGGGCGGGGCATTTTGGTTCCTACAGAATTGGGCGACAGTGAGTGAGATCAGGGAATGGATGCCAAATTGCCAATACGGTCTGAAAGAGCTGACAGAGTGTATCTGGCCATTTTGATGGACGAATACTCCTCCTTGAAATGTAGCTTTTTTTACTTCATAATATTCGTTTGGGAATCGTGGATGAAAATTAGGGTTGGAAGAATCATTGGGCTTTATAAGGTAGACTCATTCTAAAAGAGAATATGTTCACCTTGGAGAGGGACAAAATGACCTCTATAGGCTCCAAGAGTTCAAATTTACTGTACAGTCAGTTACTGAAACCTTAAGAATTTTTGCCTCTCCAGTGAAAACAATTTTAGGCTATCAACTTTGACACCCTCCCAAGGGCTAAAAAATTGGGTTTTTTCAATGAAATGTTTTAGACATGTTCATCTCTATGTTTTTAACACATGTGCCAAATTTCATGGCCAAAAGATTTACAGAAAAAAAGATATTCAAAGTCTATCAACATCTATAGTTGCAAGAAAAATTTCACTACTTGTCAACTTTGACACCTTCCCAAGGATTGAGAATATTTTACTTTGTCATGAGAATTTTTTGCACAAGATCATGTCTATGTTGATTATAAGTGTACCAAATTTCAAAACCAAAAGATTTACACAAAAAGAGGAATATGAAATCTACCAACATGTAGTTGTAAGGGACAATTTCACTACTTCCAACTTTGCCACCTTCCCAAGGATTGAAAAAAGCTTTCTTTGTCATGAAGAGGATATGTTTCTTGGATTAAAGAGAATAGTAAAAAAAACTAGTATGTTACAATTTGAAAAATGGACATTGGAGGAAAGATAAGCAGAAAAATAATTGAGGAAGTTTTATCTGAATTTTTTCCCGGAAAGGAAATTCCAGATATAACTATTCCCACACAACGATATAACCAACCCTATTGTCCTAGTTCTAGTTCAACATTCAAACCCTAACCAATTTCAAATTTTAGTCCAAATTTGAATTTGAGAAATCCCAGAGTTTATATACCTGGTAAAATACGTGGATTTAGAAAAGGGAACCATTGTCATTTTTGTGGTGAAGTAGGAAATTATAAAAAACACTTGCTTTTAAAAACAAGCTTTCGATAATACAAAAGGAAATTCGCATAAAACTACAATCACACAAAAACCTGCTTTGATACAACCCTATATAGCATATGATTCAGATTTCTTAAAAGTAGCTAAAATAGTTAACCCAATTAGGAAGTTCGGGAATTTTGTTAGAAGAATTAATTCAAATAAGAACCATTGTTAACACTTTAATTTATTTTCATCCAAAGCAAAGTGATAATTGTAGATACACCTCAAATTTGTATTAATAAACTTACAAATGAAACAAAATGGGTTATTTATTCCCTTGGAAAAAAAAATAATAAAGGATTATTATTTTGACCCTTGTTTATTTATGGCCCTTTATTAACTTTATAAAAACGCTTATTGTGAACAAGGTTTTAAACTAAGTGGTAATTTAATCCAAGATAGGATATTAAAACAAAAGATAGAAGAATTACTTTTAGATATAAAAAGAATTATTTTTAGCAAGATCTAGAAAAAATTTGAACTTAACCCCTAAGCGCCGAGCTCATGTTTACAAAAATCCAGACCCTTCTCACTTCATTCGAATCTAATTACCATTTAAAATGAGATTCACATAAATTGACTGTACCAATTGGTAGTGGAGACAAGTCTAGAGCTAGAGCAAAAAGGACATGTCTTTTGACCCTACCATTGAAAAGATTATAATAGTCAAACATGGAAATCTTTCAATTTGGAGAGGCCATATTTGAGGAGCTCGGGTTAGGAAAGAATCGGGTTTTTTTTTTCAATTTTCATGAAGTGCAACAGTGGTGCTACAAAATTTCAACATTCATCTAGATATTGGATAAAAAATATCACATTAGCACATATCACATATTTGAAATTATATTTTCATCCATAATCTGGCGATTTCATCCAGGATTTTGCTATTTATTTTCTAAGAGCTTGGTGCGAGGCATATTATTTCACTAGAAGAAAATTGCGTTGAACTTGTCAAAATTTTTGTTTTACTCAACATAAAAGTGTGGGCTGGATTTTGTTGAGATCTCCCTTTGTAATCCAAAATTTTGCATTCTAACACAAAATTCTGCGTTTCACTTGTCAAATTCTGTGTTGAAAAGCTGAACTTTCAGAATTTTGCGTTATGAAGGGAGAACTCAACAAAATCCAGCCCACACTTTCATACTGAGTAAAATGCAGTTTTTGTCAAGTTCAACGCAATTTTGACAAGTTCAACACAGTTTTAGACAAGTTAATCATAGTTTTTTCCTAATGTTTTGGTGCAAATTGACGACAAATCGCCGTGAAGAAAAAAAAACTGGATAGAATGGCTCACATTTTTCAGGGATTCAATGCTCCCCATAACTTACCTCAGCAGTCAACACACAAATCAATTATAGTGTATAAGTAACTGGCCATATTCATAAGGACTCTCAGTGTTTGACTATTGTGCGCATTCCTGCCCAGAGTTTCAGAGCTTCAGAGCTTCAGACCATCAACCCTCGAAGAAGGATGACGAGCACCATCATGGTTGGAACAACAGATCTGAAGCTTTGCATCATGAGACCCACAAGTACACTCAAGGAAAGCAAATTTTCATTTTTTTTTTTAAAAAAAGTTCAGTTTCCAATTTTCATCCAACCTCTTGTTTGTTTGTTTGGATAAGGAGAGATAAGAGCCCTCCAAAAGGCTATCAAAATGAATCGGTTGCACTCACGGCTTTGTGGTACCACAATCTTTTTCTTTTTTTCTTCATTAAAAAAAATAAAAAATAAAAATAAAAATAAAAAGTTTGAGAATTTGTTGTGGCACTAGTAGTGCCACGCCAAATTTAAATTAAAGAAAGAAAATTAAAAACTAAAAAATTAAAAATCCATAATAGCACCACGGCTTTTTTGACCTCGGAGCCTTTTGGAGTGCTTATATCTCTCCTAGTGTACATATATATATGTACAACCATTATTTTGAAGGTGCTTATAACATATGCTCTTCCAACAAAAGTACACAATGTCATGGGAGACAGAGAGAAGCTTATAGGAAACATCAAGAAAGTACCCCCCTTATTGAAACAATATTGTTTCAAGGGTTTCATAGTCTAGTATTGAAAGTATATTGTTGATGTACGTATATATTATTGTAACAATATTGTTTTCAATGGAATGCATTACTTCCACTGAAATTAAATTGTTGCAGTACTAATGTTGTACTACAATAATACACTTTCAATACTAGACTGAGAAACCATTGAAACAATATTGCAACAATACTAAGATAAGGGGGAGGGAGTGGGGGAGTTATCGATGTAGGTATCTATAATATGGATACCTATAGCCATAGAAGGTGTCTATAATGTAGACTCATGGGGCTCATAGGTTCTATGCTCACATGTTAGCATCTCTCCAACCAAGCATAGGTTAGCAAGGTGAAAAACAAGCATAGTTGGAGGCTCTTTCTTTTTATGGAAAAAAAACATTTTTATAGTATCACCAATTGAAAATCACGAATTTAAAAAAAGAATAGAATTTATGGATAAGACATGTCGGTACCATTAATTTTTAAAGTGGACCTACCCTAGGCTACTTATATTGTAACATAGTTGGATACTAATATCAAAATTTAAAGAATTGGTAGTCCACCAATAGGAGTTAAGTATGGAGACGGTTTAATTATTTGCACTTTTGGGGACACTTTAATAGACATGTACTTGTTAGAAATGGATATTGGGATGGTTTTGGGTGTTTTCACATTTAAGTCCAGAAATTCTTCTATGATGATTGTAATGGTAATAGATTAAAAAAGATTCCTAGAACATGGATCTCCATGTAGTATTTTGTGGGATTTGTGGCAACTTCAAGTTCTTTAGTCTTAATCTAATTTTATTCATAAAAGCATTTTCTTTTTAAATTTGACCCAAACTATTGGAATAAATTTTACCAAGTCCATGGTCTACTCCACTTTGAAAATTATTAAAATGATTAAGATTTAATATTTTTTTGCAAATAGAACTTTAGACCAATTATTAACCCTTTAATTCCTAAAAGATTTGTCTGTTGAATTTGGCAATACAACAATTTTGGGCATGTATGTGTGATTGGAGATTTCCATATTTTGGGCCCAAACTTTAATCAAAGGTGTGGACAAGGAAAGTGTTTCATGTCCATTGAAATTCTTGATATTTGGAAATATGAATAAAAAGTTATGTCCTAATATGTTATTTATTTCATGAATGGACAGTTCAAGCAAGTAAAAGTTTTCATAAGCAAAAATTTGAAATCGATTTTCGAGATTTATATATATGTGAAAAGCTTTGAATCATTCCATTTTGTTCAATGAATCAAAAGTTATGGGCAGTTATGGATTCTCTAGTCTAAAATAAACTTTGGAGACCTTTATTTTAGTCAATTTGTAATAATTTTTGAAAAAAATTAAATCATAGGATGTAGTCTAGATTGTTTATTACAACATTGCAACCATTGAGATTGGATTTTTTCAATCCATAACTAAATTCTTGACCATTTTGTATTAATTTTTGAATCATTTTCTATTTCTATTTATTATTTTTTTCTATAAATTGTACAATTTCAATTTTTCCAGCATGCCGCCAACTTGCCTTAGAGAATGAATCCAAAGGAACACCACCACAACAAGGACATTTTTTAATACAAATGTGAGCTTCTGAAGTATAGCTGTCCATTTTTTTATAGGGCCAAGAAAATGATTTTTGTAATTTGAAAGCTCATATCTTGCAATCCATGCGGTGGAAATTTCTGAAATTTTTCCACATGTTCTCAATTTAGCATACTAGAAGATCCTATGATGACATGTGTCCAAAATTTTTTTTTTCCAAAATTTGGTACTTGCACTAGAAATGGAAGTTTGGGGTCGTTTTTGGTGAAAACATAGTCAAAGAACTTAAAGGGTTAAGGACTAGACATTCAAAATTTGAACAATGAACAAACACAAACACATACCAAGCACACAAAGATGTGTTTCTTCATCCATTGGTTTTTTTGAAGATTCTTGTATTAGTCCTTTAAAATTTCTATGACATAGATTTTGAAGACTTTGGTTTGCAAACATTCTATAACAATACACTAAAAATTGGCAGTTTTTGACAATATCTCTTGAAAACACCCTTCGTCCTTTAGGGTCAAGCATTTTCAAAGACAAGTCACTTTCATGGTCTTCACATTATTGACCGASKGTTRGAAAAAMTAAATTTCATACCTATTGTTTTTKACCAAGAAAATCTTCAAAGCACYTCAATTCCTRAAGGCCCAAAGKAGATTGGGTCAAATATTGTGGTAAGACTACCACCTTTTAGGGCAGCAGAAGAAAACTGTTAATAATTTTTTTTTCAATTTAAAAAAAATTACCAAAAAACTTTGTACCAAAGTGTTGTAGGAATTTGTGAAAAATACTTCAAATTTTTTGACCACATGGATCGAAAGATTATAATGTTTTAAATTAGAAGAATTTTTTCCAGCCTTACCTAACACAATTAGAGTGAGATCTTAACATTGTATATGGATTTTTTTTCTTACATTTGCATCTAGCATTGTGGAAATATTACACTTGCCAAATTTCAAAAGTAAAGGAGGAGTTTTGCACATTTTCCTAAAGCTACCCAGGTTGGAAAAAAACATTCAAGGCAATACAATTTTTGACCTAGGCATTTCATTGGGAAAAAAAATTATTCCCACTAAGTGAATTCATGTTTCACCTTGTGTCAAAATTTCGTGAACATCTGATCAAAATTTACTTCATAAGATCCTATCCAAGATCTCTTATGTCACAGTCATTTGGTCCTTTGGAGGTTAATTCCTAAAGGACCACAAGGCCATCACGTGACTTTTGCAACTATATTTGTAGAAAACTTAATATTTTAACATCACTAATAGCTCTTGAACAACAAAGAGACCCTTGATGAAATTTTACGCTAAATCCGTTGATGCAATCTGATCAAGAAATGACCAAGTGTGTAATTTTTGGTGAATTTTTTGAGAATTGAAAAAACACTGTAGGCTATCTTTTCAGATCCTCATATCTTTTTTTCTACATGTCAAAATGAATTTTTTTTAAATGACACTTTAATATCATGATGGTATATACATGTTCAGAATTTTTGGAGCACTTTCGAGCATTCCAATTTCAACATTCCCATTTCAGCATATGTAGACAAGTCTTTTTTCATTTCAATAGTGGCAATCATCAAAATTATTCTATACAAATGAGCAGTCATGATTTGTTACAATAGCTAGTTTGAAAAATGCGAAATATACTCGAACGCCCCCGGTCCTTTAGGGGTTAAAAAAGAAATTGACAATGCAATGTAGTGTCCAAGGAAAGGTAGACCATGTGAATGATGACCAAAATAAAATACCATACACGTAATTTTATCTTTGATAAATAAAACCAAAATATTTCACTCATAAATAGCAAAAAAGTAGACAGTACAAAGTAAGGGACTTTCAAGTTTGACACATATTCATAGTCTCTCTCAGTTAGAGTTTAATCCTTGCAGGACAAGACAGATGTTGTTTGTCATTTGGATGACAAAAAACTCATCTAGTGAGTGGATGCTCACCAATTTTCATCTATTCTTTTTCTAAAAGTGACCGCACATATGTCAATCATCATGAAAAATCAAATCAAGTGTCTTTAGTTGCTTCCATATTTCTAGGTAGCCCTAATTCTACGAAGATAGTAAAGATTTTCACATGAAAGTGTTTTGTGCCACGCTGCCCTTCTCGCAATTTTTGAGTGGGTAGCATTACGTATTGGTTTGTACAATTTTTCCAAAGCTAAACATGTGCGTGAACAACGTTTTTCCCCTTAGTCAAGCACTACATATTGCACCCCGCCTTTCCCCACCGTGATAGATACGTCCTTTAAGGGTTAAGTGTCTCAAAGTGAGACTCTCCGCTAAGTTAGGTGTGAGCGTACCCAGTGCAAAGAACTTTGGTTTGTTCAATACAATTCTACTACAAAGACACGCATTTCTAGGCATTTCTTACTCAAAACCTCCTAAAAAGATCATTACATAAAACCATATATCTAGGACTATACTTAAACCATCCCTTTTTCTTGTAGTGAGTTAACTTGTAATTCAAAGACCATGGACTTTGGCCGGGGCAAATTGACCCCCTTATTTCCCTATTTTTTATCCTCGAGAAAACACTACACTAAATAGTGAAATTAGGTTGCTTTTACAATTCGGTTGCCTTATCCCCCAGTAGTTACTCTACAAGCCATAAAAGTTAACAGACATTTCTAAAATACTTCCATCTATATACATGGAGTTTCATGAGTCCTAATTAAACCAATAACTTATTCAAAAGTAGTGTATTCTTGTACAAAAAAAATAAGTATTTATATAGTGTGGAGTATCAAGAAATTAGTGAGGGACCACCTAATTTCACTATTTAGTGTAGATAATTTTATTTGCCACATATGATAAAATTTGCAAATTCTGAATTCATATTTACAATTAGAGGCCCTAAAATTCGTTATGGGAGATGGAGAAATAGAAAATTGACGTGGCGCAAAATAGAGGGCAATTTTTACATTTACCTTAAGAAGGGGGCAATAAGGGGATCAATTCGCCCTGCCCATGGACTTTGAAATATGGAATCACACCACACCTGGCTTGACAGCTCAGCTATATTTGCCTCCTCACTGAATCACACAGCAGACTATGATACAGTAGAGTCAACAATTTGTGATAATTAAACGTAGTTAAAATATAAAACATGGTCCTCATACAGGCCAAAGTATGGACCTCGTCGAGAAGACCCACTCCACAACATGTGGGTCTTATTGTTAGTCACTTCTCTAGTCTATGCAAACGTGTTTTTTTACTACACTAAGGGTGGACTTACATGTAAAGGTCGTCGGGGAAAAAAAAAGTACAAGAAGACAAGAAGACTTGTACCGATCATTGGTGAACGTGGAAGTAGGAGAATGAGTTCCATTGATATTAGTGCATTAGTTTCACACTAGAGAGGGAAGACAAAGTGCTTTTTATATTTTGGTATTGATGAACACACCCACTCACAGATACATGAGAGGAGACCCTAAGGGTCTTCTACCATGTAATTCATTTTCCATTGGTGGACAAAGAGGGTTGATATGGTCCAACTTTTCCCCTGGGTATTGTACATGTCAAGGCCTTTGGGGTTAGGGTTGGCAAACACTCTGTTAACCAACTTGGTCAAGGTTTGGAGTTTCAACGATTGATTGGTTGCCTTCTAACCCGCATGACAAGAGGCTCTAAGAGTATGGCCATATCTAGTCTTTGTCAAGAAGGTATAAATGTGTAATTGTAGCAAAGACCCCAAATCCAATAAGAAGTAGGTCTCTTTTACATTGCACGTTTATTGAGACTCTTACTTTGATTATCAAAGATATTTTTGTAGAAGTTCACATTGAAGGTTTTTTCCACATAGTCCAAGTGCTTGTCTCTAACTTTTCATTTTTTGGATATCAAATAAAAATTTTCATCATTGCACAAGAAATCATAAAAAAATTGACTATTGTATTGCTAGTTCACTTAACTTACTTAAATTGCAAGCTACACTCCATATTTGCTTTTGAAATTTTACAAGAGTGTACCAAACAAGATAGAGAATTCTATGGTGGAGAGACACAAATTCATCAAGTTTGAGCCCTCTTGGAATAAATTTTTTGCTCTTGATGAATTTGTGTCTCTCCACCAAAGAGAGACCCCGTTTTGAAAGAAAGAAAAATAGTTATTTTCTCCACTTCAAATGTTACAAGCTTTCAATCAATGTGGTCAAATGGTCAAAAAAAATTCCAACACATTTTCATGTACGATTGTCAACTACAATATTGTATAGTTTAAGTTCAAAAAAGAATTTATTCTCAATGTTGTGCAATGCACTGAAAATGGCAATTTTTGATAGTTTTCCTCATTAAAACACCTCCAATCCCTTTGGAATTTATCCCTGCATGAGTTAGGCACATTTTGGATAGAAATTTTGAAAAAATGCTGCCTTTTAGGATAGCAAGAAAAAATTGAAAAAAATTATGTTTGTTTCAAAATTTAACTATACAAATTTGTTCTAGACTATTATGGTAATATGTGGAAAAAATTCTAGAGACTTTGACCGCATGGATTGAAAGATTATAACATTTGAAGTTAGAAGAAAATTTTGACCTTGCTCGATAGGATCAATAGAAGAAGATTTTTACACTACACATGGTTATTTTTCTTTTCATTTGCATCTTACAACATGTAATTTGTACATAAATACTTGCCAAATTTTAGAATTATAGGAAGAGTTTTGCACATGTTGTCTGAAGTTGCTTGAGTTGCCCCAAAAATTCAGGGCAACATAACTTTTGATCTGAGCACCGGATTACAAAAAAACGATATAACTACTATAAAGAGATACATGTTCAAACCTTGCATCAAAATTCCCAACCAAAAATGACTTTGTCACTAACTGCCCAAGATCTCCTACGTACGTTGAAAGATCATTTGGTCCTTTTCAGGTTAAAAAATTTATGCATATTATTTAATTTATTTTTATAGCCTACGTATGGGAGCATTCTAAACTAATACAAGCCGGTGTCCAATAGCACGAGTATCACAAATTGTCAAATCAAAGAAGTTTGGGTGGATTTGTATAGCCCACCAATCCAAAGAAGGGTTACTTACAAATCAAGCAAAAAATCCCAATATTGAGTGCAATTGCTGATTACGTCATCTCTGATTACCCCAGCATTTCCATTTCACACAAAACAAAAAGAGTCTTAYGCACTTGGCCACCTCAGCCATCAAATATCAAAAAATATCATATATACCCCCATGATGACGTGGGGGTTCCCAGGTTCCCACATGATCAAGCAGAGTTCCCAAGTTCCCACATGATCAAGGGTTTCCTTGTCCCATTTGCGTACTGAAGGAAGCTTAGAACTATCACGCCTTTCATTGGAAAAAAAGAAAAAAAACTATCCCGCCTTCCAACTCATGCACATTACCAAACACCTCATAGTCATGTCTCGATTCATTTAAGTTACAGTTGAAAATTGAATGTAACTTATCTTTGTGGTGGTCTATAAAACTCCAAAAAAAATTCTTTGAGGGTCTCTTTTAATTTGTGTAAAATATAAAATAAAATAAAAAAAACTTTGGGTAATAGGGTACTTTGCTGGAGCCTGAGAATCTTTTAGATTTGGTTTTCATTGGTGCACTTGGACAATTAGCCCCGGCGGCCAGGAATCCAGGATTTTTGTGGGGGAAACTCTTCATCATGAAATTCTCAGTTTTTGTTTYTGTTTTTTGTTTTTGTTTTTTTTCTGTTTTTTCTTAAACAATTAAAGGTTCGAATTCACAAGTTTTCAGTTCTTGTATAAGTTACTGTAATGTAGGTTTTCTCACCAGTGAGTTCTCAAGTCAAAAAATGCATTCTGACAAAATGAGAGTAAACTAGGGAACGTGACCTAGAGCCCCAGGATTCCATATGTGAGGATGTTGTTTGTAGGTTGCATGGGAAATTGGGAACCAATTTGCCTAAAATCTGGTAAAAGTACCCTCATGCTAAGTTTAGATGCGGTCAAAAAGTGCAAAAAACAAKWGTGGTCTTTGTTTGCCGTATGATACTACATTGGTCACAAGTGGAAACATGGTGCGCCGTAGACCATGGAATTGACCGACTAGAAGATGCAATTTTACACCAATTTGACTAGTTGGGGGTCTTTTTGTGGCTATAATTTTCCTAGTCTAGAACTTGACTAGTTGGGGGTCTTTTTGTGACTATAATTTTCCTAGTCTAGAACTTGACTAGATGGGGCTCTTCTTGTGGCTATAATTTTCCTAGTATAGATAGTTAGGTCATGTTTCCACTACACTAGTGATGGTAAATAGTGTTACCTACACTGATTGATTTAAAATAGCCATAAGTTTTTATTCTAAATGAATACTTTTACCAACCATAGGTACAAAGTTTTCCCAACTATAGAACTATTAGGATCCATGCACTCAGTAAAAATATTCATGAGAAGTAAAAACTTATAGCATTTCTAAAATAGTTAGTATGGGTAACACTATTTACCATCGTTAGTGTAGTGTTTTGAGTTTCTACGACAATGTTGCAATTCCCTTACTTCGACTGTACCATAATTCATCCACAATGATTTTGTGAGTTTGTGAACACTAACTTGGTTAAAATAATCTTAGATTGGAATTGAACTAGAAAAACATAATATGCAAATAACAATTTCTTATAGTATTGTATTGTGATTGAGATTATGATGGTGCACAATCTTAAGACGATGTTGTAACACATATCTTAAGCAGATGATACCATTGGTTTTTTTTTGACAAATTTGAGCTTATTCTAACTAGTTTCTTTCATACCACAAAATTATTTTAGGGCATAAGTAGTATAAATTAAAACATAGACAAGTGTCTAAAAGAAATATGAAGCCCATTTTAGATAGCCAATTTTGTGGTTTGATTGCATGAATTTTTGATGCAAAATAGCTTCATTGGTATGAAAGCACTTTGGATTGTCTCCAAGATGTTATATAACCTAGACACTATATTTGCAATTTTATTAATTAATTTTCTTTGAAAATTTATAAATTGTCATTCTTAAATGGCTTATGAATTGCGCCCTTGGTTTGCTTGTTTGGCTTGCTGGTTTCTGCATGAAGKAGGAAAAAAATTCTTCTTTCACAACTTACGATAAAAAATAAATAAAAATAAGGTAACATTAATGTAAACATCTTTTTTGCACTTGATTTTTAATCAAAAATAGATGATTTGTATTGACTCCTCACTGCCCAAGGGTACCAAAAGTGTCCTCACATAGTCTAGGAGTCCAATTCAAAGTGTTGTAACTTTTGCATATATTATCTGAATTCAATAGAACTTGTTTAAAAATCTTTGCTCTCTCTTCTAAGTTTGTGTGGTAAAGTTTTCAAACCAATCATATATAAACTGAAATTCATTCAAAGTTCATAGGTTGAATCTGAGTTCACCAAACCGCATTTTAATGGTTGCAACTTTGGAGGCTTGTATCTTCTTCATCCAATGTTCATTTTCAATAAAATTTGTTGGATTGTGTTTTCCTTGAAGTCTAGTCACTGTGGTAAAATTTTCATGCCAATCCATGTTGTTTTGAATGTTTCGGATCAATTCAAAGTTCAAAATTCAGACATTTTTAGATTACAATGAACTTTGTCGGCTTATTTTTTCTTCATACAATGTCCATTTCCAATATTGTTTTTTGGAAAAGTTTCACATACTAGTCTAGTTTGTGTAATTAAAACTTCAATCCAAGAAGTTATAAGTGACTAAGAAGCATTTTAGTAGAGGGAGGTTCAACCATAGATTTTTTTTGGCAACTTCTTTTTTGCTTTTAATTAAACAGTTTTGCAGACACAATGACAATGAGTCAATTGAATGATATTTTCTATCACCGATGTGTTTGTATGCTGGTTTTAAAGTACTTTGTGGTTCAAAGTTTTTTCATTTGAATAGATTTAGAAATCTAACTTCACCTCCAAATTTGTTCCTTGGAAAATTTCAGCATCTTTTTTCAACACTAAAACATTATAATCTTGAAATATATTTAGTCAAATGATTCCAAGTTTGATTGATGTCATTTATAAGATGCGTCTTACAAGATTGTACGGTCAACTTTATTATACCTCGTTCTATACCTTAGTGACATTTAGACTTATAGCACCTGAAAAGCAATGATGTTTTTAAAACCCCAAAAGGCCCTAGGCCTTGAGTGCTTAATCAAATTCAAGACTTATAGATTTCATTTGCCAACATGTTTTGATGAAGCTCACTCAATATTGTGTTGCTAGATGTTGTTTCAATTGAAGTTTATATAATTCTTTATTTTTTCTTATAAATTTAAAAGCGTAATACATAGCAATAGGTTTTGGTTGTTAGTGATTCAAAAGAAAAGTTCAATGTAAACACTACAGGAAAAAGGGGTGTTTTAAGTATAGTTCATCTTTAAAGTAATGATCTTTAGGGAGTTATTAACCCCTAAAGTCTCAAGGCCTTTTTTCTCTCAAAATCCATTCAAAACTGCAATTTCTATTGCAAAGTGCAAAGCTTCAAAATTTTCAATTTTTTTGCATATCTAACCGTAGGATCTTGCACTAGACTAGTATATAAATGTGTATGAAAATTTTCACAAACTTTGACCGTATAGATTGTAAGATATTTGCGTTTAAAGTAAAAAAACAAGCTATTTTATACATTCTATGAGTAGGGTTAAGAGATATTGTAACCACTTTAGGTGAATAAGCTAAACTTTATGGATTCACTTTTTGTTGGTTTTGGGTTAAGTCTAGTAACTATCTCATCTAGGCCACGATGGGCAGAACACTTCATAACTTCATAAGGCAACTCCACAATTTGTTGAAAAAATGTAATTTTATTGCTCCCCCCACTTCTCACATTTGTCTTACTTGGCAAAGAAAACTTTGAATTTTTTTTCAACAATGCCAACCAGTCATCCTACCTGTCATGGGCTGGTTTACCTTTACCCACATGTGCCAGTGAATAAAATAAATCTCCACAAGCAAATCTGATCACCCAGACACCAACTACCCTAATAATATATGGTAATAAAACTAAAACTCTCTTGAAGCTGTCTGAAAAATTTTCCCTGATGCCCGGTTGGCACGAGTTACACATGTGTCATCTATGAAACATTTTTTTCTTTTTTTCTTTTTGAACAAAAGGCCAAAAGCCATTGCATTATAAAAACCGACAAGCCGACAAACCTGAGAGCTACTGAAGTAAACACATGCGGGCCTACTTTTGTTCCAGATAATAGAAGACTATGGAACTTTCATGAACTTATACACCCCCCTAAGTCATAGAAGAACCACTTGCTTTGCAAGTTGTTTCCAAAAATAAAAAAAAACTTTCTTTTACTGAGTAAGGTAAGACAGCCCATTGTGGTCAGAATTTGGAGTTTGACCTCACGTTACTGTTGAAAATTTTCAGTTTTTTACTTAGAGTAGTATGCAAAAAAACTCTCATACACCCCCGAAACATAATTTATATAAAACGCACAAACCAAGCCTTGTCTTCCAGCTCCTGGCAGCGCAGCACTATTTACACCACTCAAGACTCTAGAGAACCGGGAATTGTACAAAATTAAAGTAGCGTGATTGTGCGCGCAGCTAATTTTTATACAAGAACGTGAGTGAAGAAATTGCTGTCGGACCAAATTTGAAAGCTAACATCTTTGGTCCCGCCTAATATTTATTTGAAACTAGTGCAACTTGACATGCATGATCATAAAACGACCGTTCGTCCGGGGGGGGGCTTGTGGATTGACATTGATCATTTGGAAGCTTTGCAAGTACAATGCTTAGGACAAGATGACGCCGTCTTTTTGCAAAAGAGGAATCTTGGGAAGGCTTTTGTTTCCTACTGAYCATAGAGTTCGACTTTGAAAGAATTAAAGACAGGGGGGTTGGTTTAAAAAGGAAAAAGAAAAAGACTGAGGTGGAGTCTGAGTTTTGGTATCAAAAAAAAAAAGATATAAAAAAGGCTTGGTCCAAGTTTTGGTCAAGCTTTTCGTTGTAGTTGCTTTTGTTCATGCGTCAAGTGCAACTGTTAAGGCTGGTGCTGACAAGAGTTTGGTTAGACCCTGGCACATGCAATCGGATCATTGTGGAAGTTGACTATGAAACCAAGGTGAGTAACCTATTACACTGAATAGCAAAATTAGGTTGCCCCACACTAATTTCTTCACATTCCACAGTATCTAAATATTTTTTTGTTACTGTTCAAGAATGCACTACTTTTGAATTAGTTATTGGTGTGAGAGAGAGGCACCCAATGGAGTCAGTGTATCCAATGCTATCCCTTTCTAGGTCATGCATTCATTCTATAACGTAAATATAGCGGGACTGTAGACTACGAGTTATTTTATGTCAAAAGAAATAAGCAATGTACTCCCTACCTACATTTGTAGTCTGAAATGATTATGTTATGTAGAATCGGACGGCATTTAGGTACAGGGATGCCATTAGCTGCCTCTACCTTAGTTGGAACTCATGAATCTCCGTGGGTACAAGTGGAAGTACTTGTAGAAATATTTATTGACTTTGATGGCGTGAAGAGTAACTTTCTTTGGAATAAGGCAACTTGATTGTAAAGGCAACCTAATTTCACTATTCACAGCCTTTTCACACTATGGCCATCCAAGTCAAGAAGCCTTGGAATTGAGTGGCCAAACTTTGGTGAGAGTCCAAGGAAATAAGCAATAAATAGGCCCAAAGAACCACAAATTGAAGCCTTTAGCCGGCCATAGTGTTAAGCCTCAAAAGGCCAAAGGCCAAGCCCAAAGTCCAAACCTATTCCATTTTTTTGACTTCTATCCTTTCTCTCCACATTAATCCATCCAATTTCTGAAATTTTCCATGAATCGTCATTCATGTGACAATTTTTTCAAGCAATAGGTTTAAAAACATAAGAAAGGGGTCAAAATGGCCTTGGTAAAAAGATTATAGCACATGCCCTCATCATTGAACAAGGAATATGAAGGTTATAAATGGAATCAAACATTGAAGGGAAGTAGGTTCATTGAATGCTAAGACTCATGACTTTTTGTAGTGGAAACAAGGGTTCAAACAATAACAAATAACAAATAACAAACAAATAACAAAAGGAGGGCAAAGATTTTGTCAATTTTTAATAATTTTGATTTTTTTTTTGTAAAAATTCAATGGACTCGCCATTTTTGGCCGCCTCAAACTCTGATCGAGAGTCCATGAGAGTCTGTCCCCATGTAAGTATTTGGCTGCCAAATAGGCGGCTGAATTTGGACTGTGCCGCCTTGTGTAAAGAGTCGAGAGGCCAAAGTCTTGGATTCCTGAAATTTGATTGGCTCAAACCGACGGACTCTCAACCTTGTGCCGTAGTGTGAAGTGGCACTCAGTGTAGCACCCAAACTAGCAATGCCTCCTTTCACTTTGTGACCTTTCCCCCCCCCCCCCCCCCAATAACCCCAAGTATGCTAAAAAAAATTGACATTGCGTATCATGACCCTCATTAACCTCAAAATGCCCAAAATTGCTATGCTACCAAAAAGTGCAGTTTGGGCATTTAAAGGTTAAATAGTGAAATTAGGTTGCTTCACACTAATTTCTCAACATTTGACACCATAGGCTATAAATTTTTATTGTACAAAAATGCACTACTATTGAATTAGGTGTTGTTGTAATTAGAATTCGTGAACTTTTCTATGTACAATTGAAAATATTTGTAGAAATATCTATTGACTTTGAAGACTTGTAAAGTACCATTCTAGAAAAAAAGCAACTTGATTATATAGGCAACCTAATTTCACTATTTAGTATACATTAAATATTAATTTCTAATTGTGATATACGGTGCCTAGCATAGTGTCCATTTTCAATATACTAGCATTTAGGGGCTTTTGATGTGGAACAATGGATAACTTGGTAGTCAACCCAATGTTTGCCTTTAACCCATAAAGAACCAAGTATTTGTTTAGTTTGTCCATGAATCACTAGTACAAGTTTGGACCATCGTATAGACTAGAGAAATGATCCGCAAAAAGACCCATGCACATTACAAGCTTGACTACTGGTGCCTCTTTTTGTAGTCAATTTCCTAGTCTATGCAATTGACATTTCCACTAAGTACGTTTCCACTAGTGAATTTCAAGTACGTTCACACAAAACCAAGTTTGAACAATCATTCTYAAAAATTTAAACAAAGATGTGGACATGTATTTTCTTTGAGGAAATTTAAAATAAAAAAATTTGATTGCATGCATGGATTAGAAGTTGTGCTACTTAAAGCAATTGGGGCAATAAGGGCATCTTTTTCTAAATTTCTTATTTACTTTTGAAAATTTGACATTTATATGACCAACATGATATATTATGTAATTGAAAAAAATGTTTGGTACAAAGATTGTTTTATTTTGTTTTCAAAGTTCACGGTATTATCTTGCTATCTTCACTTTCAAAGTTAGTCTTGGAATTTTTTTTTATGTATTCAAAATGTTTGTCTCCAAATTTTCATTGTTTGGATTTCAAGGAAAAAATTTCCTCATTGCGCAAGAAATTATCAAAAAATGACTAGTGAACTGCTAGGATACTTGACTTCTTCATATTGTAGGGTGGTTTTGAGGTACTAGACTCCAAATTTGCTTCAAAAGTTATGCATGATTACGTAACAAGATTTAGTAACAGGATGTAGTACTCAACAATTAGGGTCTCAATTTTGAATAGAGGAAATGTCACTCTAAGAAGACTTGGGTCTCTTGAACCTAATTGGCAAGCTAGAAAAAAAAAATTTTGCACCTCAAACAAGTCTCAGTTGAAGTCATCTAGTGGACCACTCTAGTCTACAACGTCCTTACGGGATTAACCCTTAAACGACATAAAGGCCATTTTCTAGTCGATGAATGGGAGAGCATCTTTATGTATAGGAAAGAAGTGCAACTATTCATCCTCAAAATTTTGTGTGAAAAAGGAAGATCTTCTATAGTTCTTTGACTTCCGATGCTTACTTTTGAAATTTCTTAAACCAATGATTCTCAAGCTATTGTAAACCACTGCTGGGAAATGTGTTGTTCATTGCCCGGAAGGATTCTACAAAGTAATTAGGGTTTCATGCCCGTAATGCCCGATTACGCGGGCAAAATTGCGTAATCAGGCATTACGCATTTTTCATCCAAATTTTTTCAGTCATCCGAGATTCTGCATTTTCCGGTAGGGGTTTACGCCAGGTCAATGGCCCTCGTCGTCGGGCATTGTGTGCAAAAGAGTGCCTCCTCGTCGGGCTCCGCCCTCCTCATTGGCCCTTTTTGCACGCAATGCCCTCCTTCTCGGGCATTGCCCTGTACAAAATTCATGATTTCCACAGTGACCCGCCCAGCGTTCAAGGGTTAAAAGGGTTAGCTTTGAAACTTAGAAATGGTAGTTGCTGGAATGTTCAAGAATGATGGACGCACTTCCACTGCCAATGTTGCCATCCTTTAATTTCCACATTGGAGATTTGTTTTGATTGGATTTGGTATGCACCGGCTGCATGACCTCAAGCAGGGTTGCTAGTACACGTTGGGTGTTGTCCGTGTTAAAAACAGATTACATCATACTACAAAATCACGAGTACTACCTTAAATTTTATAAACCATGATGTTTTTMGCTACATTCTTGAGAAAACCTGCAACTTCAGTGTGTGGGGGACAACGATTTTCAGAGCTTGTGAAGGAAAAACCCCACAAGAATTTGAGATTATAATTTTGAAGATTTGTTTCTTATAGATTCTATTTTATTTTTGTCTACATAGAAAGATTTCATTCATCCCATTTAGATTAGTGATGTGAAAATTATGAAGCTTTTTGCTTTGTAGAGAAGCATTGTACCTTCTAAGAATTTAGTGCATTAGATTCTTTTTTGAACTCAATTTTTTTACAATTAAAATAAATAAACTCTAGAAGGTTCAAATCACTCGCAACAACAATCCCACAATTGAGATTAGTGTATTTCAGTTTCAACTTGGAGCTAGCAACAACTTTCTGTTTCCCTTCTATCTCCTACGTACTTCTATTAAATAATTTTTTAAGGATTGAAAATCATGTTTTTCTTTTTGAATTTCCACCCTGGATTCTCAACTCAATCCTCTTGACATAATTTTTTTAATTTCAACTTTGTAGTGCAAAAAATTTAAGTTAAGAAGGATGAAATTTTTTATAATCTAGTCACAAAAGATGACAAAACAAATCCAATTTTCTTAACTTTAAATGCAAATATCTTGCAAAGATAGGTTCAATTTTTTCTGAAATTTCTTCCATGCATATTGTTGTATTTGTCTAGTGCAAGATTCTAAGGTGAAATTGCCATATAAATGATTTTTGTACAAATTTTGTTGTTTCAAATAGAGATGGTAGTTTTGAATGCTTTTTTCATTAGATGTTTTTTGGACCATCTAGAAGACTCGCAGTCTGTGGGAACACATTGGGAACTCTGGGAACTTTGCCATGTAGGCAGTCTGACGTGGCATGGAGACTGCCACGTCAGATAATACTAATTAATTAATTATTTTTAAAAAGAAAATTGATTTTTTTTTCAATCAGTTTTCAGTTTCTTTACACTCTCTATGATTTCTGGATTTTTTTTTTTTTTTTTTTTTTGAAATTCAATATTTCAGACCAACAGTTGTTGGTTCCCTGTGCAGGGAACAGTTTCAGGAAACAGCCCCAAAACAGGCTCTTGCGGGGCTGAAAAATCATCTAATGTTTGATGAAAATGGCCTCGACACTTAAAAAAAATATTGTAGCAATTGGATTAGTTTTGGGTTAGTTGGAAATTCATGCCGATATGTGGAAAAAAACAAAAACTTGCAAAAAAAAAGATTCTTTGTCTGAATTCTTGTTAGGCCAATAAGCCTAATAATATATATTTTGTCTCAAGAGCTCTAGTTCTACTTTCCCTTCCTACTATGGTCATTGCAAGAAACACTTGCCATTTTGATCTCAAACAACCTATTTCAATGAGTATTGTGACTTTTAGAATAATTTTTTTCAAAATAGAGTAAAGATGGATGATTTATAAAGGAGTGAAAATTGAATGTCTCTAGAAACTCAAACCTAGAAAATTTTATCTCTAAAAGTTATGCACAAAAAATGATGACAAAAAATGCCAAGAAAATACTCACTTGCGTGTTTGATTTTAAAAAAATAATAAAAAATTGCAATAACATTGCATTTTTTCTAATTTGAAGGTACTCCTCTTCAATTATTTTCATATGTAATAAAATAGTCTTCACAAGTGGTGAAATTTCATCTTTAAGTTTTTTTTATGAAAAAGAAATGAATTTCCTACAACTTAGAATGAAAATTATTAAGTTGAGAAAATAAGTTTAGAATACATATAAAGAAATCCAAAATAAATCCTTCACATTCAATTTTTGAAAGAAACACTACACTAAAAGAGGTATAGAATGATTAGAAACATTGAAATTGTTAATAGTTTAGATATAGAATTTAAAATGCCATAAAAGTAGAAATCAAAAGAAAAGTACTAAGTTTTAAACAATTTTTTGAAGAGTGCTTGGCTTTTTGAGTTGAAGGGATTCTAGTGCCTTCATTATTATGGTTTGTTGACAATATTATGACTTTGGTTGTTTTAGAGCAATACTCACAATATGATCAATGGGTGGTATGAGGTTGTCTTCAAAAGTGCTTTTGGCATATTCTAGCAATAAAAAATTTCACTACCACCACTATTGAGTGGCAAAATTTCTTATCACGTCCTATAATTTAAAAGATATAACCTTTATAAATGATAAAAAAAGGCAACTATCTAACTTTTGACCAATCACCTTTTGTCTTTTATGAACGAATGTGGGTAAAATTATATTGTCTTAAGCTAATTTGGTCAAATATAAACCTACTASAAATTTTAAATTCACATTGTGATTTAAAAACAAAGTTGTATAGTTAGTGCAAGGCTACACCAAGTACATATTTGTACTAGGTTGTTTTCTTTCACTTTATTTTGAGAAAAATATGATTTTAACCCCTAAAGCTGCTACTGAAAGTGAGAGTGCTTTCAAGCCCTACTTTCCAGAGCCTTCTTCAACAAGTAGGCCTTTGGTTGGAGAAATTCAACCGTGTGACAATAATTTGGATGCTGGAGGAAAGGAAACTCAAGATGAAGAAGACTGTCAAATTGTTGAGCCTACAAAGAAGAGAAGATCTGGACCTGTGAAGAAGAAGATTCCAACTAAGAAAAAAAACAAAAATAAAAAAGTTGAGGAAGAAGACTTGGAGGAGAAAAAAAAGAATTGGCCAGATAGTCATGTTGAGCAACTCATTGCTATTCGAGGCGAAATGCATGGAGAGTTCCAAAAGAATGCTAAAAAACAAGGTAAACTTTTCTTTTACTATACAAACATTATTTGAATATTTGAATATTATTTTGAAATATGTAGTTCTATATCAATGTATGAATTTTATTTTATAAATTCAATTTCAAAAACTTTATACATTTTTTTCAGCATTTTCATTTACTTCATATCTTGGAACATTTTCATTAGCTTCATTGTCTTCGAGCATTCTCATGTATTTCATATCTTTGAAGAGTACATTGAATTTTTTTGCAGGTGTGGATACATGGATTCGACTTGAAGCACGAATGCTTGCTGCAATTTCTGAATTTTCTCGCACAAGTGAAGCCTGCCGGAAGAAGTTTGAGAACATTTTCAAGTCTTACAAAGATGACAAGCTTGCCAATTCAATCTCTGGAAACAACAGACATGAATGTAAGTTTTATGACTCCTTGGATCAATGGTGGCATCAATCGGGATTTGTTATAAAACATGTTAGTGCAACTACAATGGACAGTGCAAATGTTGATGCAAAAAATAACGATGAAGAAGTAGATTGTGATGCATTTGAAAATGTGTCTCATGGAGGTGCTTCTCAATCTAAACTTTCACCACCTCCAAAAAAAATGAAATTCCATGATCAAGCTTTAATTTACTTTGGGAAAATGGTAGACAATGGAGCAGCAATGCTAGAACATTTTGGCAAAACCAATGAGTTGCTAGGGAAGATAGATCAACAAATGGAGCATTTGATTGACAAACTCTAGTTCTCTTCTATGTCAAAACTAGAGTCTAGAGGAAATGTTACTTTTACTGTTTTGGTAAGATGATCCTTATAGTAACTCTTTGCCAACATCGTGTGACTTCGAACAGCTTCTTGTAACATGGCTTACATCCTCTCTTCACGATCTACTCTACTTTCACATTCTATCTCTATGTCTTCAGAAGTTGTTGTATCATTTTCCATAGGATCGTTAAATTCAACTTGTACGACTTGTTTTTGCATATTTCTCATTTCCAATATACTTGTTTCAAGTGCATAGAATGTATCTGTATTTCTTAAATCACAAAAAGATTCTGCTCGAGTTTTCTTTATGTCTTCTTCCGCCGTTCTTACCCAATCAAAATCGAATTCTTCTCCATGTATTATACATAGATTGTGGAGACATAAGCAAGCTGTCACAATATCCGGAATGTTTCGAAGTGGCATATCAATTTTCTTCAATAATATCCTCTATCTTCCTTTCAAAATGCCAAATGCACGTTCAACAGCCATTCGAGTACTAGATTGAATAAAGTTCCAATGAGCCTTCTCTCTTGATAAGCCTTCTTTAGCTCCCTTCAAAGGTGAATAGAACCATGGACCCATTGGATATGCAGCATCTCCAATGAATTTGTATGGTAAAAAGGCTTCTAACATAGTTTTCTTTCCAATCTCTGATTTTTGAAATAGGGTCCAATCATGTATACTTCCAGCCCAACCAAAATCATAGTCCCAAAATTTGCATTGAGCATCCACCACACCTTGCAATAATACTGAATAAAATCCTTTTCTACAATAATATGAAGTAGGATCTTCTGTTGGAGCAATAATTAGAATATGACTACCATCTATTGCTTCAAGAATATATGGAATTCCATGCAAACTTTCGAAGTCTATAGAAATCTGCTTCATCCAATGTAATGTAGGTTTTGGGAAAACCAAAGGTTTCAAAAGCCTTTTCATTCCCTCATAAGTTTCTCGAACAATGATAGAAGCACTAGGTTTAGACATTCCATATAAATCGGCAAGTGTTTGCAAAGAATCACCCAAACCCAATCGATGCAAAGTCAAAGCAATTCTATCTTCAATCGGAATGCAAGGTCTCAATCTTGTATCGTTCTTGCTCAAAATTGGTGCAAGGAAATTGCACAAAAACAAAAATGTAGGTCTACTCATCTGAACACGGTCTTTGAACATTTTTGTACTATAAGATCCAAGAAGAAATTGTGAAGTAAATCTGCCCGGTCGATCAAATTTTGCATATCACCCTCTCTTTGCTCCTAAATAATATAAAAGCCATCATCATAATTGCTCCATTGTGTTGATGCATAATAACCTTTTGAATTCCCATAATTGAAACAATCACATGCTTCAAAACCATAAGAGTAGCAAGAGCAACTAAAATTTTCTCCCTTCTACCTTCCATGATGCTAGACCAATAGAAATGAGAAGAAAATTTGAAAGGAAGATTGAGAAGAAGATATGAACGAGCCATAATCAATCACTTTCCACACTTATCCCCTAAAATGCCCGAGGCAACAAAATGTGGTGTCGACAAAACTTTGAAGTTGAAGAAAACCTAACTAGGTTTTTATTTTTAGTAGTTTGTGTTTTTGGTAGATTCCTATTAAGGTCTAGCTTTAGCATCGAAAATACGATGTGGAAAACAAATGACTATGATTTTTCTACTCAAGATTTTGTGCGAGGGTACTTTGTGTAATCTTGACTTTTCCTAGTGTTGAGGGCTCTTGGAAGTGAGCCTCAAGTATACTAGATCTTGGAGACAAAATCACATAAGAAATTCATTTAAGAAAAATATAGAGTAGATTTTGAGAAGCTATAGGTTGATTGGGATTGTACATGCTAGGCCCTATAACCTCATATATTTTGATTGATAAACTTTTTAGATTCACCATGGGAAAAGTGGATTGAATTTTTTTTTTGTAGTTTTTACACCATCCTAGTCAAACATTATAATCTTTCAACTCGTAAGTGATATTGTTGTGTTTTCTTTTCCAATGTAATCTCTAACATGTCTATTTTAAATTTGTATGGTTACAATTCAAAAAAATTGATACAATTTATCGAAATGTTCTTTTTTTGGTTCAACTTAGGAGCAAATTTCTAGAAGCTAAAAACAGGCCTTAGGCATTTAGGATTATGGTAGAACCACCCATAGTCAACCACTTAAGCAATTCTGAACATTTTTTGGAGTTGTATAATAAGGCAATGTGAAATTTTTGTCATGTAGGAAGGTAGAAATCAGAGAGATTGTCAATTTTTTTGTGATTTTTTTCCTTGAATTCCAATTATTCTGAGTTTGGGAAGCCAAAAGTTGCATGAACTCATTACCAATATATAAGTCTTCTAATTCCTACCATTCAAGAACTACTTTCCCGCTCACTACTTTGGGAAATGTGTCATTAGTCTCAATCTAGACAAGGAGTAAAAAACACATTCCAATTGTTGGTTGGATATAGCTACACCTACAGGTTAATTATGGATCCCTCGTTGGCAATGGGTGGTTCTACCATATCCAATCAACAACCATCATAAATGTGATTAAAAATACTTTGAAATGCGTTCACAATGGACACCCGACTTGTTTCTTGTTTGGTTGATTGGAGGTTTACATTATAAATAAGGTGAAGACACCCAAAATTGTTGAAATAAGAAAGGAAAACGTTTTTGTGGTATTAGCAATTGAAAATCATGAATTTGAAAAAAAAAAAAAAAAAATTGGATAAGACATGTGATTACTATGAGTTTTCGTAGCTAGTAGAAGCTCCCTAGGCTTTTGAAATTGTCATATCACTTGCTCAGAAGGTGAAAACACCAATTTAAAGAATCGACATATAACATTCAACTAATAGCAATGAACCCCTAAGTGCTTTAGGTGACCAAAACTGTCCCCAAATAGTTTGGAAGTTCATTGATTCAAAGTGTTGTAACTTTGGCATCCAATGTCCAAATTTAATAAAATTTGTTGGAAAATATGTGCTCTCTATTCTAAATTGAGTTGTAAAATTTTAGATCAATCCAAGATATACTAATCTTTTGGGACTCATTTGAAGTTCACAGGTTCAAATTTGAGTTCACTAAACTATATTTTGATGGTAAGGGCTTAATTAAAAGGCTTGTCTCTCCTTCATTTAATGTTTGTTTTCAATAAAGTTTGGTGGATTAGATTCCCCTTGAAGTCTAGTTATTATGATAAAATTTTAATGTCAATACAAGTTTATTTGAATGTTTGAAAGCCATTTAAAGCTCAAAATCTACACATTTTTGGATTATAGTGAACCTTGGTGGCTTGATTCTTCTTCATATAGTGTCAGTTTTCAATAATTTTTTTTTTGGCAAAGTTGTAAATATTAGTCTAGTTTGTGTGGTTAAAATTTCATATCAATCCAACAAGTTATGAGTGACTAAGAAGCATTTTAGTAGGAAGGAGGTTCAACATTCAAAGTCATTTTGTAGACACAATGAGTCATTTGAATGAGTTTTTCTTTCACCAATGTGTTTATATGATAGTTTTGAAGTACTTTATAGTTTAAAGTGTTTTCATTTGAGTAGGTTTACAAATGGAAATTCACCTCTAGTGTGTTGCTAGGAAAATCTCAGCATCCTTTTTCAACATTAGAACATTATAATCTTATAATCTATAAAGCCAAATGACTCCAAATCTGATCTAGATCATCTATAACATATATACTACAAGATTGTATGGTTGAGATTTCTATATCTTAGTGGCATTTAGTCCTCTAACACGTCAAAAGCAATGATGTTTTTAAACCCCAAAAGGCCTCCGGTTATCTTTCCTTTGACATATTTTCCCAAAGAAGACTACTTCCGCTTACATGGTCCATTCAAGAGCATGTTACCTTATCTCTGTCACAGGAAGAAATCTCCACGCTATGTAGCCCTACTGTACTGTACAGTACAAGGATAGTCACTGTCTTCTGCTAGAAATTTTGTTAGCACAACAATTATTTCCTTCAAATGATGAGGACTTGAATCATTTCACATGAAAAATGAAAGATACCACTAACGATAAGACAGTCCATAAATTTAGCAACCCTTCAAACACTTTGTGAGACWTTGATTTTGACAAAGACCAAAAGCATGGGTGCATGACAAAACTCAACAGGACAGCCATGGGTGTAAGGAGGGAGGTCCTTCTAGCACACATTTAAGAGCTGAAAATTAATTTGGGGAGTTTAGACTTCTTGAAATTCTTGAAATATTTATCAGTGAAGCCATTTCATATTTTTTTAGAGTTTCATGGAATTAGATATGAATTTTTGAAATTGAAATGCAGTGATCACTACAAGCATCCACTTCCTGGAATGTCCACCATTTGTACATTGGTGGTGCAATAAGAAAGCAAAATGTACCTGTACCACAATAGGATGCTTTTAGAGCCTGAGGTGCGTTAAGAACCTCCAGCTTTAATTTTATCACAAATCAATGCCACCAGTATCTCCAATGAGGAAAACAACTCCAAAACTGCCAAAATTAATGACCTGACCTCTGTGCTGGGGTGATTAATTAACGACCCCCCCAAAGCCTCTCGTGCATGGGCATAACTTTTTGTAAGCAAATCCAAAATATTTTTTCAACAAAGAATGTATTTCTACTGCATGTGCAAAATAGAGACAGTTTGCATCTGAGGAACAAGCATTGGAGACCATTTCTCATAAACCCTAAACCCTGATTCTTAAAGTCGAACATGATTATGGAACACAGGGTGAAACCAAAGGCATCTCGATCTGTAAAACGATATTGTTGGTCTCTGCAGCTTGATGCAGGGAATCCAACCAAGGGAGCAGCTTCTAATATTTATACACACAATAAAAGCAGCAAAATAGGCACACTTGGTGACAATATGTAACTACGATCACCAAATTCGGGGTGCAATATGTAGTGCTTGACCAAGGGGAAAAACAATCCTCACGCACATGTTTAGCTTTGGATAAATTGTACAAACCAACACCTCATGCTACCCATTCAAAAATTGTGAGAAGGAGAGCATGGCACAAAACACTTTCATGTGAAAATCTTTGCTATCTTCGTAGAATTAGGGCTACCTAAAAATATGGAAGCAATTAAAAACACTAAATTTGACTTCCTATGATGATTGACACATGTGTGGTCACTTTCAGAAAAGGAACGGATGAAAATTAGTGAGTGTCCACTCACCAAATGAGTTTTTTGTCATCGAAAGGACAATAAACGTCCGCGGCGTCGTTTAAGGGTTAAACAATATTTTTTGGTTGATGAATAGCAAAGAATCTTTCTATTCAGAATAAAAGTGCAATTGTTCATCCTTGGAATTTTTCTGCAAAAAGGGGAGATCATGAACAATAGTTTGACCTCTAATGAGCATTTATGGGTTTTTTAAGTAGATGATGTCATACAATACCAAAAGGGATGATTTCCACGGTCACCAGTCAAGTGTTTAAGGGTTGATGAGCTTTTCCTTGTTTCTAGAGCTTAGAGTGTTTTTCTTCACATATATTTTAGGATTTAGGGTGCTGCCAATGCTTCAGAACTTGTAAAAATCTCTCAAACAGTCATCCATCAATCTTCCAAACCACACGTACAGACATAAGTACGGAGTTGATCAGGACACACCATTTGAAGAGAGTCATACTTGTATGCAAGATAATATAGAGTTTTCATTGAGTCAAATTAGCGAAAACAAATCATAGAAGTCACAGCCTAGGTTTTGAGACAGTTAAACAAGTTTCTAATTGTCGTTGTCACAAAAATCATCTACTCTCCCGTTATAGTACAGTCTATAGTTATGAATTCCTGTACAAATCTCCACGTAAAAGATTTGAATTACAAGTCGGTGTTTCACTCCGCAATGTCCTTGGGTTGGAATCCATCACCAAGAGTGGCCTTGGAAGGATCCTTCAGGAACTGGTTTTCAGCAGTCTCACTATGGTACACGCACGAAATCTCCGGGGCTTGACGAAGGTCACCTACAAATCCAAACGTGTTCATGTTTCGTTTGCAATCACGAACTTCGTCCGAGGTTATCAAGCCCCTTGCTTCCAACACACTCCAGTTGCTTTGCCGCAAGACGCATCCSGGCTTCACCTCCGTCTGGGAAACGTAGACATTGAACCTGGCATTCACATGCCAATGACAGATTCAGGAAAAACAGGAAGTTCTTGCACTACACCTCAAACCTGAAATGCTGCAGAGGACCAAAAAAAGTGTACTACCTTGCTGATAGGCCTCATCCTTCTATAAAATGCAGTCACAGAGGAATTCACATCATGAATGTTTCTTTATTATTTGGTGTAATGTGTAACGTTTCACTTGTAACAAATATATAATGCACCAAGGATTCAATCTTACATGACTTTATGATAACCCATTTTGTTTTAAACTACGGGACACATTCTTGTGGCTTTCAACTTTTTTGAGTAGAATCCATTATTAGAATAAAATTATTGTATTGGTGGATTTCGACCCCATTATTGAGATTTACTCCAATACAATAAAACATGTAGTATTTAGATACCAATATCCAAATAATGCATATTTAAGAGTTTTGGAATGAATGCCGTTAAGAAATAGCGAAGTTCTAAGTATTAAGTCCCAATGACGAGATGAGACTGACCGTGAACCATGAATTGATTGCATCTACAATAGAAACGTCTTTGACTGAGATAGAACCCAAGACATCTCATTACTTACAAGTCACATGTTCGAGTGACACTTAGCATTGTAAATGGGTGTCTTTCCAAACCACAGGAAAGGGAAGTCCATGCCAATGGGTTAACTACCTTAAAGTTAAAAGAATACTTCTAATTCTGAGCTAGAAGGGAAAGATGCTAATTAGTTAGGCTCACAGTGATTTCACTATTAGGTGTAATATAACTTGGACGATCTCACCGAAGAAAGAGAATAATGACCGAGAGATTTAATGTTGCAGAGGAGAGTGTACTCACGGATTGAACGAGATAAATAGACGTTGGTCAAGAACCATAGCGCTCATTCCATTGGCAATGCATACATCTGGATTTGGAGTTTGACGATCTATCACTTCACGAGAAGCCACATTATTGGGCTCCACGTTGAGGACTGTATCAACAGTGATGCCTGCCCCCATCCCTAAAACAAATATTCCTGCACAAAAAGTCAACAACATTAAGCAATAAGTGTTCTGCTGTAGATAACAAAGATGGAATTGAGAACCAGTACTTGTGATGAAACCCTATAAGAAAAAGTATTGAATTTCAAAGTTTTTGGGATCTTTGAAACTTAGATAATTATTTTCATTTTGACTTTTAGTTGTATTGTCACAATGGCATAGGGCATATTAGTCTTCTATACATTAAAAAAGATTGTCGTTTTGTTTTATTTGTTAAATGAGATYTTTTGGATTGTATGTCCCCTTGTTGCAATTATAATATTATCATAAAGCTCTCTACAAGGAAAGGTGCACAGACTTTGTTTCATGGCATTCTAACTCATGGTGAAAAACATATTTAATTTCAAAGTTTTTCTGAACTAAAAAATTTGAAAATTACTTTCATATAATATTTTCTTATATTGTGGCAATGATATAGGACATACTAACTAATACAAATGATAGAAGCATGATAAGGATATGTGCTTTGATTCATGGTCGCCAAAATCGCCCATGTGATTTTTACCAAGGCCAATTTGAATCAAAACCTCAAGGTTTTAGTGATTATTACATTTAGAAACAACGTGAGACCAAACATAGGTGCTTATAAAGAATTTGGGGCAAACAAATTTAAAATTGTTGTTTAACTAAAGGTTATGAGCAAAAGTTTTCATGATAGTATGAATGACAAAGGGTATAATAAGTAGAAGATGTTTGTTAATTAACAAAAATAACATGGGATCCGTTTTATTCAAAAATTGGGCAAAGAAGCATTCAATAGTCAATTTGAATTTCTAACACTATTAACATCTTCATTTTAGCATAAATATTCAATATAATTTGTGCCTTTGCACATTGATACTTTCCTTCATTTAAATTTCAATGTATGCCTTCTAAATCTARAAATTTATCAATAAAGGTAGAGTTTGTTGTCAAAATAGTTGTTGCCATTGGCACTCTCCATTCCCCCCTTCTTCCTCATGATATCCACTTATTGCTCCTTTGCTATTATAGGACTTTCAAAAATTTGTAGAAGCAATCCTCTAGAATGGCATTCTTCATACTCTTGTGCTCTTAGTTAGATTCACACATTGCACAAATGAATAAGCATGTACAATACACTGGAATACTGACTCTCTATGTAGTTTAAAACATAAAATGCATGCATCTTACACTTTGAACTATATTAACTATTTGCTAGAATTTTGGTGGTTCATACAAATTGTGCAAGTTGGAAATTTTGAGATGTGCTTTGTCAATTTTGTCATCTACAAAAAACTACAATGTCCATTACTCATTGTAACATTTAACCAAATTTAAAATCAAGTTATATAAGAAACCTTAACCTTCATATAATTTTTTATTGCTGTTTCCAAATATATTAATTAATATGAAAAAAAATCTTGACTATTCTTGATGAAATTTTTATGTTAAAATTTTAAGTTATTATAATGTGTTTTTTAAAAGTGAGGGAAATCCATATCTATCACAAAGCATGTTTAAAAATCTAATAATTTAGAATAGACGTAAATTATAGTTTCTATTTTTTTATGTATCACTCCATATATATAAGCATAATTATACATTTTCAACTTTCAACTTTAATAAAAGATCATTTTAGGGATTTTTAGATATTTCAATTGGATTAAAAACTAAATTTTAGAATTTTTATCTTGTTTGTTTTCTATCAATAGAAAAAAGAAAGAAATTTTGAATGTTCAAATCATATTTTTAGGAAAAACAATTCAAATTATTGAAACAAATTGAAAGGTATATAAGTTCTTGAATAAAATGCCTCAAATAAAATAACAAACAATTAATATGACTTGAAATTAACTTGAAATTCATGGAACATCTAGACTTGATGTGAAAGCCAATTAACGAACTGAGTTTGTGCGAAGAGCGTTGCATCACTAAATTTTTCAATTTATCGATAAATAGAGGGAGTCTCCTGTAGCTGCAGTAGATAAATTGTAAGTATGAAGGTGGAGGCATATATCTTGACAAGGCAACGGCTACAATAAATAAAGTAACATACACGAGGGCCGTTGAAACTTTACGGCTGCAAAAGTTAATCTAAACTGATATTGCTACTATTTTGCGCAGGAGGACGCTCTCTCACTCATGAGACGGGAGCTCAGCAATCTGTGGGATCAAGTTGCTTCTGAGGAGAATGGACCCCTCTCATTCATGACTCCGAAACAAATAGATATTGATACTAAATCAAGTAGTGTGAGTCCCGTGACTCCTGTGTGCGCGAGGGATGCACCAAATCCTGAGACTCCAATTATGAAGACTCCCGAAACGCACAGACGACAAGCAAAATGCGGGTTCTCTAGTGATTCCCTGGAAAGCTGCTCCCCACTCAAAAATGATACAATAAACAAAAGTGTCTTGCTGATTGAAGGTCCTAAAGAACACCTTCAAGCAGTCCAATCAGGAGACGCTAAGTGGTACAGTAATCCATTGATTGAGCACAGTGGACAAAGTGAAGACAGTAACCATAGTGAGCATTATTTTGAGGACTGTACGCCCGAGAAGCGACGACGAATATTTTCTAGATTCACAACTGATGAGAGAGAACATATTGAATGGATGTCTGTGAAGTCTTCCTTTACAACCATAACAGCCGATGCTATCACCCCGCTGACAAACAGAAAGAGAATTTCATTCGAGGTACATGGCTGACCCTCATTTCCGTAAGCTGTATTGATGCATGAATAATGCAAATCTTACGTAGCTTTGAGCATGCGGGTCTCATTCAGCGAGCGTATTTYATGTGCACATGAGACAGRGAATTGATATTGTGCTCTTGTGATAGAGGAACACCGAGGCAATTCCCAGTTCAAATATGTGTTTTCAATTTTCCGCAGGATTCAAATTCTCTTTCAAGATCTTTAGACCTGGGGGCTTCGGAAATGGGACAGACGGCTGCCCTGAGGGCCCGTTGTGCTACCATCCTCGTAGAAGTTAAGGTAAGTTCTGCAGCTACTTGCCTCACCTTCCTATGCGAGAAATCAAACTATTAGCGAATCCATAAGATTAGGCATATGATTTGATTTTACAGCAAAATTCATGGAAGTTTCTGCGAATGCAGAACCAGGTGCTCTCAGTGCTCGACAAGGAGGCATCTCAAGTCATGGCTGCACTCTCACATGTTATTGAGAAGGTGAAGTACTCCTGTTCATCTGCTACTGTATAGAAAATTTGACGCATGTTTCTAATCTTATATGGGGCATTTCAGTTCCAGGAGGTGTGATCTCATGCATGTAAATGGTGCAAGTGCAGGCCCAGAAATTAGAGAAATTGGACAGAACAAGTTTTTTGTCATGGCGTGCCAGTACACCCGAAAAAAAGGCTCAAGGTACTCTCCTTCTCGACGATCTTAATGCTGATGGCCAGTATGTGAGACCTAAATGTCATTTTCATTGGAGAATATGGAAAGACCCATTTTGTTCAATCATCTGCAGCCGCCGTTGCTGGTCAACTCCTTGCATGTTGAATTTCTTCTTCCGGTYGAAAGAGACCTGCACTCGGAAGATWCCCGRTCATTGACTCTTAGAACAGAAAAACATTCTCAGTGTATGATTTTTCGTGGCAGCCTCGGCGGCCTTGAAGCAGAGCGTAGAAAAAGCAAGTGCACAAGTTGAGTCACTTCAAGCAGCTGTTGTGAGTATCTGGCATACCATCGGACCACACGCGTTGGCGTCTCTCAAGTTGTCACCGCGAGAGCTCGAGAGCTTCCTACGTCGTGTCACTCACTTTACTCCTGTAAGCAATTTAAACCAACTCACTTTTAAGAAATTTCAACWACGAATTTCTACGAATTTCTGTGCACCCTGTATTCGTTCTGTAATTGCGTTGTGAATGACATTGGACTTGGTTGTCACCATTGGGTCGGTCGGAATGTAAGTACGTGTTTAGTGTGAATCATACCTGGAAGATGAGGTTCCCAAGATGTACTCCGAAACTTAATTGGCTCTTCACTTGGGATTACTGAATAAGAGGAGTTAAATTAAAATCCGGAGGTGCTATCTCCAGGACACACTCTTGAGCGGAGACGAAAAATTAGCGTCTTCTAGTGACGCAGGAATCCGGGAATGGAATCAGTGGTTACAGGTCCAACACGGCGAGCAAACACCATCATTACTGAGCAAAATTGAAGCTGCTTCAACCAAGTCCCTTGGGGTAGATATCCAAGCAGTTTATTCCCCGAGATGGAAACATAAAGGGAGTGAAATAGCTACAGCAGTTGGCGACGCAGTGCGGAAAACTGTGGACTCATTGATGGCTCCCTTGGATGGAAGGGAAGCCTCAGAGAATTTTGAAAGCCCGGTAGCCAAGCAACGAGTGGCAGGTCTCTCAGTTGATGCACCTCAATTTCTGGCTCAACGGCTTCTTGGAGAGCTTGAGAAGGCTGCTGCTAAGGTGAATCCCACTAGAAAATATCGCAGGAGTCATACGTGCTTCTATTTTGGTTTGGTCATGTGTTYATTGCGATATGGGGTGTTAGCCTTCATGTTTCGTCTACTCATCATTGTCTCCCGAAGTTCCTCCTTACCGGCTCRAGATCTTGACCTCWCRCCATGTGTAATTGCGGTAGGCAACGGTTGCATCCTTGAACTTMGCCTGTATTAATTATATAGGGTGCAATTTGTTTACTCACGAGAATTGGTCTCAGTTTATACTGATTTCGGATGTTTCTACAATTTTAGATCGCAGGGATGGAATACCAAATGGTCAGCTTGAAACAAAGTGTGCGAGAGAGTGAAGCTCAACGAGAGAAAGCTGAGCTCAAACTTGCCGAGGCAATAGCTCGTGACCATCAGAACCAGGTAAATTTTACATGAGAAAATTAATCTACGTCCATTTGTTTAAGGTTTACGGCTCACTGTATTTATCAATCTTGCGATTCTTAAAAGTTCGTGTTAACGATTGCAGGAAAAATTCGAACGAGAAATGAACGAGCTTACAACGAAGCTTCGAGAGAAGGAGGTCGCTTACGACGACTTAATGCGTAGCCGCAAGGTAAAGTGTTTAGTTCAGGAGTTCAGTAATCACGAAGCTTCTTGTATCATGTCGAATTAAGTACCTCGATGACATATGGAATCCATCAACTATACAATGTATGGAGATATTGCCACTTACTCTTTGTTTATAGTGCCCTTGAATAATCAGGTTCTCTCCGCCTAATCCTTGTCTTCGAGGTGCTGCGTACACCTCTCATGAACAATTGCCGTGACTGATAGTGTTTAAAATGAAAATAAAGTTGTCTTGAGATGTGCAGGTTATGTTTCTTGTAAAGTCGAAGGAGATAGCTGAGCTGAAGAAAGATTGCCAAAGGCGTGATGTAGTTCTGGATGATATCACGGCTGCCGCTCAAGCGACTCGAGAAGCAAGTGACCAGGTAATTCAAATTTACCATTTGATTTGCTATGGGCACACTCTGAGCTACACCCTAATTGCCAATAGGTATCTGCCACGACCACCAGAGAAAAACCACTTGTCAAAGACAACTTGGTAAGGGAAGTCTTCAAAGCTGTAAATACGCTAGGAGTACAAGCCAAGAACAACTTCGATATGTTCATGTAGATTGTTCCGTAGTTTTGACTAGAGGAAATCAACGCCCGAATTGAACTTCATACAAGCATGCCATACATTCATGGAATTGAAATTCATACAAGCTTTGAMGAGGCCACGATGAGACATGATGGCATCACAATCAATCAATGATTTTGTAAGCACCTTCTTGCCACCCTACCCCAAGATTTTGCCATGCTTGTAGGTGTCCATAAGAATTTGCAAATGCTTGTCGAACACCTCCTCAACGTTTCCCTAGTACCAGTATTTTGGATATAAAATGCCGAATGCATTTATCACATGGTSATTTTCAAGGAAGGGCGTACTCAAACTTCCTCACCGCTTTTGTCAATGTCCGGTTCAGACCCAATAAAGCTTTCCTAAACCTTTTCAAGTGGAACAGACRAAGGATCAAACCCCCAGTTGGGTAGAAAGAACACCAAACGCAATGTAACCGCGTGTCGTATCAATCAACATCAGAGTAGGCAAAAAAGGCCCTTTCTAGGGATTCCTCTTTAAATAAAGCAGAGAGAGCGTACAAGACAAGATGCATAGAGGAAGCTGCATCTGAATCATATCCGTGGTCGTGAAAACATCTGAAGCTCTCGGCTGTAATAGCCTAGAAACAAAAGATGGTGAGTTCCCCTCTACAGCACCCATTCGGRAACGGGTCACAAGGCCGAGAGAGAAACAGCATTAGGTGTCTGATAGCAGTCTCAATGTCTACAGGAACTAAAGTTACGAGTACAAATGTAAGCAGGATGGTAATCCCCTCATGCCCTTCCCACGCCCCGAAATTAAAGCACTGAACTGGATAGTCTGTCGAGCAATCCCTCAGATTGACCTACAAACGTCTAAACCTCCACAACCTTCCAGTTTCAATAAAAAGTTGAATGTACAAACCTGCTAAATCCGAAACTAAGGCATGTAACTTCTACACCGAACGCTCGCTRGAAAACGCGAGCTGAATCCGAAAGTGAGATATTTCCATCCAGATCAATTACTCACTGGCTTTGACTTCTTTGCACTCCGAGTTCTCCAATTGTCCTGCTAACGTGAAGGCAGATTGTTAGCGCAATCATCCCGTCAGATTCTAGTTCAGAAAACCAGAACATGCTAGGAAAATACTAACGATGAAAAGTTGGAAAAAACAAGAACAAATATCCGACTTACCAAGGGCTCATCATCTTCTGTATTTCCCACACCTTGTCCTTCTTCAGGTTTCTCTTCTGATATCTCTTTGGCACTTTCAGTTACGGAATCCTTAGAAGTACTCAAGGCTTTCTCGGCCTTACCCTGCTTCCCACCTAAAGCAGTTTCACAGTGGTACATATGAGTGATCAGACAAGCACTATTGTTCACTACCAGGAACATAAGAGAGCCCTGCAAATCCTCATCATAGTCGAAATCTTTCAACCTCACATTGTCTTCAGGCACAAGCACTCGACAAGAATAGACTAGACAAATTCAAAAGACAGCGAAAACGTCAAACAGTATTTTGCCTTTTGGTGCAAGAGCAGTCTTCGGCTTCTTAGCTTCAGGTGCAACCTCTCCCTCATCGAACTCAAAGGCACTTGCTGCCTTTTCTTTAGATTTGGCTACTTTTGGAGATTTTACTTCTTTGGTTGACTTGGATGACTTGGCAGACTTAACTTCTTTTCTGTACAACAAAACACCATTCATAACTGCTTAAYACCTAGCGCTGAYAAATATGGATCTGAAAGCGGGAAACAATAATTCACCTGTGGGAACATCCTACTTACCAACCATGGGAATAGTATGGGTGCTGCCGTACCACAAAGCACAACCAGAAACATAAGAAGAAAAGAAACAGTTCTCACAACTGGTTATCCAACATTGTGGGACATTTCACAAACTATAAAGCACAACTGGCAACTAATCCCAAACCGTATACAAGATGTGGTGTAGTGGTGACACAATCCAGACCATAATAAAACATCATTAAGTAGAAGCCTGAGTAAAGGAAATTTACGAGGTGTCGGGAGTTATTGCTGACTCGTCTTGGTGAGTTGGTGTCTTCGCAGTCACCTTTAGTCTCTTCGGCTCAGGGCTGGCAAGAGAAATATATCCTTGGAGATAGTCAATGGGGGTCTCYTTACAGAACGTAGTTGTAAGTCAAATCACAGAATACAATCATTTTACTGGCTTCAAAATTATATTGAATTGTGAAGATTTAACTACCGAAAATATTTACAAATTGATRCTCACTGATGAGCCACCCATCTAAGTGCACGATATTGCAATACAAGTTGCGTAATTCAAACAATGATGAGACTTACTGTTTTGTCCCAGAGAGCGTCGCTGGAGGAGTAGGAGTCGGTGTCTGCAAGGACCAGCATTAAAGTGAAACCACAGGTTGCAATACATAGATAACTTACAAAATGCTTTCAAATCAACCGTTCCAGAAGACTCTAAAAATATGTAAAGGAAAACAAGTCCCATATCTATACCTTCTCCTTCTTTGCAGATGTCTTGCCTTGTTTGCCAGATAACTCCCAACGTTCTTTGGCCAAATTGAGTATTTCTCGTTCACCATCATTATATAAGATCTATGAGAATGGAAAGCTGAACTTGTTAAGGAAAGATAAAGATTCAATCCAATAAATAGAAGTCAAAAGTCAAGGTCTCACCAGACATCTTAATATGAGAGCTAAACATGAAAATCACAGAGCAATAGCAAGGAAAATAAAATCTGTAGCCTGTGTCATACCTTGTGCTTTTTCTTCTTAGCATCAAACTCCACAACTTCCCCTTTATAGAATCTGCCAGAATCAGTTCGGTCAGATACGTAGACAGAAGCCATTTACGGGAGATTCATTGCTAACATAGACTGAAAAGCATTGCGAAAATTCTGATACGACATACTAGAAGAGAAGGCATAAGATTAACAACGACCATAATCACAATCATCATGACACAAGCATCAAAAACTGGACATCAATAGTATCCAAAGCCGAAATAAAAAAGCTTCCTTGATGGTATATTCATCTTGTTCAGCTAGATCCTCACTTTCTATCCAACGGCCACCAAACTTTGATGGTACAGCCCACAAGAGACTCATCACCACCTCTTTCGCTGTCGTCCTTCCAAACTGGACTAGCACCCTGCAGTTATGATGCATGTCAAAATACATATAGAGAGCCCAGTCAGATAGATATTATGAAGAATCGGTAATAATAAAACTGATTGGGATGGGAAACGTCACATAAGTCACAGGGGAAATGAGATTCAGGAGGATCCAGATGACCACGAGACAAACT